>OX377206.1:88956579-89520361 GCA_947396885.1 Heligmosomoides polygyrus polygyrus
AGACCAGATTGCTCCATGCCCTTGAAAAGCACGTCGTGATTTTTATTTAATTGATAGTGTGAACGCCGCTTACATGAAGCATCAAAGTGAGAATATGTGTATATGTTACAATTGTCTGTGTTATACAAGCGTAAGACTGCATGCAATCATGTAATTCTGCTCTCAATTGAATAAAAATCGCGACGCCTTGTACAAGTGCATGGCGCAATCCTTTTTAGTATTAAAAATTGCTGCTTTGTTGCTTTTTAAAACAAGGTATAAACAACTGTTTCCCACAAAAAAAGGAAAATCTTTAAAACCTCAAGAAAAAATTTCACTTTTTGGGTCAGTGATTTAACACTTCAAAGGGATTTTACTAAAATTTTACTTAAACAGAATTTTTAAATGTTCAGTTTAGTGTAGAAGAAGCGCATTTTAATTTGGACACATTGTTTTTAAAAGCCTTAAGCTAGCATAGAAGATTGCTGAATTTAACGTGAAAAGTTTCCAATTTGAATTGAATGGTGCGCATTTCAAATCGACGTAGAAATAGTATATCAAGGTCAGCTTCTAGGCTAATTAGCATCACCACTGTTAGTAAGGAACTAACTAACTAGCTGTTTCACAACAAATATTTTTTCAGATAGAAAAAAATTAGAGTCGATTGGGCCTGAAAACAGCTGCTGAAATTTTTTTGTGAAGCTTACACAATGACCAACAAATTCATGCTATGATCTATGCCATTCGGAAAACCCAAAAACTCGTCAGGATTTGGCAACTGGAATCGATAATGGTGAGCTGTTTGAGATTAGCCGGTCCGTAATTACGAAAAAGAGAAATGAGCGATTGCTGAGTGCACTGTCTCTGCAGGGCATGTCAGGTCGGCGCAATTATGATCGAAGAACGCCTCTACATCAGCGCTGGATCTGGTGCATCCAAATATTGACGTCCGAACTGATTGAAGGTTTTTAGCGAATAATTGCATAGTTACAATACTGGGCTTTCGATCTTTCATTCTGCGAAGACTGGACATGAAACGCCTTAGAAGCTCAGTCGCACTTCTGAAAAAAGTCGTCACTTTAATCAGTTGAAATCCTCCCGTCTGGTCACCTAGCTTCTCGACATTCGATACTTGGAGTCTCTACATCATGTAGGGTTAGCCAACATATTTTTGGACTAACTCATTTGCTTAGTACATTGATATTCGCAGCTAAAATCGGCGATAGAGAGTGCTTTCTACCAAGACTCACTTGCAGTTTTGACAAACTGCAACCAGTACGCAAATGCCCAAAATGAACTGAAAACCTAATTTTTATGTCATTTTCATTCCTTAAAGATGAATGGATAGTAAGCTACAATAACAGGTCTCAGACTGAGAACTCTTCCTTTGAAATAAACAAAATCGGTTGAAGCAGCAGCACTCTCAGTGCATATCTTCCGGCGCTATTTGGTACCAAATTAATCGTCGCAGCCAGGGCAAGATCATAGGCTGCAAGAAAGTAAAATTTAATTAGGTTTAAGAAATTTAGAATTCAACTGGGCAGCAGTAACTATGCCTGGGGACATAATTAGGCGAGACTCGGCGACGGTGTTGGGTCGGGTCACAGTAATTAGGACCCTCCTTAATTGCGGCACTGGTTTTCAGGCTTCCGTCCACTTTCTAATGGCGGTCGCATTCCCAGTGGTAGGTAGTATGATGACAGGATCCCTTGTAAATTTTGGTGAGAAAGGCTTTACTTTGGAGAAAGTTATCATGATGCGACGCAAAAAACGCGTTTTTGCGTCGCAAACGTCGTTTGGTTGAATGTTTAGCGGCGGTACTGTAGTTTTACCCTACCAAAGAAGGCTTATATGTAATGCTGTGGTTAAAATGTAAATGCGTTTGTGCTTAACGTTGTCGTTTTAAAAGATTTTGGGCAAAGTTCCCGGACTTTGTGGAAGAAAATGAGGATGGTGCAACTTTTCTAGATTTGCACCTGTTTTGTTGTGATCAAAGCTCATTCGCCACGCAGAACTCGGATTTGCGCCCTCTGCTTTCCGGGCAGGTTGCTAGCTGCAAACACCCTTGTAAGAACTTGTAAGTTCTATAGCAGTCGTTCCATTAGTAAAACCTTCACCTTGACCCGTTCCTTGCTGATATTAGCGGCCCTCTCATCACTGGTGAGTGCTTATAAGCTGTCGAGGATGTTGCGAGCGTTACGGTGGATCAAACACCGAAGGTGGCGTAGTGAATAAGCTAACATCCTGCCCGTAAAGTAGCGGGTGCGGATTCGAGTGTGACGGAAGTTTTGATCACAACAAAACACTTATGTAGGAGTTGTGTTTAGCAGAACACATTGCGAATGTAGGGTGCTATAAGGGCATGAATGGCCAGATTGTATTCAGTTATACCCAGCGATGTCAGAAGCGCAGTCGGAGGGGGCGCCGGCTGTCACATACACCCAGTTCCAGACTCTTAGTTCGGGTGTCCCGCCCAGACCAACCAACTTTCCATCCCTCTTGGGGCGCCGAGTTAGTACCAGACTTGTCTGGATAGGAGAAAACACTGAATTTTTCATCGGCTGGCTATTACAGGTCATTTTATACGCCAGAAACGCATTCATGTTGCCTCTACGACCTCCCCTAGAAGTGGATTGGTCAATGCAGCCCTTTATCATTTACCCTTAAGTTATGATGGGCTAGGTCTTCCAACGGATACGAAGCTTCTATTCGAGTTATTTCGCACTTGGCAACGAAACAGTGTCTTGAAGTTTTATTTCATTCGCACTGTATATTCCATACTTGCAGATAATTCGGGTGTCTTTACGGGTGCCTCATATCCAATAACGTGGATGAGAATGGAGAGTAAGTTTATTTTCCCATTGAAGTTTCTGTCGTCTTCTATTTTTTGTCTTTTCGTTTCAATTTTTGCATATTTTCGATGAATTCGTCTAACAGCTTCTTTCCATCTCGGGCGGGCCGGATTCATCAATGCTTATACCCACGGGTATGAGAGGTATAGGAGGTGGACGTACCCACGATGAAGCATTCATGATAGACCTTACCCGCCCCATCGTAGGTATATCAGTGGGTAGAGAATACTTGACGACCGTCAAGGATATACCCGCGAGGATTCCGCGTCCCACTGACAAAATGGGGGTGCGTAGCGTTCGTATCGGCTGGTTGTAGGCGCGCGGCCGCGGCGCCTACAACCAGCCGATACAAACGCCCCCCTCCCACAAAATGGCGCTCCAGTGAGATCAGCTATTCTAGCGAAAAGCTTAGTTCTTACTTACCCTGGGTTTCTTTCATGAATGATAATCGTACCCGCTACCCGCTGCAGGTAGTGGGTACGATTACCTTACGGTATATCTACCTACCAGCTGCTTGATGAATTCGGCCCCTGGTTGAAATTCACAAGTCGGTGCTTTTTAGATGGTAGAGAAGAAGGGGTGTTTCGTATACCTAATTTATGCATGCTTCATACTGCACATTACAAACGCGACAACGAGAAGGGCGTAGAGAAACAGGGGAAATTTATGAAAAAGAGAATCTAGAGATTAGAGCGGCGATGACGATGATTTATGCAGTGACGTAGCATCCGCGAGGTCTGCAGGCGAGGTCTGCAGTTGAAAATCACACGCAGTATTACACATATTTACTCCTTCCGACACCTGGGGCCGTATGCTCGTCTATCCCGAGTCTCCCCCAATGAGGGATTGGGGTGTGACATGATATGTTGATATTGATTGATTTTCCCCCAACGGGGGAACACGAGCATACGGCCCCTGGGGCCGTATGCTCGTGTTCTCCCGTTGGGGTGAATACAATCAATATCAACATGGGCACAGTTGTACTTTCGGGACTCCAGAGGTCGAGGAGAGGTCGAAAAAGTTTGCCCAAACAGGGGGGTTATTTGGGGTGCTGATCACGATTCTGATACCCGTTTTTCGTTTTACGTTGGAGTACAGTAGGTTACGATAGCTACGGGTAACTAAGGCTGCCGAGGTCATAATCACCGATTTCGCCCAAACTTCGCTTAGGGGAGGGGTTATTTGGGGTGCTAATCATGAATCTGACATCCGTTTTTCGTTTTACGCTGGAGTTTGGGCGAAATTGGTGACCATTACCTTAGTCACCCGTACCCAATCTACCGTTCTCCAACGTAAAACGAAAAACGGATGCCAGATTCGTGATCAGCACACCAAAAAACAGCCTTGGGCGAAGTTTAGGCGAAATTTTTTTTGACCCCTCCTCGTCCTCTTGGAGTCCCGAAAGTACAATAGTGCCTCAACATGTCGTATCACGCCCCAATCCCCCATCGGGGAAGACTTGGGGTAGACGAGCATACGGCTCCTGCCAGAGCATGTTTGGCAGTTTTAAAAATGTGATATGGCGTGAGGTTCATATCTGCCAACCTCCCACCTGACAATGTTCTCTGCTAAGATCTTCGCCATGTAACCATCTATGTAAGGCCTGTACTACTCAGGTGTTCGTCATTATTGCATCCAGGCACTTTTCTACTTTCATAACTCCACTCCCCATTAAACGTATAGAGAGAAAGTACGAACGAGTTTTGGAGGCTCCAGGAGCTTTACTTTGAAGCGCAGAGAATTGCGGCTGGGGCCTCCTCCAAGTAGGGGAGGAAAACAACGGGTTTCTTCACTTACTCACCACCATCCACGACGTCGGACGCGACAACACAGAGACATAGTTCTGAAGACATTGACTCCAAGAAGTTAGCCCAAATGTGAATTTTCACCCAAACTTTGGTAAAATCCCTCCCAAGATATTTTATCCTACATCGCAGGCCCGAGAATTCTTTTTCGTAGTGCTGTGTTTCTATATCATTGTTTGCTCATTCAGTAACGTGTTGCATAGGTCCTGAAGCGATTCCCTTATTTGCAAGTAGTTATGAATCTCGCGCATTACTGTACCCATATAAAAGGATAAAAGGATAAAGGACGGCGTTACTCAATCCCCTCTGGGATGCGCCAGCGCATTCTACTTCTACGGGATGTCGTGGAGGCGACATGAATGCGTATTTGGCCATACAATGACTTGCGGTGGCCAGCCGATCAACAAGTCAGCGCTCTATCCTTCCCATACACGTCTGGTACCAATTCACCGACCCCGGAGGGATGGAAGGCTTGGTTGGCCTGGGCGGGAAATCCGAACCAGGAACCTGGTATCGGGTGCACGCGACAGTCGCGCCTCCGCCGACTGCGCTACACGCGCCCATTACTGTACCCAGTGCCTATAAAAGGCGCGTCCTCAGTAGCTGTAGGCCGCGTGCACACTTTGCAGCGGGCAGCGGGCAGTGGAATGTGGGCGGAGCTGGTCTCGCACACTGCGGCACTGTTGGACTGCGCCCCAGCGCACGCTGCGACAGTGAGGAATGCCCGGGTCATTCCTCGCTGCCACTGCCGCTGCGGCAGCGGCAGTGTGCAACCCCCTCACCGCGGCCTCCGCTGCCGACAACCTAGACATTGGGCACCCGGTCACTCCACGTTTCCACATTTTCACAGGCTTCGTGCTGATAATGTACTGTTCTAAGAAAATGCGGGGAACGAACTGATTGAGTGTGAGCGTCACTCGATTCCCATCGCATGCTTGAAGCGTGCGCTTTGTTGTCACTTTGCCAAATTTTCGGAAGATGATTTCCATTTCAGTTGGACGAGATATGAGTTTGGGGTTCGGAGATCTGCGAGATGATATTTCTCCACCTGCCACGAATGTAAACGACTCACTTTACAACGAACTGATGGGCTCATCAGGATTACTCACAATTGGAGGTAATTGATACTTTGTTACGCTGTCAGAAGTGTTGTATGTATAGAATACTTGTTAAATTGTTTATGTTCAACGAAGCTAAGCTATTGCGAAGAAAGGAAGTATCCTATAGGCACCCTAAGAATTATGTCCTTTGCGGGAACACGCACTAGAATATGGGCTGTGTTCTCTCAGGCCGCATCATCCAATCAGAGCAGTGTCAGAGAAGGGGTGGTGTTGTAGAGCCCAGGTCCCCTCCAAACTAGGATTGCACCAGGATGGGAGGGGGGGGGCGTATTCCAAGCTATGCGTGATTTCAACCAGCTGAGGTGCGATTCCTTCTACTTCAACTGGCACAGTTCTGCTTCAGAGAGCTGTCTATATCGAGCTCCACCGAGAGATGGCATTACTAGGTGATTTTTCTTTGGAACGTTAGTTCTTAACTGTTCTCATGGGCTTCCGACACTACCATATTGAATTCAACCTTGATCATTTCACTAGATTTTCTCTTGAGATCCACAGCTTATAGAAAGCTCAGATGGACTTTCGGTACTCGACCGTTCCCCGAATTCAGCCGCCGGGTGCAATCCTGTTTGGGAGGGGGGGGGGGGGGCGAAGGGAGAATGGAGGCATTTTGCACCACAAATTCTTCCTATGAATTGATGCAGAGTTCTAAAGACTGTCGCCTGCACTGCGAATCCTCGCTCTGATTCGGTAGTGAAAATGACGAGTCATGTGGGAGGTGCCCCCCCACTCCCTGTTTAGGAGAAGAATGTGGTCTACCAACGAAGGCTTTACTCATTTTGAAATTCCCGCCAGGCTCTTTAATTCGTACGCTCATTTCGAAATTCCCGCCAGGCTCTTTAATTCGTACGCTCATTTCGAAATTCCCGCCAGGCTCTTTAATTCGTGCGCTCATTTTGAAATTCCCGCCACGCTCTTTAACTCTTTCGTATGTACTTTTTACGTATGTTTAGCGCTGAGTCGTTGGTGCAATAGATTACGGTGGTGGGATGTATATAACAGTACTTTAACTTATATACCCCTGATCAGGTCGTGTACGCCGAGTCGCAGTGGAGGATTTGGAATTCCTGGCCGAGCTCGGCCATGGAAGCTGTGGTCATGTATCAAAAATGCGGTATGACGACAACGTAATGGCTGTCAAGGTTAGCCATTGCGAGTTGCATGCCTTCGATTAGTTCTGATTCCGGCACATTTCAGTCGATGCCCAGAAGCAGCAATCCGGTTGAGAGTAAGCGAATCATTATGGATCTCCGAATATTGTCACGAGCCTATGACTGCCCCCATATCGTCCACTCCTATGGGTACATAATTACAGAGGTATCGTGATCGTTTTTTTTTCTGAGACTAGGCTCGATACTTTCCGGGATGAGCTACAGCGGCGCTGGGAGATGGAGATCACGTACACTCCCTGGCGGCGACTAATCCTGAAGCTGTGTTTCTTCCATTTCTCTGTCGGGGTCACGCTAATTTGAATAGACGAGGAGCGTGGCGCTGTGAGCTCAACCCGGAAAATACCCTTTACCGAAACTATCATTACGACGATTGCATGAGTGACCAGATTCGTAGAACTGGGCTCATCCTGCCCTTATGAAAACGGCAAAAAATTCCATTTATTTGCCACCATCATATCCCAACTGCTCTAGTGATGTGGTCGCGACCGAACTTCCAAAAGTAGGGAAGAGTTGCCCACATAAACGGACGAGATTTTGTACAGGTCCGCGTTCTCGTAGCTCCGGAACTGCGAAATGCCATGCCAGCCTGAAGAAATGGGAGTATTTTCTGGTTGTGCGTTTGGGATTGTGCTTTTCTTTTACTTCTATGCTTCCCTCTTCTTTCATTTCTGATGACAGCAGATTCCCTTGTCGTTTTGTGAATCTTCGGAATCTCCTTCGCGTTGGCTGCTTTTCTCGATCATAGTGCTCGCATTTCAATTCTCGTTAGCTTTTTTTTTTTTGAAAACAACAACAACTAAACCGCATAGGAAGAGTTAGAAACGGAAAAACAGTTTACAAAACCACCCAGTATGATGAAAAACATGAAAATATCGATGGTCTTTGGCTGTTTAGCTACTTGATGAGAGGGTTGTCAGTTGGTCTCACAACGATTGTCGAAAACGTCCATTTTGAAGGACAACTCGACGGGAGGAACTTTTGGAGGTTTAGACGGTAGTGGAATAGGAATGGATTATTGAAATCAGGCGTTTTCTGGTGGTCTCTTTCTTGGAAATTCAGACGTTCTTCCTGTATTCCTTGTTATGAAGACTAGGATGAACTTACAGAACTAAATTGTTAGAAGTAATGCTGGTACTTGCAGAACGAGGTTATGATCTGTATGGAAGCTATGGCAACATGTCTTGATTTGTTATTAAAACGAACGGGCAATAAACCGATTCCTGAGGAGATCGTAGGAAAGATGTCCGTAAGCGTTGTCAGGGCTCTGGATTACCTCAAGGAGAACCATGTAAGTTTTCCGCCGTTTTCCGTTTCTTCTATTCTTTTACCCTTGGTCGTAGTTTATGTGTGCCACCCGCCTAGTGCGGCATCTTGATTAGCATAGATATCGATTTTCGGGCCTGACGGAGACGCTGCATTGTGCTTATACTTCGCCGCCGTGATTCACCAAATTTGACGGAGTTTTGGGATACTGTAGTCGGCGAGTCGCGCCGCAGAATAAACGGGTGCAGCGTGGTACGATGATGAGCGGAGTACCATTAGGGTCCACACACTTCTGCGGCTGTGCCGCTCGCCGCTATGGTTAAGGCTAGGGCAGGGACGCCGGTGGCTGCGAGCTCTGCATCCCTGCCCTATGGTTAAGGATAGGGCCGCGGCGTTGCCGCAGAAGTGTGTGGGGGTCTTTATAGTACATGACCGACTACTGTCCGATACTGTTCGCTCTCTCTGCTTAGAGATTGCGCTTGGCGATGGAGCTCGCGGGAACTTTCGGGCACTCTCCTACCCGCTCACGCTTCCTGTCTTATCGGACATGAATTGCCTCATGCACAAATCAATTGTTTGCAGAACTCAGGGTAGTCGGCAGCTAGGTTCTGCACTCCTCGAGCTTGAAGTGAGCGCACGGGTGTTCCGTTGGGGATCAGTTTGAAAGAGGAACAGAAGTATTACCAAAAAGTTACCCCCACCCTGGACGCATAGCTTCAGACAATCGCTGCTCGTCTCAAGCTGAAAGAGTTTTCTTAAGTGGAAAAAACGGCTGTATTAGCCAAATTTTTCACTGGAAGCGTTCTCCTTCAAAATAGGGGTAGCAGGACCGTTGTGATCTCTTCGTTGGATGGTTTTCGACTTCTTTACGGGAAGCAGTAATGCGTGATCAAGACGCTACTTTCACTAGATTTTCGGATGCTCTGATCAATCAAATCCTGCCATAATAAAGGATAACGGATAAAGGTCTGGGTTAGTCAAATTCTTTGCGGGATGTGCCATGCATTCTTCTACGGGATAACGTTAAGGCAAGTTAATTGGCCTATACAGTGACTTGCGTGGCCAGCCGATGGAGAAGTAAATGCTTCATCCTTTCCCAACAAGTCTGGTACCATTTCACCGACCCCAGAGGGATGGAAGGCTTGGTTGGTCTGGGCGGGAAATCCGAACCAGGAACCTGGTATCGGGTACACGCGGCAGCTGAAAGCTTCCCGGCTATGCCACCAGACGTTTCACCATTTCTGAAGACATAGTGGCCTTGAGCGGAGTGCCAGGTTTCTCAGTGTCACCGAAGTTTGTTGCAGATCTTATCTTCAGTAATTTCCGTGTATTTAAAGGTGCAGATTTTCTATCTCAGTGAATCCTGAGCTACAGTGGGATATACCGAAAAATAAACCCCGAAAGAAGAAGATAGGAAAATCATGGAGGCTAAATTCATCGGAGAGGTTTTGATCGGGTTATTAGCGAGTCCTGTTTATTAAGTGACCATTCATCCATCTTCCTATATCGAATTTTTGGAGGTTGAAGAATCTCTGAAAGGTGTCTTCAGAGGAGTTTGTTTCATTGTCAAAAATCAGTCGCGTTTTCAATGTTTCTGATCAAGACCTTTGTTCTTCATCATGAAGTTCTTTTAAGCGCACTCATTTTTGATGTAATTTTTACGCTCTTCAGAATGTTATCCATCGCGATGTGAAGCCTTCAAATATTTTACTGGACTGGAATGGTGTGGTGAAGCTGTGCGACTTTGGAATAAGCGGATTTCTTATTGAAAGCCGAGCGAAGTCAAAGCTTGCTGGTTGTCCACCCTACATGGCCCCTGAGAGAGTTCGATCTACGGTAAGTACTTACTGATTCAGGCAGGATTTATGCTTCGGTAGCGGTAGCGGAGTGGCAAGGCGTTACGACTGCTGTCATTACTGATCAGCTGCACTGCCCAATCGATGCGGATAGATTTCATAACGCCGCACCGCCCGTCGTCTGAAGTATAAACACGTCCTATAGAAGTGCTTCCAACGTCTTCATTGTGTTGTCCTTTGAAGGAAAATACCCCTTACGACATAAGGAGCGACGTATGGTCTCTAGGAATAACGCTGGTCGAATTGGCGACTGGCCATTTCCCCTACGAAGGTAGTGATTTCCAAATCATTAGCTCCATTCTCGAATTGCCGAGTCCGTCGCTAAAAGTCTCGGTGAGTATGAAGTATCTTTTCCGTTCAGTGTCCTGCTGACGGGGCGTTTAAAATCGATATTTTAGGACGGGTTTTCCGAAGAATTCTGTGAATTGGTTGATCTATGCTTGAGGAGAAATGTTGAAGAGCGACCCAGATATGCTACTATTCTGGTTAGTTTTTCCGCTGATGTCTTCCACATATAACGATAGACGAAATCGCATCTTCGTTTCAGCGGCATCCTTTCATCGTGAAAAACGAGCAGGCAAACACTGACGTTTCTGAATGGTTTGGAGACATCATGACATAATCACGAAGTATCGCCCAAGATGATTGTTCCATATGCAGCTCTCCATTAATGGAGAAGCGATTTTCCTCAGTTTGTTCAACCTAAATTACTGGTTTACGGGTATGCACAGTTTGAATCGAACATCATTACCAAGTACCATCTCGACGACGATTTGCAGTAGGCAAGGGTTTGACCCAAAAATCGATAATATCGCTCGATAATGGTCCGCTATTTGATACTATTTCAATTCTGCTAATACATATTTTATTAAGAAATCTGACTAGCGGCCAAAATGTGCATATAACTCCTATTTGAGACGGCTTTTTTTAGCAAAAATCGATAATGTCGATCTACGTTGATCGACAGGTTGATGTTGTTGACTTGTTTTGAAGTTTTTCCAAAGCTCAGCACGTTTGTGTGGGGCCAGGTTAATCGGATCGCCATAACGAGAGATCGATAATACTGATCGATGTGTTAAGCGTGTTCAGCGGCTGCCATTTTTGCGCGGACGAACACCTGTAGAGACATGGAGAAAATCAGACGTTGTGCACTTGTTTGGTGCGAGGTTGGTTTTCATATAGTAGTGGTGTAGCTGGTGATTCTTGTGTTGCTACAAGAAAAATTCCAGTGCTATGTGGGTTGGAAGCGGGTCACTTTGCAGTGATTTCGCAAGCAATAAGCTTTGTCAACATGGAGTGTGTGTTTCACCAATAAGCACGTTGGGCACAAGTCGGGGATGTGGCCTACATAGTGCCAGACGAGTCGTGTTAGTGGGAACCGGCGTGCCACTCAGAAGGGGCGTGTATGGATGGTGGTTTGATTGGCTGTCGCAGGCACGGTTGATGCTCTACGCTAAACCAGTGACTTGTAGTGCGCATTACAAATATACTAATGACAAAAACGTCGCTATTTTTTCAAATAGTGGAGCTGTATATCGCAGCACCTACATGTTACTTAACGGGGCATCTGATTGAAAGATTAACAACCACGTGATATACTTGCAATTTCAAGCAGGATAGAGCTAGGGAAGGCATAATGTTTTTTCCTGTTTCATCTTGTTTTATCCCATAACGGTGTCAGGTGGAAGTGGTCATGTCAGCTTTTCGTTTTTTGCTTTTAGTTACGTGGAGCGCAGCCGGAAGTGTCGGTTGTCGCATGCAGTGGGTACCAGATTCTTGGTTCGGATTTCCTGCCCAGGTCAAGCAAGCCTTCTATCCACCCGGCTCGGAGAATTGGTACCAGAATTGTTTGGGAAGGAGGGACCACTGACTTGCTAATCGGCTGGTCAGCACTAGTCATTGTATGTATAGCACAAAGAAGTTGCCTCAACGACATACCGTAGAAGTAGAATGCGTGGCGCATTCCTGAAGGGATTGAGTAACGCCGTCCCTCATCTTTCGTGCATGGGTCATGAGAGGCCCCTCTTCGCCTTTATGCGAGGGGGGGGGGGGTACATCGCTGCTTGTGTTTATGTGCGCTTGTTTTCATGTTTTCCGCTTCTGCGCGCGACAATCTCTGCCTCTGTACCCTGTGGTTAAGGATAGGGCGGCGCCATGTGGCGCCTGATGCCATCGCAATACACTCCCCTGTCACGTGGGGTCGTGACAGGTTAAAGCAAGATAAAACAAAACAAAACAAACGGGAAGTGGGAAACTGCACCGCCACTTCCCACTGCTACGCTCAAGGAGATCGAAGCCCATGTGCTGCTACCCCCCCCCCAGCGCGTATTGCGCCGTTTTTCAGCGCGCGACAAACTCTGCGTCTCTGCCCTGTGGTTAAGGATAGGGCGGCGCCATGTGGCGCCTGATGCCATCGCAATACACTCCCCTGTCACGTGGGGTCGTGACAGGTTAAAGCAAGATAAAACAAAACAAAACAAAGGGGAAGTGGGAAACTGCGCCGCCACTTCCCACTGCTACGCTCAAGGAGGTCGAAGCCCATGTGCTGCCTCTCAATGCGTATGGCGCCGTTTTGCAGCGCGCGCCAAACTCTGCGTCCCTGCCCTGTGGTTAAGGATAGGGGCGGCGCCATGTGGCGCCTGGTGCCATCGCAATACACTCCCCTGCCACGTGGGGTCTTGGCAGGTTAAAGCAAGATAAAACAAAACAAAACAAAGGGGAAGTGGGAAACTGCGCCGCCACTTCCCACTGCTACGCTCAAGGAGGTCGAAGCCCATGTGCTGCCTCTCAATGCGTATGGCGCCGTTTTGCAGCGCGCGCCAAACTCTGCGTCCCTGCCCTGTGGTTAAGGATAGGGGCGGCGCCATGTGGCGCCTGGTGCCATCGCAATACACTCCCCTGCCACGTGGGGTCGTGGCAGGTTAAAGCAAGATAAAACAAAACAAAACAAAACAAAGGGGAAGTGGGAAACTGCGCCGCCACATCCGACTGCTACGCTCAAGGAGGTCGAAGCCCATGTGCTGCCCCCCAGCGCGTACTGCGCCATTTTGCAGCGCGCGACAAACTGTGCGTCCCTGCCCTGTGGTTAAGGATAGGGGCAGCGCTATGTGGCGCCTGGTGTCATTGCAATACGATCGCACTGCCACGCTAGGTCAGTGTGTTGTCGTTATTTGTCCGTACAATCCTAGTTTGTGGGGCCTAGTTTGTGGGACGGCGGGGAAGGAGCAACAGCAATTGTTGTAACTGCGACTATATGTGTAACACCTTGGCGGCTCTAGAGCAAGTTAAAAGTGTGGTAGTGAGATACCTACCTGGATCTGGATTCATCAACGGTTAAACCCGTGGGTATGCAGAGTATAAGGGGTTGAGATAAGATAAGAGATCGCGATGAATGCCTCATCGTGGGCATCTCTAGCCCTTATACCCGCGCCTGGTGTGTGTGTATGTGTGTGTATATGCGTGTATACGCAACACCACATATGTATGTCTTCTTTCAATGTCTTCTGCGTTTATTGAGGAGTTTTGACCGAGTCACTTAGCACTGAAACTGAAAGGGTTCTCATGTCGCAGCAAACGTTGTTCAAACCCTTAGTCTTGTAGTCAACATTCGGATTGCCGTTATACCCTGCGGAATTCGGAGAACACCAAACAAGTGCATCACTTCCTTTGTCCCAGTTTTCAAAGCCAAAAATAGCTGGCCGCTGTTCGCATAGCATTCGTTAACCACCACTTCCAAAATTCGAGAAAAAATACAAATTCCTTTCATGATATCAAGCTTTATTCAGCACGTCGTAGGACAGCACTATTGTAAGAAGCAGAGTTCTATTAAGATCTAGATTACTTTGCTGGAAGTCTTATTTTTTTCTTGCCTCCTTTTTTCGATGGAAATAACGACGATGAAATTCGCACTGCTCGAAGCGAAATGCTTCACAGCGGGTTCTATTCAAAAAAAACTGACAATTGTGCTTGGGGACCGTACTATAATAGTGTTCGATTCAGATAGTGCCTAAAGCTATAAGTAATAGCGTGAACTGAAGTTACGATGTGGTTTCATGATAAGAGACTGCGTAGCCGTGTGAGAATTAGGTGATGTATTTGTAGCATAGTAGTCGTTGTATGTTCTGTTTCCGGTCGTATAGGATACATAAAATCGAGTTTCTGTTGTAAAATTGTGGGTATTGTTCTTGTTTTCGTTTTCGTTCAAGTGATCAGTATTATGAGTGTCTTGATGCAAATGAAACTTGTAACTCCGTATGTAATTGTTGTACAGAATGATGCACACTGGCACCACTACCTTAAAAGTCGATTCTGATAGTGCCTTTGGTTCTAAGGGGGGAGGCTGCCTGGGTGTGTACATAGCGCGCGGCGCCAGCCAATCACGTGCCTTCGTTATCCGCTTATGCCAGGGAAGCTCTGTCATTGGCTGGTGCCTCTCTGGAGCGCACTCCGTCACATGCCGAGACATACTAAATATCTTCTCTTGTTCTAAAGCCGTGAGCGAAGGAAGTGAGAAAAACGCTGAATTACAAAACTTAGGATTGGGCTGGATCTATACTCCAGTCGTCCGACGGCGCGACGCTACGAAAGCTACCAATATCGATCGCCTGCTGCGCTTAATCGATATGGGTATATTTAATATCGTGGCGCCGCACTGCAACTGCGGTATAAATCCTGCTTTATCCCCATCAGATGCGTTAGACGCGGCCAAGACGCGACGTCGCGTTGTACCATTCATTGGCTGGCCCCCACCCCTTCAGTAATACCGAACTTCTCCAAAGTTGCAGTCGACGAGTAATTAATAGCTTGTAAAGTGATCAGAATATGTGGGAAGCACAAGTGGCCACCAGTGATTCCGATTACCGTTGAATCGCTCAATCCGACACAGTAATGCTTCCATTCATCACTGTCGCGTGCCAGAATAACTCAGTACTATCTTTTAGCTCGAAGTATACCCGAAGCGCTATTTCTATTGTCCAGTGCTTTTATAAAGAAAGGTGGCCAACGCGTTGGTAGTCGCACTGCGTTATTACCTTCGTCTCGGAGAGTCAGGCTTCTCGTTCAAGATCTGAGTGAAACATATTACGTGACTCTGACAAGGGAAGGGTCTGAAGCGTCCCAAGCCTGAACGGCGGGAGCGAGTCATATAGGGAGAATCCTCACAGCTCAATTTGTATAAAAATGAACACGGCGCATCACGAGTTTGGGGGTCTTGTACGACCGCGATACCGCTGCCGGCAGGCGGCTCGGAGCGCAGTGGAAGTGGGGTTGCTTCATGTGAGGAAGGTCGGGGATTGGTTCTTGTGCGCTGCTGTATTTTCGCATTTCAACTGACTGGCTGAGATTTGGGGATTCTGACGTCTATACCATTTTCAGAAGTTTTTATGCCTAATTTTCCAGCTAAATGCGGTGTTATTGAACATGATGATGTAGAAATGTTCAACATCAGTGATACACAGGTACAAAGTGCATGGAGCACCACTGGGCAGAATACGGGCAGCGTATAAAGGCTCCTCACAGTCTGCTTCCATACATGGACCAATGACCTCGGGAAAAAGCCATCCTGCTCGAATTTTCAAAAGAGACCAGGATGTGACGTCGGAGGTGGTTCAAGTGAGAAACACAGCCTGTGGATCCCGCAAATTAACCTAAACGGCATCGATACACTCTTTTCCTCATCTTTGCCTGTCACCTGGAAATCAGAGGTCCGCTGAAGGCTTTCTAAAGCTTAACACCAACAATGTCTGAAGGACTTCGAAGCACATCAACTTGAAGTTGACGAAAACGTTGTGGTTAAAAATCCGGTCAGTAATAAACAAGTCCCAAGAAAGGTACTCTCCACAGCGTGCAGCTATTAGGTTGGCAACTAAATTCGTGGACTCTCAAGCGCCTTCAACAAAAGTGTTCATAAACAAATAACAAATAACAGTTTTCACCAAAGTAAGATCTGCTGAACGCGGGACTGCTTCCCATTTATCAGCTACCTGGCCCATCCCACAGCTGTAGAATTCTTGAGCTTTTGAAGCCGAGAATCCTTCGAGGTGCATTTTGACATGGTCCACATTAATAAATCGTCCTCCAACCAAGAAGTGCTGCAGCGAGCTATAAAGGTGCTAGTCATTTGGCGCACAGCCTGTGCTGTAAGGTGGGTGAGTTAGACGCTCCCAGCTAAGGTCTTCGATTTTTTGAAGCTCCCGATTCGTAATGTATGATCTGGCGTTGTCTTGCTGATAGATAATTCCGCTCCTGAAAATCTGTCTGAATCAATTCCAGCGGAGTTCAGCCTGCACGCGGCCAGGTTGAGAAGAGTAGATTACAGCATTAATGCTGGAACCGTTCTTGATGAGCTCCCAGAAGTTAATACCTTCTTGACACCACCAAACGGAGGGAACGTAGCGAACCGGACGCCTCAAAAAATAGAAGACCTTGACTGGGAGCGTCAAACTCATCCACATTACAGCCCAGACCTTGCGCCGAGTGGCTGCCACATTTTTAGTTAGGTGCAGCACTTCTTGGTTGGAAGACGATTTAATAATGTGGACCGGGTCAAAATGCACCGCCAAAGATTCCTGGCCTTAAAAGCACAATAATTCTATGGCCGTGGGATAGACCAGCTACCTGATATATGGGAAGCAATCTGGGTTCTGAGGGATCTTATTTTAATTGAAGATTGTCATTAGTTATTTGTTAATAAATACTTTTGCTGAAAATTCTTGAGAGTCCACGAAATTAGTTGCCAACCTAATAGAAAATGCGCAGAAAACGTCTGCAAATGGTATAGACGTCAGAATCCCCCAAATCTCAACCAGTCAGTCGAAATGCAAAAAAGCAGCAGCGCACAAGATCCAAACCGCGACCTTTCTCGCATAAACCAACCCCACTTCCCCTGCGCTCCGAACCGCTTGTCGGCAAAGGCATCACGGGCGTACAAAACCCCCAAACTCGTTATGCGTCGTATTTCATTGTGATCTCAAGTACCCCCTACTCCCTGGGTTTAACGACCTGGCAAAAAATAAACACATTTTTATATTAATTGAGGGGTGAGGATGATGTTCGGAGTGACACGACTCACGCAAGTGAGAGAAGGCCTCCGGAGTTCCGAGCTTCGCCGACGTTCGAAGATCAGAGACGCTGTCACGTGGGCCAGGTTGTCGAAAATTAGGTGGGCCGGTTACGTAATGCGCTTCGCAGACACCCGCTGGACGAGAGCCGTCACCGACTGGATTCCGCGGGATGTCAAGAGAACACCAGCACGCCCACCAACGCGTTGGTCGGACTTCTTCGTGAAAGCCCTGAACGACCGCTATGACGCTCTTCGTGTCCCTCGAGCGAGGAGGATCCATTGAACCACTATGGCACGCGACAGGGACGAATGGAGACGCTGCTGGCGCCCGCTCGAGCAAGTCGATGATCAACGGGACGACAGGTGACAGGTAAGAAGTGAGGATTTTCCCTATATGACTCGCTGTTCAGACATACGCTTCAGACCCTTCACTCGTGAGTGGTCCACCCAATTTTCGATGATGTTCGCAAAGCGGCAGTATTCAATCTTGCCCCTATAGAGGTTAGTGGAGGTCTAGACGCCTCACATTTGCGCCGATTGCATTTCTCCGATTCCGTCGTTCAACTCTTTGATATGCGACGGTCGCGTCAGATTTCTGAACTCCACTGGCATATATGAATGTCCATTTAGGAGAAAGTATTTTTCGATGTTAATTTACAGAGTTCCTTGTTTGCGGATCTCTGACGTCATTAGTTTGATATAATTCATGGAAAATTTGACAATTGGGCTGACGGCAAAGTGATAGTGAACGCTATCCTTTTCTTCGAAAAGATCGGATTCACCCATCTTTAGCTCTAAATCCTATGCAAAAATCGGCACGTTGGCGGTGAACACTGTGTCCCGTCGATGCGATAGTGC
Source organism: Heligmosomoides polygyrus polygyrus (assembly GCA_947396885.1). Classification (NCBI taxonomy): domain Eukaryota; kingdom Metazoa; phylum Nematoda; class Chromadorea; order Rhabditida; family Heligmosomidae; genus Heligmosomoides; species Heligmosomoides polygyrus. The sequence continues at coordinate 88,974,543 of OX377206.1, forward strand.
ACTGAAAGGGCTGAATGGGCTCCTAAAAGGAGCACCCAGCAGTTTTTCACACAGTTATGTGCCGGAAATGACAACTTCTCAGAGACCCATGAGACCATTTGAAGGATGACTGGTAGAATTTAGAGGCGTTCTGGCATGCGGAAATGTGCCCTTAACTTCTAGTTCTTTGATAAGCTGCCAAAAAGAACCACGAACACATAACAAAACGTCTGAAGCTCTTCACTCATAACAGACTTCGAACAAGGAAACTAGCGTCAACGACTATGCACAGCAAATGATAGAAACGACAAAGGACGGTGTCAATCATTTCCTTTATGGTATGCGCCACGCATTCTACTTCGATACATAATCGCCTCGTAAGGAGTTTCTGGAAGGCCTGGTTCTCGGACACGAGAACTGGGTTCTTTACGACTCCAACGTACACTGTGCCGTGCCACCTCGAGGAGAAGAGCCGCCGACACAAGCAAGGTCGACCCTGCACCTCAAGAAGGTTCTCCTATGCCGCTTCTGGAACTCGAAGGGAATGCTGGAGCACGAGCTGCTCCCGCAGGGGCACGGTCACCGCTGTCGTTAACGGTACTCAGCTCCATAAGCTTGCTGAAGCTGTTCGGGAAAAGCAGCCGAGACCACCTTCAGTGCACCTTCTTCATGATAACGCCAGACCCCTTGCAGCTAAAGTGACCTTCCAAAAAATCGAGGAGTTGGGCTGGGAGACCGTACCTCACCCGCCACATTCGCCTGACATGGCCCCCTCAGCATACCACTTGTACCGCTCCCTGAACCTCTCTTGGCTAAGAGAAGTCTCAGAAGGTTTGAAAACTTAAGTCGGGTGATGGCTAACATCTTCGACTGACGGTCTCCCCATTTCTGGGAAAGGGTTATCGCTGACCTGCCCAGAAGGTGGAATAAGGTGGTGATGGTGATGCGATACATTGTTGATTTCCAATGTATGCTAAATAAAGAAATGAAGAATAAAAAATGAAATCCCATTCGACTTTCTGATCAACCTAGTACATAAACCCATACTATCTGTTGAATATGAATAGGTTCAAATATGGCGTCCAGTGGAGTGCTCTCGCAAAAAGTAATTAGTATGAAGGCAATCGATGTTGATCGATATTATCGATCTCTATGTGACATCGACCCGGTGTTGGTCATCAATGTACATCTGTCGAAAAGAAGACATAAAACCAATCGTTTAAGATGAACAATTTAATGATCACAAAGCCTTGACAGATTAAAGCTCATTTGAACAACAAGTCTCTTGAAGTGACGAAACCACTAATATTCTACAACTCGTCTTCAGAATACAATAAATAAAAAAGACCACGATAAGCTCACAGAGTATCAAATGAAACATCTTGTATCTATTTTACGGTTTCAACAATAGCAATAGTAATAAAAACAGGGAAAAAGCGCTAAGCGACATAGAGATACATACGGGTGTACTCTTTAATTTCGAGCGCTGTAGCACTTGTGTTCCATTACTTCCGATTTCAACGCCTTCCTTAAACGCGTTCGACCAAATTGTTGTCATCCATGATACGTTTAGTGCTGCTCAACAACCTGAAATTTTCAAATTATTGGCACCATCATTTCCGTTTGGCGTTCGTTGGAATCAGAAATTCAACAAAAATAGGAGTTTTCTCGGTATATCTGAGAGGCAAGAAGACACGAGAACCGACGAACTACGTACAATACAATACTTATATCTAATATAGAGTATGTACCCTCGACTTTGTAAACGTCCACATAAAACGATACTAACATTGATCGATCGGTTCGATCAATACTAAATGGTCGAACGATATTTCAATCTCTTACGAGGCGTGATCATCAGTCGTTACGTTCGCTTCATTACTGCGAATATCATGATGAACACCTAATTCTATCTGCCCTCGAGTTTGTAGGCTGCCGGATAAACACCATAAATCGATAGGTTCGATCAATATTAAATGGCGGAGTGGCGTTCTAACCCAGCCCTTTAAACAGAGGTGTGGCAAATGTCTGCGTCTCCACTATCTCGTAAGGCAGCCACTGGACTCTCTAGGAAGCCCAGAGGGTTGAGGGTGGGCGGGCCAGGGGGACGAGGGTGTAGAACGCTCGTCCCCCATATTAAATGGTCAACCGATATTTGTACTTCTTACGAATCTTGATCACCAGCCGTTACGATCGCTTCATTATTGCGAATATCATGGTCATCTAATTCTGTCACTTCTCGCAGAGTGAAGACTGTTAAGCGGACATTAAAACTGCGCGGATGAACAGACAGACGAATAGACAAACGGACGACTAAATTAACTGATTCGCGTAAACAAACAGTGCGGGCTGATGTTATCGTGGTTGATGAGCTCCATCATCACTTCAGCGCTTGCACTTCGGGAAAGGCTGTTATGACTTTTATGAAACCCTATATTATGCTTCAGTTGACCATATAGTCGACATCCCACTATAAATAACGCTGTTATAAGGAGCCAGAGCTTTAATCCGCCTTTTGGCTGTCTGTCCATTTCTTCGAACGTCCGAAAGAAGTTAATGAGTACTACGCGGCCTTCACAGAACATATGACAAGAATTTGAATAGGTTATTCTTCATTTTCGTAGAAACAAAGCGAATACAATGGCGGTGAACAGTGTTCACATCTAATGAGAATATCAATCGATATATCGATTTTTGCAAAATTTAGTTCCTTGCCATAAGAATTAGTTCGACATAAGGGGAGGTCGTCGTAACGAATAACCGATATTGATTGATGAGAGATCAACATTGATCGATAGTACGATTTTTGACTGGAAAAGAAAAAATTGCAATGGAAATGTCGTAAAAACGACTGTAAAGTCATTTTGAAGATCAACGGAACAATTTTGATTGAATTTAATGTTTCTGAGGCAAAGTGCAACTCAAGTAGATGACTACTGCTACATAACATAAAACTGCTGGCTACAATTGCCAAAATTAGTCACCTCGGCAATTGCTGCGTTTTTTGTGGCTAATAACAAATGCGTAAAAATGTTCAAGTACAATATCGTTTCCAGCAGAAAACCAGTGCGACACAACTGAGAAAAAATTGATTTCGTAGAACTTAATTTGTCAAATCTTAGTACCCATATACTATTTTTGGATTTTGTAAAAGGGAAAAGTTGTCGTGGTAATGATTTACAGAGGAAATAGCGAATTTTCTAATGTTTTCTTTACAATAAGAAGCCATTTCTGCAGTCTCGAATTTCTAATGGAAAGTGTAAAAGTACTTGAGCACATTGGAGGTGAAAGCGCTGAGAATATACCCGTTCAGGCGAGTGGTAGCGCAGTCGTAAGAGGCACCGGCTGTGGCGTCTCCCCGATTCCCCAAGTTTATGGTTCAAATTTCTCGCTCGGCGCACGAAGCCTTCCATCTATCTGAGGTCGGCGAATTAGTACACTAGTCCTGGCCGGGAAGGAAAAGCACTGACTTGTCCTTCGGCTGGCCGCCACAAGTCATTGTCGAATACGCTTACAAAAATTGCCTCTACGATACTCTGTTGAAGGAGAATGCATGGCGCAACCCAAAAGTGATCAATTAACGCCGACCTTAATCCTACTATGGCACACCTACAGAGGCTAGACAAAAGCGTCGTTCTCTATCGATAGCTATAATAGGATTAAGGTCGGCATTAATTGATCACTTTTGGGTTACGCCATGCATTCTCCTTCAAGAGAGTATCGTAGAGACAATTTTTGTAGCTTTGTTTTGCTGTTTTTTTTTGTAGCGTATTCGACAAGATTTCGGGATGCTTGCTTTTTTCAAAGCCATAGCAAGAAAAGAAACACTGATTTTAGGTTATAAAGAGTTTTCTTTAAATCGAAGATAAAATAGTGAATTAAATCTAATTAAATCTATTTAATCCATTTAAAAATACTAAATTAGTGCCAACTTTGTCCTTTCGTCATCAGAGGAGCCCTCCGAAGAGTTGTCGTCATCGTTGTTGTTCTCCTCATCTGATGCAGCCACGCCATGACCCTTGTTCAGTACCCGCATGTTGTCGTTCGGATTCTGAAGATGTATTCATACTGCTTCTCACGAGCATCCAATCGGCCTATTTCATGAATTTGTGCCAGCTAGGTTTTTTCGACATTCGTCACGGTTTTCCATGGATATGTTGACCTTCCTCTGGACGAGATGGACTACTAGGAAACTTGTCAATTTTGAAACAAAATTTACGGATAACTTTGAAAGACTTAGACCCATGAGCATGACCAGACCACCTAGACTAAGTCGCTTCTTAGTTTACTCAGCAACTATCACCCCCATAAAAGTCTTTCTTTACGCTGGATGTGGTGTCAAACCCACGAAGAACCGAAACTTCGGCGGAGCACTTTGAATTAACCAGATTTAACGACGTAGGAACCTTGTTGGAGCTGTGATTACTGTGTAGCTTTTCATAGGCCCAAGTGTCCAATACTAGTTCATCAATTCTATAGTCATCTAGGACGGCGCGATAACGCAGTCGAAGGACGTTGTCTGGCTGTGATGCAATCCAAATGCAGGTTCTTGGTTCGGATCCCGCCCAGACCAAGCAGGCCTTCCATCCTTCCAGGGTCCGGGAATCGGTACGAAACTTGTCTGGTAGAAATACAGCTCTGACTTGCCTATGGTTTGTCACCGCAAGTCATTGTATAGGCCAGATACGCATTCGAATTGCGCCCGCGATGAAAGCTGAATGCGTGGCGCATCCTCAACGGGAATTGACTAATGCCGATCTTTATATATACTTTATAGTTTACAAGCACCCATTCTTCTTGTAAAAGAGAAGGGTAATGGACTCGAGGGTTCCACAGTCCCGTGAAACTCCTACTGTTTGACACTTTTTGTTCTTGACTTGCAGTGCATGCAGCGTGTCGAAGCGCATTCGGAGGATGTGCTGGTACCAGGTTCCTGGTTCGGATTTCCCGCCTAGGCTAACCAACCATCCCTCTGGGGTACCGATGAATTAGTACCAGACTTGTCTGGTAAGTATTAGGTTGTCCCATAAGTCCCCGCCGTTTTTTTCAACGATTCATTGTGGATTTCCCCAATGGTCTCTTGCATAGCGTTATACAGCTTTCGAAAGAGAATGATTCGTTCTATCAGACCTTGTATTTCGTTTCTTTTTTATCCTGATTTTGTCAATTTTTAGGTGCTGTCGGTAAAAATTTGGACGGAAAAGTCGGACGTCCCAATTTTATGACCTAAAAATCAATAAAGGACAAATGAGCAAATAGCGCCAACACGTATTCTTGTAGTACTGTACATTGTCTTCCAAATGCTATAAGAAACTGCGCAAAAATTTCAAACCTAAGCGGAGAAAAGCTACTGCGCAGATGGCCACTTTTTCACTTTTCACTTTACCGACCCAAAAATTGACAAAACTCAGGATGAAAAAGAAATGCAATACACGATATGATAGAGCAAGTCATTCTCTTTCGAATGCTTTGCAGCGCTATGCAAGAGACCGCCGGCGAAATTTGCAGTGAATCGTTGAAAAAAACGGCGGGACTTATGGGAAAACCTAATATATAGCGTTGACTTGTTCATCGGCTGTCCATCGTAAATCATTGAATGGCCAAATACGCATTCAAATCGTGTCCGTGGCATCCCGTAGAAGTAGAATGCGTTGGGCACATCAAAACGTACTAAGCAACGCCGTCCTTTATCATATCCTTTATAGCACCAAGGTCTACATAGTACCTGTTGTAGGGTTGAAGACAGTTGAAAAATAAGCTAATTTTTGCCAACAATTTTCGCCAATTTTTGCTGCAGAATTTATGGGCCTCCCTGTATTATCAAAAATCGTTAGTCTAACGAAACTTAATCACAGACTTCAACTCACCGGTTTCAGTTGGTCGAATATGTCACCACTTTCACTCGTGATTGCGTACAGATCGTTGTTTCCCATGGTCTCGCCCTTAGTCGACGGCGTCTTGTGGGCCTCGAGCTCGGGTTTGGACTCCATGCCATAGTCCGCTGTGATCTCACCGCTCTCGCCTTGCCAGTTGTAGAAGTCGGCACGATGTGTGTGTGTCGAGCTCTCTTCGACGTGCCTCTCAGACTCGCTTTTCTTCTCGAAGTCTTCTGGCTGGGAGAACTTCGTTTCCGACTCTGATCTCGAGTAACCGTAAGCCGTATCATCGTCGGCTTCATGTCCATTTCCATGGTAATACATTGAGCGGTTGTTTGAGCTCTGCTCAGTCACGGAGTGCACCACAAAATCTCCTCCTGAATGATCGGCATCAGAAGAGTCGGCATCGTCGTGGGCCACCATGGAGTCAGTTGACATTACGCCATCGTCCATGGTATGCTTTTCTGGAGTCAATGGATGTTCGGACCAGGTATGGCTGACATCGTGGACTTGCCCATCCCTCCCGTTCTCGTTGGAATGAGCGGATGAGTAGTCGTAGCCTCCTTGCATTGGTGATTTAACCCCACCTTCTGAATAGTGGACGTCGGAAGATGGCGACAGAGCATGGTCTCCAGTGAGCCTGGTGTCAGTCTCACTCGCTGCTCTAGTATCATCTAGCTCATGCTCACCTTGGACCACAGCACTTCCAGGCGATTTCTCAGGTTCAGACGAAGAGATCACATCGCCGGAAGTCATGACGCGGAGGTCTGGTGTAGCTGAGTGTCCATTATTCGAAGTGTGAAGCGATTCTCTACTACCTCCACTGCTCTGTTCCAACGGAGAGTGACGCTCTCCTTCATTGATGACGTCTTCATTCGAATGCCTATCATGTGAAGTGATGTCCTCGTTCTTCTGTACATCATCAACGCCATGCACCGGCGTGGAGTCGAGATGGTCCTTAGTCTCAGATTGTGTGGCGGTCACGTTAGGTGAACGTAGAACTTCCGAAGACTTCTCGACGTCGTCGTGAATAACCATGGAATCTGTTGAGGAATCATCATCCTGAATTGTTGTCCTACTCGTTTGTTTTTCATCGACTTGACGATAGCTTGTTGAATCGTCACAATACATCTGTCGCCCATTAACTGGGAAAGAGTCACGTTCCTCATTCTCATTCTCATTCTCATTTTCACTTCCACTCTCATCTTTCCTTCCAGAAAATTCGTTCCTATTAGAGAAGTTCTCCTCCTGCCGTTGCAGATGATCATCATTGTTCGATCCTCTGGAGGCAGGGTAGTTTTCGGTGGCTGATTCATGGTGTACCTCATGGTGAAGTTCAGTCTTCTCTTCAGTTTCGTCAGTGACTGATTCTGGGAAACTTCTCACCGGGCTGCTGCTGCCAGACGAACTGAGAGAATGTCCATGGAGCTGCTCTGCAGATGCTTCGCCACGGTGTTGGTGTTCGTATTCTGCTTGAATTGGTGACGCCTGAAGGTATTCGTGGGCTTTGGCACCGTCATCTTTTCTGTCGTCCGACAGGTGTTCGACATGTCCTTCATGCTCTTCGTCGGTCCTTCGCAACGTGGCTTCTTGCAGCACTTCCGAATGTTGTTCCTGGTGTTCAACCCAACGGTCGTGGTCGTCTTTCAGATCGCCTGCTGTATCCTCACGCGCCGGATGTTCTTCATGGTGTTCAACCCAACGGTCGTGGTCGTCTTTCAGATCACTTGCTGCATCCTCACGCGCCGAATGTTCTTCATGGTGTTCAACCCAACGGTCGTGGTCGTCTTTCAGATCGCCTGCTGCATCTTCAGGCGCCGAATGTTCTTCATGGTGTTCAACAAAACGGTCGTGGTCGTCTTTTAGATCGTCTGCTGCATCCTCATGCACCTCAGAGTGCTGCTCTTGCTGTTCAGCCCAACGATCGTAGTCGTCCTTCAGATGGTCTGCTGAATCCTGATGTGCTTCAGAATGCCGTTCTTGTTGTTCAGCCCAACGATCGTAGTCATCATTGAGATCATTCGCGGCGTCTTGCTGTGCTTCAGGATGTTGTTCTTGTTGTGCCGACCAACGATCGTAGTCCTCACTCAGGTCATTCGTCACTTTTTTCTGAGCTTCAGTATGCTGCTCTTGTTGTTCAGCCCAACGATCGTAGTCGTCCTTCAGATGGTCTGCTGAATCGTGATGTGCTTCGGAATGCTGTTCCTGATGTGAATCCCAACGACCGTAGTCATCGGTAACAGCAGTCGCCCCGCCATGCTGTTGCACTGCTTCGGAATGCTGTTCCTGATGCGCACTCCAACGATCGTAGTCGTCGGTAAAAGCAGTCGCCGCTTCATGTTGTTGCTCTGCTTCGGAATGCTCTTCTTGATGTGAACGATCGTGTTCTTCAGTCAGGCCGTGTTGTGCGGCCAAGTCTCGCTGCTCCACGTGCTCGGGAGGTTGAGGTGATACCAACACAGAAACGTGGTCGGTCGTCACATCGAGTTCCCTGTCTTGGTCGATAATATTCCGCGCTTCTGACTTCACACTCATGGAGTCGTCGTGACCACGACCTTCGTCGTCTTCTTGTGTTCGCGGCTCATGTGAGATTTCTGGTGAGACAGCCTCCTTCCTAGTGAATTGTTCGTGCTCATCATCGCTCGTATCAGCTCTTGCGTCGCTTACTGCTTCGGCATCTGGGGTAGTTGAATCCCTTTCGTGGCCTACATGCTCGTCTGACTTCTCATCACCTGGCTGTGAACCAATAGCTGCGTCCTGCTCCGTCCCTTGAATAGGGGCTTCTACAGAGGGGCTACGTTTCTCTCGCAGCGACCTTTCTTCCGCTACTGGAGACTCCTTCACTCCCGCCGTTTCCTCCTCGACTTTGCGCTCGATATAGCTCCCACTCCCGACTGACCCATCATCATCATGCTTCTGAATCGGGGTATGGTCATCAGCAAGGTGATCTTCATGCTGCTGCTGGGCTTCTGCTTCTGACGTGTGGAGGATTTCATCGATTGATGGCACGACAGGTCCCTGGATGTGCTCTGTACTGGCTGTCGTCTCCATTTTTGCACTCGAACTGCTTTCCGGGGCAAGCTCGGCTGACATACTCTGAGCTCCCTTAGCAACCGCTGCGTTTTTGTTGGATAGCCCTGAATGACAGCAATTATTCAACACTAAACGAGCACAGTTATTTAGGGCATTTATGTGGGACGACGGAACACAGCTGCTAAACCCCCAGTGGTCAACTGTAGGTGAATCCGTATGACGAATTAAGATGGCGACGTAAGGTGACATGTAATTTTGTGATTGCATAGAGGGGCCATATTGCAAATGCTATACACAAATCAGTCTCATATAGAATCCTGTTGAACTACCGGGAAAAAGTCGGTCACCAGTGAGCGAAAATCGTGTCAACTAATCGTCGAATTTCATACGACAGACAGTTGACCCTTCACTTCACTGGAAATTCACCTGCAGTTGACCGCCAGGGGTTGAATAATTATCCTGTCCGTAACCGTGTTCCACCACCCTGCATAAGCGCTTGAACTAACTGCACGTACCTTTGATTTGCGGAAGTGACGAAGATCCCGGAATACTCTGAACTTTTTGAGTTGTTTTCGAGGTGGGCGGTTTCTTCGTGGCAGATCTTCCGCGGGCCGGTGGCCTGTGAAAAATTAGTTTTATTTACAGCCAGCAACACCGCTCTAACTTTTAGTAGTGCGATACCTGCTCTGCTGGAGGTTTGGAAGCGGAATTTGAGGCGGAGAAGTCTTTGCCATTCTTGGGTTGACGATTGATGGGAGCTTTCCATTTGAATCTTAAGATTGGATGAATATTCAAACAGAAAAATCAAAAAATTTTCGACAAATGTTTGGCAACTCCAGTTGTCGAGCGTCAGGTGGTGCCAGCATGAATTCGTTCAATTTCGCGTAAAGTTGCATTAGGAATTGTTTAGGGTGCACGCGGCACGCGACGCTACGTAGTAATAGGCTCCTATATCGATTCACTGCGTCGCGCGATCGATAAGGGACCTTATCATTACATCGCATCGCGCGTTGTACAGTAAACGCTCCCTTGGGCTGCGTGACCTCACCTTCCCACTTTTCTCTTTCCCAACTATTTGCAAAGGTGCTATATATGAATGCAAGAGGACAGCAACGGCGGTTTTTGTGCAAAATAATACGAGGTGTTTCAGTGGAAAGCGACCAGGCGATATGACGCCATGGAGAGAGGTACGCGATATTGCACACATTCATGATGACACCAACCAACTAGGAAACTACAAATTTTGTATCTCTTTCATGACTACATAAACCACTTGTTAAACACGCGAATCTTGATCGCGAAAACGAATCTTGATTTGGTATTTTAAAATTAAATAAAATTAACCGTGCTCTACATCTAAACCATGCAGATCAAATTTTTTATACATCTACCCTGGCGATTCTTGATGTCTAGACATCTCTCGGTTGCCGTCATAAATTAACCACATTAGGGGGCGTTTAGTGTGCACGAGACGCGCGACGCGATGTAGTAATAAGCGCCCATATTGATTCATCGCGTCACGCGATCGATATGGGAGGCTATCATAACATCGCGTCGCGCTTCGTACACAAAACGATTCCTAGCAGCTGCCTGCTCCTGTACAAGGAGCACGTGTGTCTTAGCCAATCACTATCCGACTGCGCAGTGGACGAGACCTGTGATTGGTCGGCGTAGTTGTTTTGCACTCGTCCCGCCCTTTGTACACGCCTATGTAGGCTTCCCGGATAGTACCGAAGTTTTCAAAAATTACTGCTCTTCTTGAACAGCGCACTAAAAGCTAGAATCATATATAACGACGACTGGTGTTTTTTCTTCATACGATAATAAAATCTCGCAGCAAGACGACATCAACACCTAGAATGACGTTACTTATCATATTCATAGAAGCAGATTCACACATTGATGAAATTGCAATTCTCAGCACCCCCCCCCCCACCCCCTCAGAGCTTTATAACCTTTGATTCTTGCTCAATTTGGGAGCACTTGTGGATAATATTGGGGAACAATGTATAGGAGGCGGTAGCAAATCTAGCATCAGTCAATCACAGGCCTTGAGCGACGGCGCAAGAGCGGTGTGATTGGCCGGTGCCTCCCGTCGTTTGTGCACGCCCAAGCAGTTTTCCCCCCAAAGTACTCAGTTGTACCCTAAAAAAAGTTTCCGTGAAGCCGTGAAACAAAGGCATTGTTGTCACATTTGCTAATACGACCTAGTCAGGATTGCACAGGAAAACTTGACGGAGCAAGGTTGTAAGCGAAATATTTTAAAAACATTTATAAGTAATTCTTATTATTTCTTTTTATTTAGGTACATATTTATTATTTATTTCTTACCTTTTCGCCTTCTATTAGTTGTTGGAGGGCAACTCGTCCGACTAGTGCGACTCTCGTTGGACTGATTCGGCTTCGTGGAGCGAGACGACTGGCGGGAGCGTCCACGAACGGTATTGTAGCTTCTGAATAGAGACTGATACACTCTCAGCCGCTCACAGCTTGCACATACGAAGAGAAGCGTGGGAAACGTGCTAATAACGTGCAAGCCAAATCAGTTATGAAGTTCGGACAGCACTGTCTGAAGAAAGTGAAGTGTAACTCCTACTGCTTTGCGCTTAAACTGCTTACTCTGACATTTTTTAGAAACTCCTTATGTACGTAAGACTGTAGAGCACAGCCGTTGTGTGTACATTTTTGAGGCCCGTAGCGGTCAACCGCGGGTGAATTTGCGCTGAAGTGAAAGGACAACTACCTACCGCTCTCATAGAATTCACCGATAGGTGAACGGAATTCCGCCCGGTGATGATCGCCTTTCGTACGGTAGTTCAACAGCAACTCGATTGTCGCAGACGAATACCCAACGAAGGTGCAAACTGGTGACTCCGGCTCCCTTGCATACCCTATTTGCTTTTTCCTGTCTTGTCCATTGCGGTTTTTGTTCGTTTTCGTCAGAAGCTTCGCATTTTTATACGTCAGAAGATGGATTCAGAAGAGAGATATATCACTCTCGTCGACCGTCGAGCATCATGATTCAGAAGACGTGGATTAACGAGTGTCCGAAGACGTCGTAGAATGAGGGCCTCGACTCAGAAAACGTACTACACTCGTCAACCGACAAGAGGTGCTACAGATGCCGTGGAACTGCTTAGACATTCAGAAAAGATATCACAGACGTCGTGCAAGGAGGGTCTGGATCCAGAAGACGTATCAAATTCGTCGACCAACGAGCATCGGGATTCAGAAGACGTGTCACGGGCTCCGTCTAGCGAGCTTCTGCTCTGACACTTTTGCCAGGAAGTGGAGATTTAGGCCCCGTACATGGTAGCTTCAACGTGACGCTTCCTACGCAATTACACCAAGCACACGTAACCCTACGTCGCAATTTTAAATCGCCGTCCGCACTCACAGATAACCGCTAGGAGTTTAAGAGTCATTCTCGTCACAACTGTGCTCCACCGTCATAAATAAATGGTCAGAATGGTTAATTGCCAGAACTTGAGTCTGAATAACTTCCATTGCACTTGTATTGTGGTAGTTAAAATTGCTACAAACTGTTACAACTCTACTTCGAGCCAAGAGCCAGCCTTCGCTATTATGTCAGATTCAGGTGCTGTCCGAACCTCATAATCAACACAGCATATAGAAACGTGGCCAGTTTTCCAGGTGTGAGAGAGTGACTCCTGAAGCCGTACACCAGTCGACACTTAGAGGTTATGAACAAGGAAACGCGTAGCCGATGTCAATCGCACTTTCATTTGATGCTTCATAGAAGTATGTTGGAGCCGGAAATGGCAGAGCATTTTTGATGAACAGGCAGATGACATGTTTTCAGCGACGACTACTAAAAAACATTTGTAGCTCAGAAATCAGAGTGCGACGTCACACACAGGTTTTTAATATGGTCTACATGTATGGGAAGGCGGAAACGAGGCAGCCAATCACAGTCGGAACAGCTACCGTGTACGCATGTTTGATTGCTCGTTTCTCACTCCACCACTCCCCGTTCCCCACGTAGGCCGTATTCACGACTAGTTCCTCCGCGTCTTCTACGACTACTAAAAACATTTGCAGCCAAAAAAATTAGCATGTGACGTCACATACAAGTTGTCAATCTGGCTTACATGGAAGGCGGGAACAGGCCGCGTAGTCACAGCCAATCACATCAGTGACTGTGCACGCCTTTTCGATCCCTGCCTCCTCCCTCTTCCCCTGTGGGTCACATTAACGACTATTACCTCCACGTATTTGACTAGTGCCATTAAAAATATGGTTCATGTTGCGAAGGTAGGCAGCATTGGGAGACGGCGGCATGCCAGCCAATCGTAACTAAGCAGAGCACCAACCACATATACACTAGCTAATTGGGCTACCGACCGTACATCTCATCTCTGAATGGCACGCCCATTCGAAACGAGCTGACTGATTGACGTGCCCCACCTCCGGATGGTGTCCATTTTCGCGACATATACCAAAAATATTTGTATCCAAGAAATTAGGGTTTCGCTTCGACTACCTTACAGTCTTCCAAAGGTATACCTATTTAGACTACGTAGCTATATTACTTGAAATAAAACAGTTCGTGCAAAAGAATAGGTGACCAAAAATTAGTTTTGGCTAGTCACAAGATTACAGAAGCTAGATTTCAGAAGTGAAGAAAGGCCAATTTTCTTGTAGCTTTTGTGGTAAAAACACACAGAACGTTGAAAAAAGGATGGCATTGAGTCAGTTGTAAAAACGGCACAGTTGTCATTAAGTATCTCCTATTTATTGAAAAGGAGTCTCTGCACAGCTAGTTAGTTTCAGGACGACGATATTCATTTCCTGATTAAGTGTAGAAAGGCGAAGAAGCGTGTTTGCATCCGATTCTGGGCTAAACTAATTTGACGGTTATGTAAGTGCGATTGAAATAGGCCACATCACGACACTATGAAGAGAGTAGCACAACAAGAAGACACTGGATTTGTTCGGTGTTGAAATTCCTACGAAGAAGACGTCTTTTTGACTCAAACATGCCCTAACATCTAGGTTGAAAAGAAAGCTTTCGTACAAAATCGCTTGTGGTATGCTATAGTGGAGTGATAGCACTTGAAACTATTCCCCTACTGCGGTTTGAACGTTCCCGCAAGCCTGCTACAGTGTCCCCCAACCTGCACATCACCCAAGCCGTTGTTCACTGCGTTCGTTTTTGTCATTGAGCGCGCAAACCTACAGACACCTTCAGGAAGGATAAGACCCAACGCTACAGTATCCCGCAAGCCTGCACATCAGTCCCCAATTCGAACGGCAGTAGGGGATTAGTTATAAATAAGACCCAGAAGAATTAAGATGAGGTCATGAAAACTTTGCAGAGGGATGGCATGGAAACTAATGGCGCAATGAAAGAGACGCCGTCTACCCCGTGCACCATAAATCGATTCGGGTCTTCGGGTTCGGGCCCCGCTAAGGCCAGACAAACCTTCCATAGGCGAATTGCTAGCACAGTTTTCTGCGAAAGATTAAACATTGATCTGTTGGAAAGCGCTATTAGTTATACCGAGGAAATATGCACTAAACCACCTCTACGGTTTCCCGAGGAATAAGACTACGCGGCGCGTTTTTCAAAAAGCGATTGATTGGCGATTTTTTCCCATGTTTGTGGAAAGACCCACTTATTTAGGATGGTTATAGCACTTCTCTAGGCAGGAGTAAGTGCAAAGCAAAAAATACATTGCAGAGCTCGTTAAGCGTCCCTCATAAAATCAGCCTCCGCTAATCAGATGAACAACCCTTATTTAGAATTTCGCCAGTTTAGGTGATCACGGTTTTTCCGTACAAAAACTCTCTTTACAACCTAGTACAACAGCATCTAGATACGGCACGGACTCTCGTTGTACCTCACTGGTTCTTGGAGAGTACTAGCTGGAGCGGACGACGAAAGGCTGGAAAGCAACCTGTCTACCCTCATCTGGGTTATTTTTTCAGAAAAGAAACATCAACGTCTTAAAAAGTAAAAAAAAATAATACGAAGTGTGCTGCAAGTGATCGCTTTTGAAAAGAGAAAAGCTTTTCCTTGTATTTTTTGGCCCCTAAGCTTCTGAAGTTTAGAGTATTTTCAGTGAAAGGATACCAGGAAGCTGCTGAGAAAACGCAATTTGGGAGCTTGTCGAAACGACATTGACAGTCATTCCCAGTCGGGGCACGACTTGAGTTCTACAGTCAGATTATAGTGTCGCATGGTGGCGCAGTCGGAGGAGGCGCCGGCTGTCGTGCGCTTTTTCCTCTAGGTCCGGTGAATTTGTGTCATGCTTGTCTGATAGGGGTAAAACATAGAGCTGTCCACTAGCCATACGCACTGAATTTGCTTCCATTATATTCCCGTAAGTGGAATACGTGGCGTACTCCACGGATATGTCGTCTAACAAACACTGACTTCTATGCGAACTTCAAGAAGAATTCCACCGCGACGATACTTCTTATCCTACTGCATCCTTTGCCCTTGATGGTATATAACATATGGATGGTTCGAAAAGCGATCATAGCAATTAAAGATCATCTAGTGGCCTCCAAAGGTGAGAAATAATAGAAAGGGATGGAGCACAGCGTTACTCAATCCCTTTTAGGATGCGCCACTAACTTCACTTCTCCGTAATGTCGCGGAGGCGAATTGAATGCGTATTTGGCCATACAACGACTTGCGGTGGCCAGCCGATGGATAAGTCAGCGCCTTATCCTTTCCAGACAGGTCTGGTTCAAATTCACCGACCCCGAGAGATGGAAGGCTTGGTTGGTCTAGGCGGAGAAACCGAACCAGCAACCTGGCATCTGGTGCATGCGACAACCGACACCTTCTCCGACTGCGCTACACGCACCCCCAAAAGCCGGAAGCAACTTCATATCTAATTGTGCGTAAGAGATTGCCAGAAAATTGGCGCGGGTTTAAAAATTTTTCCGCGAGCATCGGGAGATGAGGAGAAAGGAAAAAATTGTACAAAAGAGCGAACTGTAACACTCGCTGAGACTTTGAAATTGATTTTGATATCTAAGCTACAAGAAGAATACTACTGGTAGATCATCAGCAAAATACTAAAATTTTAAATCATATATGAGAGTAAAAAAATGGACGAGTTCATTATGCTGGATTTATATTCGAATCGTAGGGCGGGATGGATTGACGAAATCTATGAATATCGATCGTCTGCAATGCCTAATCGATATTGATAGCAACATCGCGCTGCCTGGCGACCAAAGTATCAATCCCATCTCTAAAGTGTATTGGGGTGAATTGTGAAAGAAACTGTTGAATTCTGTTTCACTTGTTGCACACTTCGTAGAAAGTTACAATGCGAAGAAGAATCAGTTTTCACAACCGCTTTCATAGCCTATAAAGACGAAACTGTGCTTTACCTAATTGATTTTTGTTTGAATTCAGTGTTACGTACGCTCACCTTCGACGGAAGAACCACGACTGATGAAGTGTGGGCGGTTGTCGAGCCACGGAGTGGACACCAAACGACACATCGCGAAATCGCTCCAGACGTTGCAGCTGTTTCTTCAGATTCTCCTTGTAGACGTTCAGTGTGGAGTCGTCCAACTGAAAAAGCCATGTCCGGCGGAGAGTCAACTAATGTAGATGTCCTTTGTTGTGCAATTGAAAGATACATGGATAAAGGTTGGCGTCGATTAATCTCGTTATGAGATGCGCCACGAATTCTACTTTACTTTACTTTTCTACTTTCTACTTTCTACCTACGGAATATCGTGTAGGCAGTCAATGCTGATGAATTTTCAGTTGTTTCTCAGAATGCTTCCATTAGTACCTGATTAAAATGAAATAGTTCTCGAACAAGTCAATTAGGTTATAAACGTCCATTTTCGTCGCGGAAACACCTCGTTTATAGTTTGAGCGCAGTTACGATGCTGTTGCTAATTCCAACGCCGATTAGCGTTGGAGCGCAGAAACCTTCGGGCGCCCTGGTTCTTTAGCCCCCCCCCCCCTCGACATTTCGTCAGCTATTCAACATGGTCCGCCTGGTAAAGTGGTTTGCTGCTGTTGTTTCAACAATTCGACTTTTCTGCGGGGTTTAGGAAACGGCTAATTGTTTGCAGAATCAGTCAAGGGAAAGGACTCCATGGTGTGGTGCATTCAAGCTGCTCGTGTGGAAGCTGCCTTTGTCGCTCAGGGGAGTCCGCATCTGGACCTGGAGCGCATGCGGCTTTTAAAAATGCGTAAAAGACCCTTGGAAATTGTGTAGACGTCAAAACCCCTCAAAACTCAACTAGTCAGTTGAAATGCAAGAACGTCGTAACGCAGGAGAACCAAACACCCGACATCCACAGCGTGAAGAAACGCCACTATCCACTGGCCCCAAGCGGCTTGCCCGCAGTGTCATCGCGTGCATACAAGAGGCCGCCAATATACAGATTCCGCGCTCCAACGCTAATCGGCGTTGGGATTTGCAGCAGCACGGGTGCACCTCAATGTTTTCCTTATACTTCCGACGTCGACCGACGTGATGGCAAGTATAGTAGCCAAATGGATCGATCGCGTCGCTCGATCAATGTGGCTACCATACGTAGCGTCGCCTCGCTCGGCGAAAGCATGAACGGGGCCTCAGGCCTTATTTACCACTCTTTCACTGTGAGTGCGTCATTATGAGAATGACCAATATTGATTTGGCCGCACGCATAATCGATGCACCGCACAGCGACTGTAGCACAAATGTCACCTAAGACATTTCGAGTGAACTCGAACCTACCCTGTGCAAGTACTGAAAACGTTGAACCGTCGCTGACAAACGACTGTAAGGATCCTTCGGATTGTATTCCACCGGCTGGCTGTGTTCTTCTTCGATTTTCTCCACGATTTCGTTGTGATCAGTGCTGGATGAGCTTCGCCTCTTCTTTCCTGACGTGGATTGGCGCCCTAAGAACGATGTTTTGGTTTCAGCGTCAATGAACAGTCAGCAGTTTCCGTGTCTTTTCTGTGACACGACTCTTACCTCTGCTGAGACTGCGACTTGGCTTCACACGATGATGTGTGACTGGACTTTGGCCGGACCGAATTCGCCGACACGTTTCCACTTTCTGCGCCGCGTCCAGCTTTTTCCTCAGTTCGTACATTTTCATCAGCTGCACTTCTCTGAAAATCCAATTATGAGCCGCATTGTTGAGCGGTAACACCAGTCATCGGACATACGGAATGGCCGGCAGGCCTTATGTGTGATTCAACACTTAAACTTCCCGTTTAGATGCTTTCCCATAGCGTGTCTGATATCAAGACTGGTTGCAGAAAGTCATTACGTGTTACTAAGATTACTTGTTTCAAAGTTATTCGAAGAGCGTGATATCCAAAAAATCAAATTTTTCGAATATATTCGAATTCGAGTGCTCATACTAGTAATCCAATTCTATGTTTTTTTTTCATAATGTGGCTAGAAATTGTGCAAAACCGTTTAGAATGAGACTGTTAAGCACGAGTTCGCATTCCAGCTATGTTCTTTGAAAATTCTCTGTTCTGCGAAAAAATATTGGACTGATTACGAACATTCGAATTCGAATATATTCAAAAAACGTGATTTTTGAATACTCGAAATCGAATAAAACATTCGAAAAAACCAATTTTTGGATTATTCGAAGTTGCATGGAAAACATACGTGTACCAAAGTTTAGTTCGAATAGTTCAGTTGCTTGTGTACAAATTAGCGGTGAGCATGCGAAGGGCAGGTTTCGTTTTGTGGCCTCGTGAAATTTTTCGAATATTCGGATGAGTTTGAACGAGGAAAATTTTTGAGTATTCGAATTTAGTTATTCGGAAACCGTAATTTTTTGAACATTTGAAATCAAATGCACTTGAAAAAATCGATTTTTAGATTATTCAAATTTGAATAAGAAACAAACGAGTTCCAAAGTTTCGTTCGAGTAGTTAAGTCGCGCGTAACTACAAAATACACTTCTACACAAATTCGCGTTGAGTATTCCGATGCCACGTTTCGTACTGTGGCTTCCTGGAATTTTCATATGTTCGGATGAATTTGAATAGGGAAAATTTTCGAGAATTCGAAGTTAATTATACGAAAAGATGATTTTCCTGTAGGCTATCATAACGACGTTTTGTTGGGATCAAAACTCTAGCGTCAGGCGAGAATCAAACCCGCACCTCCTGCTGATCCCGGGCGGAAATGGTGTACGCCATTACACCGCCGGCGCCGTTTGATTTTTTTTGAACACTCGAAATTGAGAATTTATTCAAAAAAGCTTGATTTTTCTGAATCCTTGATTAGTTTCTATAAACATGGTTTCTTAAACTCTCGAACTGAAACACATCCAAAAGCATCGAAGTCTTTTTTTTTTATGTGCGAATTCGATTGTTCAAATCCAATTAAAGATCATTCGAATAGACCATACAGACGTAACCATGACTCGCATACAGTGTAACTTCAGATGAACACCTAGGGTTGACACGGCTACGGTAGATCGACCACTTCTGGAAAAGAAGGTGATCTCCCTCTCTAGTCTTGTTGCTTGTTCTGTTGCAAAAGTAACACCCGAAAAACATACACTATGTACTGCTCATCCGGACGTCAGTTGTCCGAAAAAGGTCACCCGATCGCCGGATAGTAACCCAATGTTGGGTATAGGTGAGGATAAGCAAGATGGTTACCACAAGGAAGAATTCTCACCTGTTCTTAAGCATCATATCTACCATCACGTAGTGCCTTGCGTAGTCATCGTCACCTTGCGAAGGAGCTATCTGAAGCGACTAGGTTTTTGGAGAAGCAGTGAAGTCACAGAATCAGTGGCTGATTTGCTTCTGAATCTACGCCGACTGGGTCAGCTTTTTCGCTGGCAAAATCGAGTAGACTACGTATTGACTTGCATTTAAACAGAATAGATTGAAGAGGCGAAATCAGTTTATTTCCCGAAAAAGCAGAACTTTGAGCCTTTCGTGCTGAATACGATGACGACGTCTGATGTGATATTTCTCTCTCTCTCTTTCTTTTCTTTTATTTCAATGCAATCAAGAAGCATTAGTCTATAAGGCAAATGTCTCGTTAGGATTTTCAGCATCGCCAGCTTAATACTTGCATGGCTCATGGAAAAAAAAACTTAAAAAGCATGTAGCAACCGCTGTCCAAAAGATAAAGGTTACGAGAAAACGCTTACCAATCCCATTCGACGAAGATGTTTCTGCATATGAGGCAAAGTGAAGTACTGTTGGAGATGCACATCGTAGAGTGGATTGTAATTATCTAGCAAACTGTCCGCCATCTCTACCCCTGAAAAAAGGAAACGTTTGCAAGCATTCTCCTGGATGCTACCAAAGGCTCGACAACGACAGTAGATCGTAAGGATTAGGATAAAAGATGGAGTTAGTCAATCCCCTTTGGGATGCACCACGCATTCTACTTCTACGGGATGTCGAGGATGTGATCTGGATGAGTACAATGACTTGCGGTGGCCAGCTGATGAACAAATGAGCACATCTTTCCCAGATAAATCTGCTACCAATTCACCGACCCCGAAGGGATGGAAGACTTGGTTAGCCTGGTCAGAAAATCCGAACCAACAATCTGAAATCAGGTGCACCCGACAGCCGGCACCTCCTCCGACCGCGCTACACGCGCCCATCGCGGTAAATCAAACATGACCAAAGGCCAGCTCTGGTTACGAGACGCAATGAGAAGCGTTACATTGAAAATTTTTATGGAGCTAATCGGCCAAATCAACCGGTCTGAACCACCACAAGGGCTTTCTTCAATTGTAGAGAATGTCGATTGATATTGATTGATCAATCGTTAGTGTTCACTTTATAAGAAGCACTTCATCCACTAACATTTGCTCGTGTGATTCCTATTTAAGATACTCGTTTCTGAACAACAAAGAAGGATATCGATATTGATTGACTTTTCGACAATGTTCGCTCGCTGTGAAGCCTACCTATCGGCCATTATAATTTCATGATTCCCATTTGAATCACATAACCCTGAGCAAAAATAGGCAATATCGAATGACTTGTCGGGAAACCCTCCGAGCAAATAATTTTAAGCGGATGAACGGACAGATGGGTACACCAACAGATTAGATCTTTTATAAGTATGTAGTACAATGTCAGAAAGATTTTACGGCATGGGGTCCACATTAGTGGAAGTGGTGGAAAGAGGTTTTTAGTTTTTCAGAATTTTCAAAAATATCATAACTGATAATGTCTTCTTGAAGTGTGCAACTGTTCTGCTCACCAGATATGCCAAAATATGATCCATGATGCACATGAACTATCGGAACTCAGAGTTAGCTGTACTGATGGGACACTCGAAGAAGAAATGACAAATGAAATGACCCTTGAAACCATCGTTAAGGACCTCACCAGTAAAGATGATAAACGCTGAAGAAGGTGGCTATGAAGAAGAAGAGTGTAGAAAAAGGAAAAAAGGGAAGAATAAGGAAGAAGAGGGAAAGGAGAACGGAAGAAGAAGGAAAAATAAGAAATGTACTGATTTTTTTTATCCTGGGCGGGGTTGTGCTTTTTTTCTAGCGAATAGAAAAGTCGTAACCATCTGGGACCAAAAAGCCAGTACAGAAAGAGAAGGAAGAAGAGGAAAGAGGTGGAGGGAAAAATAAAAAAGAAGAAGAAAGAAGGAAGCAGAGAGAGGCAGGAGAGGGAAAAAGAAGGAAAAGGAAGGAAGAAGGGCGAAGAAGGCAGTAAGAATAAGGGAAAAGAAGGAAAGGAAGGAAAAGTGGAAGGAAGAAGGAAGCAGAACGAAGAATGAAGAAGAAGTAGAAGAAGGAATAGGATGGAAAATGTAGAAGCAGAAGAAAAAAATAAAAGGAAGGAAAAAAGCGTAAGGAGATGGAAAAGGGAGGAAGAAGGAAGAAGAGAGAAGGAAAGGGAAGGAGAAACGAGGAAAGGGATCAAAAGATGCGGAAAGTGAAAAGCGAGGAAAAATGAGGAAGATGGAGGTGAAAGAAAGTAGCAGGAAATGGAGATGAAGAAAATCGAAGAAAGAATAGGGAGGAAGGAGGAAGAAAAGAATAAAAAAGAGCGAAGAGTAAGGAGGATAAAGGAAGAAGGAGTAAGAAAAAGGAGGAAGAAGCGGATGAAGATGAGGAAGGCAGAAGAAGCCAGAAGAAGGAAGGAGGAGCATAAGAAGCGCCTTGAATCTCGGTGACGCTCGTATGTTTGGCGTCTAAAGGAAAAGTTCTGAGGGTCAAAACGTTTTTCGCCAAAGACCTGGTTGGATAGTCATTTTTCAACAAAAAACGAGGACAGTTTCCAAAATCAGGGGTTGAAGCTAGAAACGCGACTAATTAAGACTAAGTGGTTCATGTCGCGAAGGTGGGAAGCATTGGGAGATGGGATCGCGCCAGCCAATCATAGCCAGGCAGAGCACCAACCGAACACACACCAACTAATGGGGTGGGGGAGGGGGAGAGCACCGGCCGTACATCCCACCTCTGAATGGCACGCCCACTCTATACGACCTGACTGGCTGCGCTCCACCTCCCTATGCTGCTCACTTTCGCGACATGAACCGGTCAAGTACACGAGAAAGAAGCTACTAAACGCACTGGCAGATCTATGAGATAAAACGATGGTTAACTGTGCACGAGAAACAGTTCGCTATGCAGTAAGGCCCCGTTTATGCTTCCGACGTGGAGCGATGCGATGGCATGTATACTGGTCAAATTGATCGATCGCGTCGCTCGATCGATGCCAACCGCCATACACGGCGTCGCGTCGCTCCGCGTCGAAGTATAAACGAGCCTAAGAGACAATCTGCAAAGCATTTTATTGCAATCAAAACGTAAAGAATGACATTTGCCTCATTTCTAGCCATTGGCTTCTCTCATGAGATTTTGAGCTAATGGCAAAGTTGTGTTGAACTTCTAGATGCTTTAGATTCTCTTCTACTACCCTCCAAGAATCTTAATGCATCCCAAAAAGCGGTCGGCTTCTTCTTTAAAAGGATGCCAAATCCGGAATGGCGCACTTTCCAGACGATTATCCTTTCCGCTTATTGTGATCGAAAGGTGGTGTTCGCACTTAAGCAGCGTTTTCAGCGCTCCTTTAACCGATTCGCAGAAACACTTAAAGTTCATTCGCTCTAGATATTCCGTTAGGTTTTAGCTAGTGACACAAGTATTTCAAAATTGTCTTCACACATTGGGTCCATTAGATGGTCGGAAAGTTACCGCTTTCGTATCAAATTTTAAGTGAAGGTTGAGGGTAACACGGCTTAGATTCCTGTGGCAATTAGCAGTTTGGGGTAAATAGGCTCATTATTTTAACGGACTGTGAAACAAAAGAAGGTACATGTCGCGAAGGTGAGCAGCACTGATAGGTGGGAGGGCGCCAGCCAATAATAGCAAAGCAGAGCACAAACCGAACACATGCCAGCCGATCGGGGTACCGATTGTACATACCCTTTCTGAATTTCACGACCATTCAATGCGGGTCGATTGGAAGAGGGATTCAACCTCCTAATGCTGCTCACTTGCGCGACATATACCCAAAAGAAAACCGGAATTTCATTGGTAAGAGGTAATAATGAATGTATAGAACACGGCGTTATTCAATCAATGCCTTGTGGGGTGCGCCACGCATTCTACTTCTACGGGATGTCGTCAAGGCGAACTGAATGCGCATTTGGCCATACAGTAACTTGCGGTGTCCAGCTGATGAACAAGTGAGTGCTTTATCCTTTCCAGATAAGACTGGTACCAATTCGCGACCACGGAGGGATGGAAGGCATGGTTGGCCTGGGAGCGAAATCCGAACCAGGAACCTGGTATCGGATGCAGACGACAATCGGCACCTCCTCCGACTGCGCTACACGCGCCCATTGGTGAGAGATAGAAAATATAATCACAAAACAAACTAATAAAAATGAGAAGATATTATTACAAAAAAAGTAATAAAAATGTTCGGCTGATCACCGTTTTCAGGACTTTGACGGGATCACCCCATTTCTTCCAGTTCTTACAGTACAACAATTGCCGAAAACGTTTGAAATTAAGAAGTGAAGCCCGGATACACGCAGTTTTAATTATAAAAGAACATTTAAGCTCAAGGAGCCTACGGTAAAGCCGATTGATATGGAAGAGATAGAAGATAGATCACCTATGTTACGCTTATAGATTTCATTGCATTAAAGGGCGTCCGAAATTTCCAGACATATACCACGAGCAGTTCAAGATTTGCGTAAGCAGGATTGGAGAGCAGGCGGGAGCATATGAGCTTTTTTCGCTTTATTCTTTGAGTAACTGAAGTTCTTTTTCAACGAATTAGACTCGAATGGGATGTGGTTCAGGAATTATTCAATGCTACCTTCGGTTTCAGCAAAATTTTCAGTGAAGTATGCTGGAAAGATCCACAAATTCTGTGTGCTGCAGAAGCTTCTTCGGGTACATAAGTCTCATCTGTAGCTTAGCAACTACGAAATAATGGCTTGAGTCCCAGTGACTTCGCAGAAATGGAAGAAATCATGTGTCCTCAGAAGGCTAGCTTAGTTCAAAAATCTAAAGAAATGCCTAATTCAAGCTGTTACGAGATCCAGCAGCAGTTGAAGAACTTGGAAAAATGTACAAAAAGGTTCATAGAGAATTCGTCGGTGCACTGACCTCTATGAACATTTCAAGTAGCTCCTCCCCACCCCTACGTCTGACTTTCAACCAGGTTTTATTCCATTAAATCCTCAATTAATTGAAGATTCAACCAGTCTGGCATGTAAATAAAGTAGACGGAATCTGGAGCAAGGTATACTATAACGACGTCAGGGTACCTTTCGTTAACATGACCTACTTGGAGAGAAGGGACGGTCGGCGTCCCGATTGGTTAGGGCGTTCTCGATCGATCTCTGATTGGTTGTAATTGGCTGGCGGGTTCCCGGCACTCCAAGTAGGCCGCATTAACGACTAGTGTCGACTATCATTGCATTAAAGACTCAATTATTCCGAAACCTAACCCAAGTAGATCCCAGCTCCACCAAGCCTGAAAAGCAGAGGTAGAAAGGGGAGTGGATGATTTCGATTTTGGCGAGATTCAAAGCAAAGTACTTTAAGAATATGTCAGGGTAATATTTGTTAATGTGACCTACGTGAAAGCCCTGAACGAACGACGTGACTTGCGCCTCGAGCGAGGAGGATCCATTGGAGCACTCTGGCACGTGACAGGGACGAGAGGAGACGCTGCTGGCGCACGCTCGAGCAGCTCGATGATCAAGGACAACAGGTGATACTAGTGATGCAGGTGACCTACACGAAGACTGGTATAAAGACCGCACCAAATCAATTAAGCCTACTGGAATAGACGTGCCTCCTAGTGGGGAGGGGGTGTTTACGGTCGCTACCCTCAATGGCTGGTGCATTTTCGGTCGGTGCTCTGAACGACTGCGATTGGCTTGCTATTTCCCACTTCCCATTTAGGCAATATTAACGACTAAAATCACTTTTACTGTGTGAAAAGCGCAATTTATCAAAAATTTTAGGACGCTTAACCCAAATAGATTTCAGGTCCACCCAGCCTGAAAAACAGAGGTGGACAGGCCGAAGTGGTTGAGCGATATCGAATTTGGCGAAATTCCAAGCAAGGTATATTAGAAAGATAGAGAGGGTACTACTTGTAAATATGACCTACACGAAGAAGGGTACTACCAGACCAATTAAGCCTATTGGAATGGACGTACCTCCTAATGGGGGGGGGGCTTATAGTCGGTACCCTGAATGGCCGGCCGGTCGGTGCTCTGAACGACTGTGATTGGTTTGCTGATTCCATTTCCTCATGTAGGCCATATTAACAACTAGTATCAACTTTTACTGCGTCAACTCAATTTATTCAGGATGTTAAAACGCCTAATCCAAGCTGATTCCAGTCCCCCATCCCAGTCTGAAAAACTGAAATAGGCAGGCCAGAGTAGTTGAGCGATTTCGAATCTGGCGAAATTCCAAGCAAAGTATAATAGACGAATCCCAAAATTCTCCGCTGCAATAACCGCTTCGAGCGTTTTCGATGGAAATAGTAGTCTCATCCGTAACTAAGCAACTGCGATTAATGACCCAAGACCAGCAACTTGGTGCGTGCCAACCAAGAATAGAGAAAATCATGTGTCCATTTACCTTCCCCGACGATAGTTGCGATAGAAGCAAGAATCGTACAAACAGATGTTCAGTGCACAGTATTCAAACAGCTGCAACTACGTGGATTGTGCAAACATCAGAAGCGTCGGACGGCCGGTGACTAGCAACGCTGAACAGCCCGTAATTATGTTATGGGCACGTTGGTGCAGAGAGGTACGAAGTCGACACGTTGATGACGACAAAACCGTACGGTAAGCTGCGAAACGGACGGCCGTTGGCTGATTGGATTGCTTGACGGTGATGGTTGCTAGGTGTGATGGCCCAGACAGACATTACGATTCGGAACGCCACGCATCTCATTACTACAACTTTTTCTCGGCCATCATGTGATGATCAGTGCCGGACTAGCCCCGTTACGATTCCTGTAGTCTGACAGTAACTGTTCTAATGGCTAACGCTGAATGATCTGGGAAAGAGGAACAAGTGAGCCGGAGAGGACAAGCTTGGGAACGAGCTGCTGGTGAGCAGAAGTTATGAGACGAGGCCTGACGGCAAGGAGGCAATAAGAAGGAACTCTGCTAGACGTAAATCACCACGTATTTATGGGTAGGCATAACTCCGTCACGCCGAATAATCCTTGATTCCCATCATGAGAATAGCGGAGCGCTGCAGCTATCCATGGGAACGATTTACCTCATCGGCATCAGCCTGTAGGGAGCAAAGCTGTCGTTAAGCTAAAGGGCGAAAAGCGGGCGCTTATTTAGGACGATGGACCACCAACCACACCTATGGAGCGGATGACTCTGACGAGGATGAGCAGCGGTCAACAGCGTATGGATTTCTGGTGAACTGGGGTTTATTTACCCAAGTTTGAGATAAAAGGACATCAACGATTCGTGTGTATGAGTGAACCACCGAAACCTACTTGCTTCATCAGAATGAGGTAACTAACACTTGACAACTAAGTAGACGACTACCCGTCACGAAAAACTCATCGACAGGATGACGTTGTGCAACATGAGAGTCACGGTAGGTCAAGATCAAAACGGTTATACTATTTTCAAGTCGAATTGAACACTTTTCTCAGAGCAAGCTGAACACTTCTGAAAAATTAAGGACATCAGCAATAAACGGGACAATAAGTCACACATGTGCTTGGACAAACAGAAGCTTGTCAGTATCACTTCTGATTACCCAATTCTGAGACAGAACTAAAGAAATGGTAATGGATATGTAGTCGAATGCGAGAAGAGCAGCCAACTTTGTTAGATCCTTAAACTTATGGCTGTTGTTTAAGATACACAACGGAACGCTCCCACACTCCCTGAAAAAGTGCACCATGACATAGTTCGCTTCGGAATTTCGTTTCCAAGTAGCCATTCAAACAACAGCAATTATGGCACATAAACGATGCAGCGTGCTGAAACTCGAGGAGAAGAATCAAACCACTTATGAACTGATCAAAAAATAGAATCATATCGATCGCGACATGAATGGTAAGCCTCTGGGCTCAGTTCCTTAAAAACAACGTCAATTTAGACCACAGAAGACCTAGGGTATCCATAGAAATGTTGCGACCAGCTAGTTTTGCTTGCCGGGTACTTAGCTTCATCCACGTGTTACTAGGGCAACGTTACGGTAGCTCGTCATCTTATCCTGCGTATCAGCTCTGTAGTCGTAATCTTAGTTGCAATGCAAAGCAGCACTCCAGTAATTAAGTAGGCGCGTGGTAGCGCAGTCGGAAGAGGCTCCGGCTGTCGCGTGCATCCGATTCGGAGCCCTTGGTTCGGATATATGGTCGCAGACCAACCAAACCCTCCATTCCTACACAGGCTTGTCATTCGACAGGCGATTGAAAGCCACTGCATTCAGACTGCCTCCACGACATGCAGTTGAAAGAGCATGTGTGGCGCATCCCTCAAAGGAGTTGGCTAACGCCGACCTTTATATTTATCCTTTAACTCGATTAAAAATCAAGGGCACATGTCGCAAAAGTGAACAGCATTGGTAGATGGTAGCGCGTCAGCCAATAATAACTAAGTAGAGCACAGACCGAACACATGTCATCCGATCAGGGTATCGATTGTACACGCTCTCTCAGAATGGCACGCCCATGCAATGCTGTCTAATTAGATGGGCATTCTCATCTCACAATGCTGCCCGTCTTCGCGACATATACCAATTCATGAAAGAATTTCACTAAAATTACATAAGGGTTGGAAAGCGAGAACGAGGACAACAATGAACGCCAATCATTATACATAGATGACCGAAACGGACAAAAAGCTGTGCTGCTCAAATTCTGATACAGCAGTCAGTAAATTGTGCCTTTAACTTGTAAGAAATTTGTACCATTTTCACGCCTAGCTGAACATTTCGCATAGGGAATCACTTTGAAGGATGCGCCACATATTCCGGTGTCGTTTAGACAATTTAGATGCTTATTTCGTCTATACGGGCGCGTGTAGCGCAGTCGGAGGAGGCAGTAGCTGTCGCTTGCACCCGATACTAGGTTCCTGGTTCGGATTTCCCGCCCAGGCCAACCAAGTCCTCCATTCCTCCGGGGTCGGTGAATTGGTACCAGATTGTCTGGGAAGGCTAAAGCGCTGACTTGTTGATCGGCTGGCCACCGCAAGTCATTGTATGGCCAAATACGCATTCAAGTCGCCTCCACGACATCCCGTAGAAGTAGAATGCGTGGCGCATCCCAAAAGGGAGTGAGTAACGCCGTCCTTTATCCTTTATCCTTTATTTCGTCTATACAATGACTTGCGGTGGGCAACCGATGAACAACTTCACGCTTATTCTTCCTATATAAATCTGACAACAAACCACAGGTTTCAGAGTGGCGAAAAGCTTGGTTGGCTTAGGTGGGAGTCGGACCATGAACCAAATCGGAATGAACACAACGCTAAAGCCGGCGCCCTTCCAAGTGTGCTACACGACGTTCAGCTACATAGATAATTATAATCATGAATAATCTTGGTTGCAGCTGTGTAGGAGAAGGTAATGATATAGTGCTGAATTTACTGATGTAAAACTTGACAGCCACTTCTTCTTTTAGTTTTTTTTTCTGTTTTTGACAGCCTCTCCGTCTTGTAGATTTTTTGGTGGGGGTACTTTTTCTAAAGTTTTTTTAGGTGGTTGCAGCAGTCACTGCTATTGTTTCGGGTTCACCAGACATCTCGAAGGTAATTGGTTATGATACCAGACTTCTATGCAAAATCAAACCACTGATGCCGGAAAGGTGGTAGTTTTGGTTGGCCTGGGCGGGACACGAACCGAAAACCTCCATTCGGAGTGCATTCGACAGTCGGCCCCTTCCCCGACTGTGTTACGACGCGCCCAGCGAAAAATTTATTAAATTGAAATAAACTATTTAGATCAAAACAAATACACTCAAAATAAACACAATCTGAAAACTCAAAGAAAAATTTTCGATTTGGAAACTTCTTTTGACTTTCTTTGAGTACCTATTGATCGCTTATACAGGAGGCCAAAGAATGGCAACTGATATTCACGAACATTTTATTCCTTAGCTAAACGATTATTTGAAAATTTATTTTGAAGTGCAGAAAAGCAGAAAAATCTGCAAAAAAATCAAGAAATTTCATTTATTTGGCTAATAGTAAAATTCACTTTGCTAAAAAAAAGTGAAACATAGCTTGCTTAAAACAAATTTTAACCTGAAAATATCGTTTTTGACATGAAGGATGTTCCATTTTATAAACAGTGTTCCAATCGTTTCGAAAAACAGTCTAATTTTACTGAAAATGACGTAAGCGAAGGAGCCGAAGAATGAGCGAAAAATTCGCATGAAATCAAGCCTGGAGAGCTTCGTAGCTATTGACGGCCGCTGAGTGCACAACATGGTGAAACGCTCGAAAATTCAATTATGACGAGCCGCCCTGGAAGAAAGTTCGCCAGAACCACTCCGACTCCGGCAACCAGCAACTCTACGATAGTAATTACATCGATTACACACAGCCGACACCTGAAATGAGATGAAGGCGTAATATATAGGTTAGGAATCGGGGGAGGGGAGGGTGGGGAGAATGGTCGGGGAGCACTCCCTAGTCGGGCTTTGCTAAAATACATAAAACCAAAGAAACGGACCAAGAAACGGATCAATACACAAAATAATAAGGAAGGAGATGTAAGCACCGGGAATACGGGGAGCATAAGTCACAGAAGCTGGTATGCTCTGAGGCCAATGACAAGGACGCCTGCAGCGGATCATTGGCCGTAGAGCGCGCCAGTTGACGAGAGATGATCACTCCTTGTCTCAACTCTACCTTCTGATCTATTCTATAGGCTGCGCGGAAGATAATTGGCACTTTTTCAACAGTTTGAAACAGTTACTAAGATGAAGGTAAGGTGTGACCTAATGTAACGTTCAACTTCTCAAGGCTCTACAGGTTAAGCTATAAGCCGTAGCAGAAATTCGACATAAAATAGGGGAAATTAGCGGAAAATCCAGAAAATTGGTGGAAAAATACGGAAAATACTCAGACTTGATCGATCGGTGTAGGAGTTGCGTGACGATGATGGCCGACGGAAGCGCAACAGCAGCTTTGTACAGGCAATCAGTATCAATCGATATTACCTCGATCGATTATTTCGATATCTGATCCGTGATATCGATTTTCTTGTGGACCTAATTGATGGTGTGGGATTTTGCGTGGTTATGATGGTCGAAGGAAGGATTTCACAGCAGGCGAGTTGTGATTAGGCAATCAATATCGATCGATATTATCGATCCGATGTGGGCTTCCTCTCAGACTTAACCGATCGAGGGGAGAGATGTGTGACTATGATGGCCGATGGAAAGGCTTCACAACAGGATGGTCTCGATCAGAAACCAGTATCGATCGATAATCTTTTGAGCACCGGAGTCGATTTTCTCTCAGATTCATTGGATGAGCGAAGATCAATCAGAGACAGCAACCAGAAAATTAGGAAAGCTGTCATCAATTACAGGTAGGGTGGTCGACCCTCATTGTCCTTCGTAAAATCCGACTGCTATGTTCAAAAATTATAATTTTATTATAATTTATATATATAAATATAATACATATAGTAGAATATACATAAATATAATGTATAACATATATGTATATACATACACAGGGTGTCTCAAAGATGTATACACTGTTCCAAAGGTGATGACTTTGGTCACAGCGAAGGCACTGAAGAGGTTAAAAGCTCATATGAAAGCATAAAAAATCGACATTTTCTGGCATATGAGCGGTGTGAGGTACGCCATGCACTCGTCTGAAATTTAGCATTTTATTCCCAATTGATTATGTTTTGCTTGAATACTAATTTTTCCACAAGGTTTCCGTTTTGATTGATTTGTATTTCTTTTAAGGTTTATAACTTAAAAACACACTACGGCTTGCGAAAAACGCAGATACTATTTGAAAGGTTCTAAAATTGCTGCTAATGAAGTTTTGAACATGCTTGAGATCCGTATGAAAGCGCAGGGTAACGAGATCTCTGTGAAGTGTAAATAGTCGAGATTGAGCCATGCCCCCGCCTGAAACCTTGCATTTCAGACTCGATTGATTGTGCATGGGCTGAATGCTTGTAAAATCTTTTTACTACTTGTCCAGATTAAGCTGTGCTGTGTTTCTTTTAACATTTAGAACTTGACAATCACAAGAAAGATACACGACATGTGAGTTTATTGATTGCGCAATTCAAATGTGAACAGGAGTCCCATTTTCCAAGACGGATTCTGTGGAGTGGTGAAGCAACACTCGAGGTGACTGGAGAAGTTAGTCGACATAACCGCAGCTACTGAGCGACAGAGAACGTTAAAAGAAGCACAGTGCAGGTTAGTCTGGCCAAGTACTAACAAGATTGGTGCAGCCAATCAGCACATGCATAATCAATCGCGTCTGATGTGCAAGGTTTTAGGCGGGAGCATGGCGCAATCTTGACTGTATACACGCCACAGTAATCTCGCCCCCCCCCGCGCTTTCATATAAGTCTCAAACATAGTAAAATGCTTCACGAGCAGCAGCAATATTAGAACCTTTCAAATAGTGCCTGCATTTTTCAGGACAGCCTGCATTTTCCGCAAGCCACAGTGTGTTGTTATGTTTTGCATCTTAAAAGAAGTACAAATTTGTCGATACGTCGACTTTTCGGAGAAATTATAACAAGGATTCAAGCGAAACACAAACAATCGACTTTAAATGCAAAACTTCAGACGAATGCATGGCTCATTCCATACCGCTCGTATGTAAAAATTCCTATTTTCTTAAGCTTTGATATGAGCCCTCAGCTTCTTAAGTACCTTCATCGCCTTTCAAACAGTGTATACATTTTTTGAGACTCCCTGTACATATAAGTCGTTTGCTGACATCAGATTATTACAGAAATAGACGACCATCGACGTATTAAATGTTAGAGGCGATAAGAACGTTTTAAAACGTTCTCTTCTCCCTTAAAATGCGATACAACCTGTTTTCGCACAAGCGTATTGAAGCACTCTTTCGTTCCAAGTACTTGAAATCCTGTTTCTCAACACATCACCTAGGCAACATTCCTTAGAGCTGAACTTGCCCTATAGCATGGGTAAACAGGATTATTTCTTTAAACCTTAAATTAAGGGCTACAGTAGGGATCGCAGTAGGCAACAGCTAAGCCAGACTTTGAATCTCAATATCACCTTCGACATAGAAATCACTGACGCACCAGTTTGATTAGAGCGTGATGGTTTATTCGTATGTTGTTACAGGATGTTTTGTTGCGATCAAAACCCTTGCGCCAGGCGGGACCCGAACCCGCACCTTCTGCTTTCCGGGCAGCAATGCTAAGCCTTACACCACCGACGCTGTTTGACCGCGGAGATCAGCGGCCGGCCCATCCCGTATCACGGGTGGGTGCTGACAGACCTCGAGGATATCGCGGATGTTACGTGGGGTCAGAAAGCGCCGGTGGTGTAAGGCGTAGCATAGGTGCCCGGAAAGCAGAAGGTGCGGGTTCGAGTCCCGCCTGGCGCAAGAGTTTTGATTGCAACAAAACATCCTGTAACAATATGTAGCCTCTCTACCAGCTGCTCCAGGCTTAAGCAAATGGTTTAGGGCGTTTTATTCTAGTTTTTATTTGCGCAACAAGGTAAAAATTGCCTAAAAATGTCAAATTTGGCGCAGAACTTTTGCTCCAACCTAATATTATATTTCTCCACATCGGTGAATAGCGGAGATCCTCCCAGCCTGTAGCCCCAAACAAATCCACGTTGAGGAAAGAAGCTCTGCCAGTTAGTATAGGGCCGGACCGAAAATTTCGTTTTCGACTTCTGAATTGAAACGATCGAAATTTTGGTTAAATCAATCTTTTAAAGTAAGGGTAAGAATAATCAAATTTGGCATACCTCTGTCAATGAATGTCACACGTAGAAAATCTCAAGTTGTAAACAACTAGGCAGTTAGATTTCATGAGCCGTTGGAAATCATTTTTCACATGCTCTTGTACACGCTGAGACTTCTCTACTGAATGCTGATTAAGAAAACCTAGGAAAGAACACTGTGAAAGTAATATGTCCGCGAATTAAACAGAACAAAATGTAGAAGAATGAGGAATAAAATTTAAATCCTACAGTTTTGTAGGGATAGCCTTGGCAATGTGTTTTTGGAGTTGCCGATGGGTAAGATCTCTTTAATTGCCAGAAAGGACACATTTTCAACAGATTTTCACACTCTCTTCTTAAATTATCATCAGCGTTTTCTGCTCTAATCGACTATTGCACTCCTTTTTAACAATACGTCATCAAGCACCAAAAATAGGTATAGGTGTTCCATTTAAAGCTATATAAAAGCTTGAAGATTGTTCCAGAAAGCTGATTTTTCTCTATTTTCTGCAAACCATCATATTTCATTTGCTGAAACTACACCTTATATTTCCTACTTTCTCTTTAAAAAAAAATGTTCTTCGTCCACAAAACACAGATATCTGTGGTTGTCATTGGCACTCGTATCTCTAGAGGGGCCAGATCGTGAAGTACTGCTTGCTCCTCCAAATAAATAAATAAATAAATGAATAAATAAATAAACAAATGCGGACTATGTAAACTTTTCTTCTTGTTGCATGTAGGAGGTTGAGCACGATACTTTTTGATACCCCAGTCAAACTATGCAGAAATCACCTATCGTTTCTTTTGCCTATTTTCATGGGTGCTGGTCTATTCTGAGCGAGGCCTTCTATCATTTTATAGTTTTCTATCTATCGTTTAGGGCGCGTGTAGCGCAGCCGGAGGAGGTGTCGGCTGCCGGGTGCACACGATAATAGGTTCTTGGTTCGGATTTCCTGCTCTGGCCAAGCAAGCCTGTCGTCCCTCCGGGGGTCGGTGAATTGGTGGCAGACTCGTCTGAAAAGGATAAAGGGCTGACATGTTCATCGGCTGACCACAGCAAGTCAACGTGTGGCCAAACACGCATTCAAATCGCCTCCACATTCCGCAGGAGTAGAATGCGTTGCGCTTCTCAAAAAAGATTGAGTGTAGCCGTCCTTTATCCTTTAACTCCCGTTTGAACTGAATACTGGTATAAGAATCTTATAAGAATACTGGTTGGTGGTAAGCTTTTAGACAAATCCCTCCTGACGTAGAATCCGAATTTTGTTACAGTTCTGGTCAGGGTTTGCGAGATTCATCCAAAACTTTCTGAAAGGCTTTTCCGCTCCCATTAAAAGCGGTTTCAACATTTTAACTACACCAGCACTTTTCAGTTTACTTCATCTATGGTTTTGTTTGGCTGGTGATTTTTTTAAATTTTTGCTTCTCGCAGTGGGTTTAAACTGAGCGGATGTTTCACTCTTCTCTCACATAATTTTTCAAGCTGGGGGTGCGGTCTAATTTTGAGTCTTTTCCATTATGGAATCCTTGTTATGCCTCCTGTACTTCGTACACGGTGTGGAGGCTCCTACATAAATAGCCATCCCGACTTGTTTTTTCCTACTCCCAATACTGGCTATCAACCAGCACTTGGACTGATGTCTTTTTACAAGCCGATTTCATTTCTTTTGCTTCCTGGCCGCCGTCGAGGTGCGTACCAGTATAATGAGGTCTCTGAAAGACGGGACCCGCCTGGCGGTGCGTGCCCTGAGAGCTATGGACTAAACACATTACACAATGTTTACCTTGAAATGTTAGCTGGTTCTCACCCCTATACCGTCTATTTCAGTACTACTATATATACGCGAATTTTTCTCAAATAAATAATTGATTTTAATATCAATATTCCACTATAGTTATTCTTCTATTGAAAAATGCTCTCCTATTAAAGCTCCTCTCAGCAGGTTTCAAGTCTGTGCTGGGGGAGTGAAGCATCTGCTATGAAAGCTGTCTTTCTTATTGTTTAGTTGGTCACGAAGGATTCTGTCATTTCGCTCTTTCTTCTATCTGGCCGATTTAATGGGTCCTATCTAATTGTGCTCTCTTCCTTTTCTGATGTTATTTTTGTTTGTTTCGTTTCTCCTACTGAAACCTTTTATTCATCACTATTGGGTTTTTGTGTTCGGTACCTTGGAGTGCTTCCTTTCTGGCTGACTGTCTGGTTGTGCACGCCGTCTTGCGGCGCATTAAATAAATAAATAAATAAATTTTAACTTTTACGAGACATCTTATATATTTTACGAGACATCTTTAAATCTGTTTTTGGTGAAGTCTAGAAAGGATGGAAGGGGTCTCCCTTAATCGTCTCCATAAACTCCTAGGAATTTCTTTTTTTTGTAGCTGGAGAAACTCGATGTAATGAAATTATGGTCGGAAGAGGACGCTTTGAGGAGCGTTCGGTTCTGAAAGACCATTCGTGGCTGCAGAGCTTCTTCGGAAAAGACACGAAAACGTCATAAGAAGAAAATGTGCATTCGAACGGCTGGGGCGAAGAGTGACGGACAGAGGTCTGGCGAGAATGACGAGAGTGTCGCCGTCGTCGTCGTCGGCCGACCGCACAGAAAAAGGACATCTGAGGCTGGCCGTGGGAGTCGACTTTTATTGCGCGCTTTTGCAGACATTGGCCTAGGTTTCGCGGATGACGCGAAGGCCGATAGAGGTGTCAACCCACTTCTGAATTCACACACAAAACGGACTAGAAACTACTACATCAGACCAACCGGGGCCAGATGTGCAACGACAGAGCCTTCGTAACAGGGCGGATGTGCCGCAGTCGTTAGGAGTCGTGATTATACGTGGCAGTACGAATCGATTACTGTCGGTTCGTTTCTCGAGCTAGACAACCATGAAAGGTGAAGTAGACGTCCCTAACAGATGCTCACCCAAGCAGTCGTGCAAGTCAAACGGGTATTCAGATCTCCCCTGAATATCCCCGGTAAAATGTGGATGCGTAGCGCATTCCAATGTATTGTCCTTTCCGTACTTTGATGTATATGTTGTAAAAAAAACTTCCACCTAGACCAGTGGTTACTGCCGGCTGGGGCTTTGCCCTAGTAATCGATAACAGCAAGCTAGCACTATTCACTTGTCCTACGTATGTGATCATCTGTCTCATTGTTAACTCTGGAGAAAAACCGATAAAATTCATCGATATTAGTTTACTCGTATTGTCTATTAGTTGTGAAGCCTTCCCATCGGCCATCACATTCACATGATTCCTTAACCATGCGGTCAACACCTTCGCGAAAATCAATACTATTGATTGATAATGTCTAGTCGATAATGCCTATTGGTTGTGAAGCCTATCCACGACCACCTCGATGCTCATATAGCCTGCTTCTAGTTCTAACTTTTTTATCTATAAATGGATGAGGATAAAGGATAAAGGACGGTGTTAAACAATCCCGTTCGGAATGCGCCACGCATTCAATCTCGTGGGGGGCAGTTTGAACGTGTATTTTCGACGATTACAGTGACGGTGACCTGCGGTGGGTAGGCAAACCAGTGCTTTATCCTTCCGAGAGGTATAGCACCGCACTGACTTCAGAGAAACGGCTCGGTTGCCATGGCCAGAATACGAAACATGAATTGATTTTGGGAGCGCGCGAGAGCCGGCGCCTCCTTCCACTGAGTCACATGCGTTCAGCAACAAACAGAAAAAATTGAAGGATAGTGGTACATACCAGAACAACAAAAACAGCACGAAACTAATCACAGGTTCTCTAAAGCAAAGACGGAGATATGTATAGCATACATCTCTTCCAAAGACTGACTAAAACTTTGGAAATTCAGAGTAGATTTTCGAGGTAATCTCTGCGGGTTTTTCATTATTTCTCTTATTTTTGGGTGGTGGATGTCGTGCTCATAATACCGAGCATTAGTTGGGCAGAGCGAATGCTGGCCGACTTCGATCATGCATGTGGGAATGTTGGACTCAGGCTGAACCTGTCGAAGACGATGTTCATGAGGAACGGACGAGTTTCCGATGCTCCATTCTCGCTCACCGGAATAAGCATCTCCGAGTGTTCCAGCTACGTGGGTCGCGAATTCAACATGGCTAGCGACCTAGCGCCAGAGCTGAGCAGGAGGAAACCAGCGGCTTGGGGAGCTTTCAAGAGCGTCGAAGAAGTCGTGAAGAAGACGAAGAACGTCCGACTCTCCACTATTCTTCCTGCCATACCACACGTTTCAGAGACTTTGCCATAGGAAATCAGGATGAACACGCGATCAGCGTCGAGCAGCGGGGAATCGAGGGGACGAGTGACACAGCTCACGCAAGCGAGAGAAAGCCTCTGGAGTTCCGACCTTCGTCGACATTCGAAGATCAGAGACGCTGTCGCATGGGCCAAGTCGTCGAAAATTAGGTGGACCGGCCACGTAATGCGCTTCGCAGACACCCGCTGGGCGATAGCTGTCACCGACTGGATTCCGCGGGATGTCAAGAGAACGCCAAGACGCCCACCAACGCGTTGTTCGGACTTCTTAATGGAAGCCGTGAACAAACGATATGACGACCTTTGTGGCCCTCGAGCGAGGAGGACCCATTGGAGCACACTGGAATGCACAGACGAATGAAGACGCTGCTGGCGCCCGTTCGAACATCTCGATGACCAACAGGACAACAGGTGATGCAGGTGATTTTTGGATGGTTATGTTCAAAGCTTGTGGAAGATGCTGGAGCGCAGCGTAAATTGACACGTAACTTCTGCAACTGCGTAGAAGCGACGCATCACAGAAACACAACATGCAAGACACTTTCCTTGCCAATTGCATGGAAATACAGTCTTCAGTTGCATCAGCAGTTCCCGGTGGATTCTCTGAGGTTGAAATTCTGTGAATGCAGAGTTACCTCTTGCCAAAGCTGCTCTCCATCGTCTTGCTTAGCCGCGCTATCCTATTTAAGGCCAGTTTATACTTCGACGCCGAGCGACGCGACGCCACGTATAGTGGCCATATTGATTGAGCGACGCGATCGATCAATTTGGCTACTTTACATGCCGTCGCGTCGCTCGGCGTCGGAAGTAAGGCACTAAGGAGGGGCCTAAGGCATGGACGAAAAGCATGCCTAGAGTTCAGTGACAAGCGAGGTAGGGCAGTCTAGAATCTGATGCTCTTCCTAGTAGGAAACCTCGTCTTGGCAGATTGTGCCCAGCTCGGTCCGTATGGCCTCGAAACGAGAACGCAGCCGGCTATTATACGAGAGCACTCAACGAGCAAGAACCGCTAGGTGAGACGGAAGAGATTACAGCGAACAATACGAACGGATGCGGCGAGAAACCTCGAAGTGGACCCGCGCAAGTGCCGCTGAATAATTGGGTTTGGCCGACGGAGAGTGGCCACGGCCGAGAATGTTTATAGCGGTTGCGCAGGATCAATGTTTGCGTCCTGAAGGGACGACAAAAAAGAACCGATGTGCCGCCGTCCGTTCTGCACCACTTCTCTCAGAATCCGGGCCGGGCAGTCTGAGCATGTCACCCGCCCATTACTTGCACGACGGGGCGGTGGGGTCGAATTTCCATCCGGCTGCACACACAGGCAGGCGCCAATCGTTATTTTGCACGCATCCCCCCCCCCCCCCCCAAATGGACTGACGAGATAATAAAACGGTGGCGGCGACGGATATGAGGAGAGCCCTTGCGGAAAATTAGATAAGCAGAGGCAATTCCGCTCAGCAGCGCAGCGCAGCGAACATTTGGTCCAGAAATAATGGCCGATTATGCCGTACTGGGTTAGAACACCTACAGCATGAAGACTTTGGGAGGTTCAAGGAGTTAGTCGTCCTTTCAAGAAATTTTATCGAACGAATGAATGAATGGATTAATAAATTCGATGTTCCAAGTGTTCTGTCTGTTACAAAATCAAATCTGACATGTGTTTCAGCAACTGAAACTCAAAGCTTGAGCTTTCCTTTTACGGATCTCTTCAGGGAATCATCAAAGAAATCAGCTGCGTTAGGTGTCGTTTAGTTTAGACGCGACGCATGTGTAGTGGCCAAATTGATCGAGCGACGCGATTGATCAATTTGGCCACACATGCATCGCGTCGCGCGTCGCGCGCACACTAAACGACCCCTAAAAGACCCCTTAGGCCCCGCTTATACTTCCGACGCCGACCGACGCGACGGCATGTAAAGTGGCCAAATTGATCGATCGCGTCGCTTAATCAATATGGCCACCACAATTGGGGTCGCCTCGCTCGGCGTCGAAGTATAAACGAGGATTTAATGGATAACATTTGTTAATGATCTTGTACATCATGACACGATCTCACACGACTTTTCTTCTATTCTTGAGCGACGGAAGGAATAACGTTTTTGCGTTCTGTTTGTTCAGCCTTTTCTGTTGTTCCTTCATTTTCTTTAAACAGGACCATGGTTTTTGTCTAAATAAATAAATAAATAAATAATAAACGTCGAAAATTTTCGGACGAATTAATGAACAAATTTATTCGACGTCGACAAATTTCGAGCGAATGAACGGAAGCTAATTTTTTTCGAATGATCGAAAATCGAATGAGCCCCATTTTTCGTTTATTCGTATATTCGAATAGTCGAATAGTTTGATCGAATGAAGTTTTGCGTTTGAAAATTTGAAGTTTATTCTGTGTTCGTATGTGTTGTCGAATAAAGTTGAAATATTCAGTTTTCGAATAACATCCGAATATGGCTCTTTTTCGATGTTCGATTTCAAACGAATATTCGACGTTTTAAAACAATCGATGCTTGGATTCGAACGAGTTTGCGAAAAATATCGAATATCCGACTATTCGAATAATTATTCGAATATATTCGTTCGACTATAGCAACTATTTATAGTAACTATAACACGTGGACCACTGCTCGAAAGCGCACACCACAATTCGAACTTCAGCCATCTGTTGCTCTAACAGGCAGTTGAAAGCAAGGTTCAAAAATGTTCAAAAATTCCGCAATTTATAATTCACTAAACACGGATCCACGATCATTTTATTTACTGGTTCAAAACCGGCTCTATATACTCGCGAGTGCAAGCGATTTTCAATCCGGTTCTCCCTAAGACACTCTGCCGAGATTCCTGCGCGTGAAGTATCCTCCACCTAGCAATAAACCCATCGAATGGGTAGGTACGATATAAATACGAATGAACAGATCACAGGCATGTTTCTCCCTTCTATCCCAGCACACCAGGGTTAAATCACTGACGAATTCAGCCACTATTTGAACAGCATCTAACCTAGTAGTTTCTTTATTACTTGCAAACAATATAGGCTGAGCGCGTGCAGCGCAGTCGGAGCAGATGCCGGCTGTTGCGTGCATCTGATACCAGGTTCTGGTTCGGATTTACCGCCCAGGCCTATCAGGCCTTCTATCCTTCCGGGATCGGTGATTTGGTGCCAGACTTGTCTGGGAAGGATAAAGCGCTGACTTGGCCGTCGGCCGGCCACCGCAGGTCATTCATTGTACGGCCAAATACGTATTGAAATCACCTCCACAATATCCGTTAGAAGTAGAATGCGTGGCCCATCCAAAAGTGATTGAGTAACGTGATCTTTGTCCTTTTTTAACAATATAGACTGCAGACGGAACCATATACAAAATCGACCACGATTTCCCTTTCTCCAGAAGTGTGGTGTTCTGCTACCGTGGTAATCAACCCTTAGCGCTTTACCATAAAAAAGCGGGACTCTGGTAGACTGTATTTAGGCTCAGGAGCCAATCAACGAGCGAGTATGTTTTACGTTTCCGCTGGTCCTTCAGAGGACTATGGTAAGGAACGGTAC
The DNA here is from genome assembly GCA_947396885.1 of Heligmosomoides polygyrus polygyrus. Classification (NCBI taxonomy): domain Eukaryota; kingdom Metazoa; phylum Nematoda; class Chromadorea; order Rhabditida; family Heligmosomidae; genus Heligmosomoides; species Heligmosomoides polygyrus. The sequence goes on from OX377206.1 coordinate 89,015,634, forward strand.
CTGGATTCTCTCCATTATTCAAGCTTTCAAAAATTCGACATCGAATTTTGTAAGCTTGAGGAGATGTTTGGTGGGGTAACTCCTAATTAATTTGACCCTTTCAGGCCCTGAAGAAGGCGTCTGATACTGACACATGAACATAATTGGAACCGAAGCAGGTTAAGATAATTCGGATTCCTTATTATCTTATTATTTTTTAGGGCGCGTGGAGCGCAGTCGGAGGAGGCGCCGGCTGTCGCCTGCACCCGACACTCGGATCTCCCGCCCAGACCAACCAAGCCTCCCATCCCTCCGGGGTCGGTGAATTGGTACCAGACTTGTCTGGGAAGGATAAAGCACTGAGCTGTACATCGTCTGGCCACCGCAAGTCATTTTATGACCAAATACGCATTCAACACGCCTCCACGACATCCCATAGAAGTAGAATGCGTGGCGCATCCCGAAGAGGATTGAATAACGCCGTCCTTTATCCTTATCCTTATTATTTTTTACAAACTTCTGACAAATGGATTATTCTGATAATGACATTTTTAGAAAGTCCATATCTTGAGCGATTCAGATCAGTGTGATTTTCACCGATAAGGTTTTTGTACGATTTAGATAACTAACTTTAATCAGAAATCCGATATCCAACCGAATCGGATATCCGGTAGGTGACCACAAATCATTGAATGAATCATCCTGAAATTCGTTTTAACGAAAATTTGAATCACCCTAAAATCCGAGCTTTTCAAAAATGGCATTATCCGATTGGTATACCTATCTGAGCTTTGCAGCACATTCGGAATTCTAATTATACGAATCGGACTCGGATCTCTCGGCTTTGTTTATGAGTCGGATGTCCGAAATCCGGCGCGAAAAAATGGCCTTATCCAAATCATTCAAAAATCCGAGGCCTATGAAATCAGCGTTATCCGCATTATCCATTTATCCAAAAATTTTCGATGGAACCCAATGTACAGTCACCACCAGGGAAGTGCGTAAATTCAGCCCAAACGTTAGCCAATAAGGCCGTTTAACAACCTCGAGACGAGCTTAGCAACTCTGTAGATAGAAGATGTATTAATTTGAGTGTGGCGACTCGAATACGCCGTTAATTGTAGACCTACCTAATGCAGCGGTTTAGTTCTCTCTTTTTTTGGCGACGACAAACGGTGGTTACAAATTCAGTGAGCAGTGACTGCTTCGCTGAGGAATACCGCCTCTTAAATTCCGAAATTCCGAAGGTCGCCAGTAATCAGATGCGCGTCGCCGGCCGAGCATCGCGAGGGGTCGAATTTCTCTCCGGTGGCAATTAGCTCCGGAACAAATCGGTTTTCAATGGACACGGCTCGGCTCGGGCGCAAAACGCTCCGCGCGCGCTCGGCTCGAACAGCCGAGCCGAGGACAATCCGACAAAAACGCCTGTCATGGCCACCGATGGCGGATTAGGAGCTCGGCAAGAACCACCGGAAGTTGGCGAGCAGCGAAACGATTCCCTACCGATTGCACTCGAAACCACACGACACTCCCTATTTAGTCGCGCTGAGCCAAAAGCTGCTTTCTGAGCGCCCATAATTCGTCAAAGAGATGGGCAAACAATGGATTTGACCGACGAGAGCTCATCGAATGATGACAGTAATCCGTACTCCGACCAGCCTTTGAACTGTAAGAGGATTACAGCAGCAGATTATTGGCGCGGATTATAGCACTTACATGAATGGCCTTCTACACCTGCCTAATCCACCTTGCAGAGAAGCTGTTCCGTTTTTAGCCCCGCAGAGCTGTTAGCAGGTTCTTATTCCATTAAATCTGTCACATATCTGCTTCCGTTTTCCTGCACTTTCTTTTATTAGAACACAACTTGCAGTCTACAAGGATAAGGATAAAGGTCGGCGTAAGTCAATCCTTTTGTCGGATACGCCACGCATTCTGCTTCAACGGGACTGCTAAGAGGCAATTTGAATGCGTATTTTGGCCGAGACAGCGAACTGCAACGGTTATTCGACGGACAGATCAGGTTTTGTCCTCCCCAGATACATTTAGTACCCATTGACTGACCGCGGAGGTACAGGAGGGTTGGCCATCTGTGTGAGATCCGAGCCAAGAACCTTGATTCGGCGCCTCATCCCTCTGCGCTACCGTTCCCCTCGCAGTCTATAAATTGAATTAAAATTCAGCCGAACATAAGGGAGAAGAACCACTGTCTGCAAAAGGCTAGAAGAATTCGATGGAAACCAGGCGAGATTATCAGATTACTCAAAAACGGTTCTCAGCGAACCAAACAGTCGGGCCGGCCACTGGCTGCTGATCTTGGCCCCAATAACTAATAATAACAAACTTGTTCTGAGGTCTGTTTACCGTGCAATAGATTTAAACGTCTCCTACAATAAAGGGGAATTCTAGCGAGAAATCGATAATATTGATTGACAGGTCAATAATGTTTACTTTGGGAAGTCTATTCGCCGCGCCACGGGATTCCCATCACAAGCGCCCATTTATTTTGGATACGAAGCTGATGTTTAACGCTCAAGTAATTTAACTTAAATGTGACAGTTCAAATCAGCCATTATTTTTCAGCCAACCTGATAGAAATAGCAATTCACTCAGTATTAATTATTTTATTTATTTATTTATTCACAACGTAGGCCATTTAAAAAATCGTTGCATACCGACACCATCAAAAGTTTAAGTCACTCATGAAAATGACAAATAATGACCTAGGAAAAGGTGCTAAACCATGTTATGAATTTTGGTACTTCGTTCAACGTTCAAAAATCAGAGCTTCTGTCGAATGGACCAAGTCGTCAAAATTTAGGTGGGCCAGCCCAATAGTACGTTTCGCCGACATCCGCTGGACGAAATGTCACTGACTGGATGTCGCGGAATGTAAGGAAAACACCTAGACGTCCACCACCGCGCCCACCAACAGTCGGACTTCTTAGTGAAAACCCTGAACGAACGATATGACGCTTTTCGTGTCCCTCGAGCGAGTAGGATCCATAGGAGCACTCTGGCACGCGACAGGGACGAATGGGGAGTGGCGCTCGTTCGAGCAACTCCATAATGAACTGGTCTACGGGTGATAAAGGTGATACTTTACGCGCACAGTGGGTTCCCGCCTGGCCAATCACGGAACAGGTTCAGAGACACAGACACGGGCAACTATCTCTCTGGCCGTATTGTGCCAAGCATATCATTATTTTTTGCTAAAATTACTGAACTATATGAAGACCAAGCTCTACGAATTTACCGTATCCAAATGTTTCATGCCCGTGGCAATCGATTCCCACGCTTCACCAGAAAAAAAGACCCGGAGATTCTCATGGTTTTTTAGCCAACCAGCTGGGTTAGAGAGACGAGCACTGAGTTACTTTGGGTGAGTATGAAATAGAGAGAGAGGAGAGGTGGACCGCTCTATGCTTGTCGAGAAAGTTGATATGGCTAGTGTCAATACTTGAAATCGGAAAAACCGTTCATTGGAAGACAAACATGAGTTGGCAAGAGACACCCGGTCGCGTTTCTACACCTCCGCAATAAAATAGAGGCCGCTAGAACTTCTGTTCAAAAAAAAACTTGTCGCCGATTTTTTCGTTATTTGTGAAACCCAACAGAAGCCTTCTCAACGAGAGAAGAAGGTCGAGAGTGCAATTTATATCGGATCGTGTAATGGATTCGGCTTTAGAAAGCGATTGTCTCTGAAGGGAAAATTTTTGCTTGTTTGAAGCACCTCAGCAACGCTGACAAAGCGGCATTTCTCGAAATGCTAGAATCTCCCTCTAAAGCTCCGAGAAGCGCTTTCTTTTTTGACTCCATCGCGTCGTACGACGAGATGTGAAGACAAACTAGCATCGAAAGCACGTTGTAGCGCAATTGAAGAAGGGGCCGGCAGCAGTGCACCTCGAATTAACACATGTAACTCAAGTCCCGCCCAGGTCAATCATGCCTTTTATCCCTTCGGGGTTGGAGATTGATACACGACTTGCCTGGCAGTACAGGCCAAACAGGCATTCAAATGGCCTCCATGGCATTCCGGACGTGAACGTCTTCCAAATCGAAAAGAGCTTCTTACAGAATAACCTACAGACTCTCCAAGATGGTTAATGTAATTTTTGTGCAAGAGATTTTTCTTAGTTAAGCTTCCTGGATGAATGCAATAATTTTATAAAAATTTTGTTTTTTGAGAAAAAGTAATAAATTGGAATTTGATTTAAAGCCCAATAAGTGTGCACAAAAAGAAGAGATCGTGCCGTGCCGTTGAAAAGCTACCCGCGAGTCTTATTTGATTGGTACATGAAGCATCAAACTGAGGATAAGTGTGTACTTTATAATTGTTTTTGTTGCATCGTTTACAAGAGTGAAACTCCATGCAAGCAGAAACTTTGCTATCAATCGAACAAAAATCGCGACGTCTCGGAGGAGGGCATGCCACAACCTCTTCTTGTAACACTAAAAAACGCCCATCTCCCTGCTCCTTAAAATAAGCCTCAAATCATTATTCTTCCTCGAAAAGTAAGACTTATAAAATCTCAAACTATGTGTTCACTTCCTGGGATGGGAATTAAGACATTAAAGAAAGTCATACTAAATTTTCCTTAAGCAAAGAATCTTGAACAAAAATACCATAACCCTTTTGAAGAGTCTCCAGTTTAATGTGGAAAATGTTCAGTTTGAGCTCAAAAGCGTTCGCCTTTTTAGAAGAATGCTCAATTTGACGTGACAGTGGAATAGAATAAAATAATAACAATAATAAAAATGATAATAATAATAGTAATAATATAAAATGGCATAAAAAAGCAGTATTATTTAGAAGCTAAGGCGTATGTCAGCTGGTCGTTTCCGTGAGGTTTATCATAGATGCCAGAACCCTAATTCGTGAGGTACCAAATCACGTCAATACCTCTCAAGCCGCGTTTGAGAACACAGTAAGAGGGATAAATACTACTAAGTTTTCCACGAAGAGCTACTGAAGAGCAATTTTGAGCAGTCAAATCAAAGCTTATGGGAAAGAACAGACTTTTTGGGTACCAGCAATGAAATGTAGCCAAGCAAGGGGGTTGGTTCCTGGCAAACATTTCAAAGGAATAGCTCGCGCAGAAAAAGCTTAGGACTATGGGATGCCATGAAAGCGCTGAACAACGAGGAAAGACGACATAATCGTCCTATATCAAAAGAACAACATAACTAAGCACCGACTGACCAGGCTGCTTGCAGGAAGGTGCTTAGTATTTGTATATTTTACCATACATCTTTTTCCGTGCTTTCGAATAGCGCAGTCAGATGAGCTGTCGACTGTCGCGCGCACCCGATACCAGGTTCTTGGTCCAGATTTCTCGCCCAAACCCATCCTTCCGTGGTCGGTGAACTGGTAGCAGGCTTGTCTGGGAAGCATAAGACGCAGAATTTTTCATCGGTCGCCCATCGCAAGTCACTGTATGGCCAAACACGCATTCACATCACCTTCACGACATTCTGTAGAAGCAGATTGTGTGGCACATTCAAGAAGGGATTGAATAACACCCCCCCCCCCCTTTAGCATTTATCCTTTACGCTTTCGGTTTCTCCAAAAAAGGCCACTCCCCATTTAGGGCCCCTTTAGGACTAAGAACGACACTAAGCACAGGACTCATCTAAAGCTTTCAGTGAACCTTACTTCTTGGTTGTTCTACGAACAAGAATTCTAAGAGTTGCTCTTATTTAGTATGTGAAAGACAAACTGCGCAGTAAACAATTACTCATCGAACCAGTCGTGTGCGAAACACACCGATGATATGATAGTGTGCGTCCATGAGACGCAGTTAAGTAAATAAATAAATAAATAAAAACATGAAGGCGCAAACACGTAGTTCAGTAAAGAATCGAAATATTAAGGAATAGATTTTTGATGGAAAACGTCATCTTCTGCCGTCTAACACAACAGAACCCAAGACCCATTGCAAGTTTTCCATCGATGGTAGTTGTAAAGAGGTAGGTCAACGGTTCAGTTGCTTCAAAAAGACATCATTTAAGCACTAACCCGAGCCAACATTACTGTAATTAAATGAAGACGGTCGACCGGGTCACTGCTGCTGCACCGAACGCGAAAGCGATTCGGATACGCATCACTGCGCTGCTGAAGAGGCGACTGCTGTGCGTACGCCCTCCATCCGTCTCACATCTGGTGAGGAGTCGGAAGACGACGAATAATCCCTGCGGATAAGCACGAGCTTACATCTTCAGTCCCTTGCCGTGGAACCACCCCAGACGTTATCTAAACCCGTGAGAGCAGCAGAAGAACGGGAACAGGTCTTGAGTGTCTTGGGCAGCTGCTGGTGGGCAACGTTTGTACACGACTTTTTTAGGATTAAGGTCTTACAAGGGATTACTGGGAGTTTGCCCCAAAGATTCTCAACGAGACATATATGGTCTTCTAGTGCATTTAGCAAGAAGTACAGAGGTGAAGTTCGCCTTTGCTGCAGGCCATCGGATGATTCAGAAATAGCAAAAATGTGTTGTCTAGTAGCTCATGGACGTAAGATCGGGGGTACGTATCCTCCCAAATGCAACTAACGCTGGTCATTTTGCCACGCTCACTTTAAACCGAATTCGCGTAAGGTTTTCAATTTTAATCCAAAAGTAGTCCAGAATTTCTTCAGCACACGGGTTAGCTCGGTGATCTCCATTCGTCTCGAGCCCGCTGTAAGTCGAAACGGGTACTAGGCTACAAACTTTGCTATTTTTGGACCATACAGTGGCCCACAGCAAAAACGAATTTTCCATTTTGCTCTTTGATAGGTGCCTTACAAGACCGTATAGGTCCAGCTGAGAAATGCTGGGGTAAGGTTTTCATTACCTCGTCAATCGGTTGATTTCATCTTCAAGTTCCAGAACACGTTCTTCTTGAACTCCGCTTAAGGTTTCTTAGGACAACCTGAAGTTGAGTGATCTTTAGCTCTTTAATATCTGTTGAACGGCTCGACTCTGTAGTTTCAATCGATTGACCATGTGTCATTTGACATGAAAGTACCTCAAACTTGGGTAAATAAACCATTGTTCCAATTGGATTAAATGATTGAGGAGAAAAACGAATACTTTAGGTACGTGAGATGGAAGATGAAAGGCAGATGTAGAAAACGTTGCGGAATGGGATCAGTTTTAATCTATAGGTTTTATAGACATAAATACACATACACAATACACACATCATACCAACTCAAATGCGATTCAGCCTTAGAGATAAAAGTTGACACGCCAGCTATTCACAACAAGCAGGGCACCGATCGGATAACGCGAGCCTATCAACGTTCCGACCCTACACACTCTCACTCAGTGGTATGCCCGCTCGGGGCGGTCTGGTTGGCTGGCGTATTCGCGAATACCAGTGCTGTGCGCTTTCGCGACATGTGCCAAATGGGTCCAGCTTGCCTTCAAAATGCTCCACTTTCAGGTGAAACGGAGTATGTTAAATCAGACATGGAAAGGGCAGACAGGCAACATGAATGCAGTGGTTAGCAAATAGACACCTGGCTAACAGAGCTATTTGCTTGCTGTTTTCGTCGAAAAAATTCAAAAGAGATCGGTTGGACTGATAGGTCACATGGTGGTTTGTACTATCTTGAAACAGAAAAAGAAACAAGTCTCAAAATAAAAAGTAAAAAGCGAAAGACTGCAGACGTTTTAAAAATACAGAATATAAGGACTGGAGGCCTGCATCCTCTCATTCTTGACGATTACAAATGTACGTGTTCTACTTTAAGCGATTTCATACTGCTGCATAAAATATTTTCTCCTTTTCTCTGTGACTGACGAACGGAGCACATTCGCCAGCCACGGCGTATGGTAGCCGATCGTTAAAGGAGGAGTTAACATGAGGTGCTAGAAAATATGCTGAACAACAAGGTGTTCTGCAGGAAACTGTGGCGAGGACCAAAAGGCTCAAAAAGCTCCTGGAGCAGTACGTGAAAAGTCGTAAGAACTAAAAGCGAAAGTTCTGGAATGAGGTGTCTCCTGAGCTATGTATGAAAGACTTCTCAAAGAGAAATTCAACTCCTTCAAATGGAACGCGCGAGCGTCACTGCACTCTGGCTCGGAAAAACGGGCTCAGAAAAGTACAATCAAGGAGAAAATGGAATAATAAATCGTATTCAGAAAAAGCGGACTAGTTCTCTCCATGACAACGCCTTACATTCGCTTTAGTCACGAATTTGAACATACATTTTCAAGACTCTTCTACAGCTCGCAGTAAGCAGCTGCACCGGGAATGAATCAGCGGATTGCGTCTACTTGTACGCCTACTTCAAACAGGATTCGGCGTCTCGACAGAAAAGCAAACTGTGAGGATATTCGATCGGCACACTTCTCTGTAAGTAGTTCGCACAATGGGGTAGTGTTTGTGCACTTCCGAAGAGGTGTCGTTGTGCGACGCGAAGGCGCGCGGCGGCGGTTCGGCGACATCGCAGCCGAGAGAGTAGGTCACCAATATACAGTCGATAATAACGGTTACATGGTAAAATGTAGATCACTATTAATCGTACCGCTATTACTTCAACACATACTACTTTAAAGTGAAAAAATTCCATATCAAACCGGAGATTTTACGCATAAAATCAGACGTTTTTAAAGTCCCAACAGTATTTTGCTCCAAGAGAATTTGTATCAAAAATTGGTTTTCACATGGTGTTTAAAGAAACAAATTACTACATTGTCTGAAATTACACAAAATTTTGGTCCTTTTGACTAAAATAATGATTTTAGGTGAAGTTCAATGTATCGAATCGGACTTCAAATACGTGACTTTTGGCTTGAAAAGCTTCAGTGGAAAGCAAAAATTGTCATACTTAAAATGAATGCACAGTAGAAAAATACCTCAAGATACCATGCTTTAAAACGTTTGTTTGGGCAAAAAGCGGCTGATATAGAGGTTACATGTTGTTACAGGATGTTTTGTTGCGATCAAAACCCTTGCGCCAGGCGGGACTCGAACCCGAATCTTCTGTTTTACGGACAGCGATGCTACGCCTTACACCACTGGCGCTGTTTGACTGCACGTAACATCCGCGATATCCTCGAGGCCTATCAGCATCCACCCGTGTTGTCGGGATGGGTCAGCCGCTGATATCAGCATGGAACCGGTTAAGCTGAAGCCTTAGTAGTAATAATGTTGAATGTTACGTGTGGTCAAACAGCGCCGGTGGTGTAAGGCCCCGTTTATACTTCCAACGTCAAGCGACGCGACGGCATTTATAGTGATCAAATTGATCGACCGCGCCGACCGATCAATATGGCTACAACACGTGGCGTTGGTCGCTCGGCGTCGAAGTATAAAGGGCCCCTAAGGCGTAGCATAGCTGCCCGTAAAGCGGAAGGTGCGGGTTTGAGTCCCGCCTGGAGCAAGAGTTTTGATCGCAACAAAACATCCTGTGGCAACATGTAATCTTAGGATACTGTTTTGGAAAAGCAAATGGGAATCTTGAGCTCATTTAATACAGTGCTCAATTTTCCTAAGACATTCTGTACAGGTGTTCAGCTCATCTTGATTTTATTGAAACGTGTCTATTTGGAGTGAAGACATGCACGTCTACTTCATCTTAAAACTGTCTGACAGAAAATGAAAATTGTTCACTCGAAAATGATAGTATCAAAGAGTAAATCTAAAATATTGTTAAGCGCATCCAATTTGACTTCAGATACGCGCACATCTTATCCTTGAAAAGTTTCCGGTTGAAAACGAAAATTGTCCTATTCAAAATGAAAGCACAGCAGAGAAGAAAATCCTCAGCATACTGTTTCCGCAAGAAGATGGGAATCTTGAGCTCATTTAATGCTATGTTCAGGTTTCCTAAGATACTCTGTATAGGTGAGGCTTTTAATACAAATGATTGCTTAAGACTAAGGATAAAGGGTGAAGGACGGCGTTACTCAATCCCTTTTAGGATGCGCCACGCACTCTATTTCTACGAAATGTTGTGGAGGCGATTTTTCGAATACTTTGTTGGCCTGAGCAAGAAATTCGAACCAAGAACCTGGTATCGGATCCACGCGACAGCCGGCATCTCCTCCGACTACGCTACACTCGCCTATTGCTTAAGATTACCTTGATTTTATTGAAACGCGCCGATTTGTTCCGGAGACATATACGTCTACTTTATCTTCAAAGCGTCAGAAAGAAAATGGGAATTATTCGGTTTAAAAGGTATATGTCGCGTAGGTGAGCAACGTTGGTAGGTGGTAGCCTAAAGCAATCATACCGCATGGAATGGGCATGCCGTTCAGAGAGGGCTTGTACAGTTGGTACCCTGATGGGCTCACATGTATTTGGTCTGTGGTTTGTTGGGCTACTATTGGCTATTGGCTGGCGCCCTCCCACCTACCAATGCTGCTCACCTACGCGACATGTTCAGTTTAAAATGATAGCATCGAAAAGCAAATCAGAAATATTGTCAAACATATCTGGCCGGACTTCAGATAGCATATTTTAGCTCGAAAGTTTTCCGGTTAAAAATGAAAATTGTTCAGCTCAAAGGGAAAAGCGCGCCGTATAAAGCGACGTGGCCAATTTGAAAAAAATTGGTATATAATTTTTCACCGTAATTTGTTGGTGCTCACACAGGGAACTTGGCCAGGAAGAACAGAATATATCAGGCGTCGGAAGAGGTGTCAGATGCCCTGGGGCGGTTTTTCTCAAACACAGGCTAATTACCAACGAACCGCAGTGGCGGCTTAGAAGATATGAAAAGCTGCTGGCTGTCGATGAGGCGCCGCCGCGTTCGTCGACGGTGAGGGCGTTTCGGGGCAGAACTGTTGCTGTAGCGTGCAGCCGCAGCGGCCAGTGGTGGTGGTGGTGGTGGTGGTGGTGGTGGTTTTGGTGTGGGAATCGCAATTAAGTCAAACCGAAGCCGATAGCCGTGAGGCCCCCGACGACGTGGACGACGCCTCTGCTTCTTCAATGGCTTCTATTGATTTTCCTCCAGCCGGTTAACTAGTAGCCGCACCACGAACAAAGGCAGCACAGCTAACGAATGAATTTTGGATTTCACCTCCGAACCAACGGAGCTGGAGCTGCACCGGCAGATGCGGTCGGCGGTGCCTGGAACTATACTTTTGTCTTTGGGAAGATATCGATTTTCGAATGATCGAATAATAATCGAGTTCAGAAACATCGAATTTTCGAATGACCGAATATATTCGGGTTTTGAAAACGGTGAATTTCGAATAATCGAATATCATTCGACTTTCAAAAGGTCGTGTCCCGAATAATCGAAAATAGTTCGATTTTCATAAGATCCCATTCCGAAGATTCGAACACCATTCGATTTTCAAAAGTCAAACATCGAATATTCGAATATTATTCGACATATAAAGGATAAAGGACGGCGTTACTCAATCCCTTCTGGGATGCGCCAGTGCATTCTACTTCTACGGGATGTCGTGGAGGCGACATGAATGCGTATTTGGCCATACAGTGACTTGCGGTGGCCGGCCGATGCACAAGTCAGCGCTCTATCCTTCCCAGACAAGTCTGGTACCAATTCACCGACCCCGGAGGGATGGAAGGCTTGGTTGGCCTGGGCGGGAAATCCGAAACAGGAACCTGGAGCAGGGTGCACGCGACAGTCGTGCCTCCTCCGACTGCGCTACACGCGCCCATTCGACATACAAAGGTCAAATTTCGAATATTCGGATATTATTCGATTTCCATAAGGTCGAATATACGAATAATCGAACGTTTAAGAATACTCTTATTTATGTGGTCATGTGTTCATCCAAGGATTAACATTTACTTATTTTTGATACGTTCTTATTTACAATTTTTTTAAAATAAGTACCCACTTATTTATAATTTTTATTACCTTTTTTATTATGAAGATTATCTGACTTGAGCGAAATTCGACCTTTGAAAATCGAATGATGTTCGACCATTCGGAATACGACCTTTTGAAAGACAAATGATGTTCGACTATTCGGAATACGACCTTTTCAAAGTCGAATGATATTCGATTATTCGAAATTCACCGTTTTCAAAACCCGAATATATTCGGTCATTCGAAAATTCGGTAGTTCTAGAATCGAATACTATTAATACTGTATAACCGTGTTCGACAGAGCGGCATATACGCAGGCATTAGAGTGTTTTTACTCTTCTATCAAATGGTTAATTACGAATAGGAATCGGTAACTATCAACTGTTCTGAGTGGTAAGTCGATTTCGATCAACGGATATCCTTCCCCGCGGCCGTCATACTTCCGCCACTGTTTGGTGTCAAGCGTACGCGAAAGTCGATATTATCGATTGATCGATAGATCAAGGGAATTTACTGATCGGTAACACTATATTAGGAGACAAAACATGTTTACATCGCTTCGCGTCCACTCGGATTGCGTACACACTATAGTTGTGCTTACTCGACTATTCAGATGATTATTCGAACAAATTACTCGAATAACTCCTGGCTGGTTTTCGAATACTCGAGACTTCCCGATTTTCGATTTTCGTTCAAAATCGAATATTCGAAAACCAGGGAGTTTCGAATTCGAATAATACAATATGATAAATTATTCTAATAATTATTCGAATAGTCGAATAAACACAACTATAGTATATACAATTTTAACCACACTTTTAACGACGCGAGAAACCCAAGCGTACTCTTTTTAACATAACGCTTCACTGGTCTTCGAAGAGGAGCGCCACTAACTTGTTAAGAGACTGATAAAGAATATTCGCATAAACAAATATTCGAATACTAATTGCCTCTTTCGAATGTTCGAATAAACGAATAGTTCGAATACCAGACGTTTTCCGAGTGTTCGAATATTCGAATAGTCGAAATTCGAAAAGGACAAAGGTATACTGGGAACAGAGCGGAAGCGGTTAGAAGAGGCTGCTGCTTCTGCTCTTGGCTCTCGGCTCTCGTGGACGGGATTTTGCCGAGGTCAGCAGCGGCGACGGACGGGACCGTGATTTGGGCAGAATCGCGGAGCATGGATGGCGGTCGCTTGCCGACTGGCGTATAATTCCCATTCACACAGCCATGCACTGTAATTACCCCTCTCTGGCGATGGGAACACCCGCGCGGACCAATATACGCGTCGTCCGTCGCCCATCGTGCCGCCCGATAACTAGTTATTGTAAAGCCCGAGGCCTGCTGAGCTGGACGACGAGCGACGATTGTTTCGCACCAGTTAGGGTTCCGGTAGGTTTAGCCCAAATGACGACGCTACGGTATCGACGATTGCTCGGACATTAACGCCGTACAGTAGCCAGCCGTTCCTGTACGAGCTTCACCAACCTATTGTACACATTCCTATGCGCATTTAATTCTCCGAAGTAGGGATAGAACTTACTTCCATCGCTTCTGCGAATATTCCACATATTTAAAGCCCTTTCTACAAAGCACAGAGCTCTTTTAATAAGGGCTTACAAGACTTATATACGCCCATTAGTTGAAACGAGCACTACAGTATGCAACCCTAGTAGGATTAAAGATATCTCCAGAATTGAGAAGATCCAAAACAATTTTACTAGGAAATTATTTATTCGCATGGAAGGCTTCTTATACTCCAACATCCCCAACGCAGTGTTCAGAAATAGGCATTTGGATCTTCCATCCCTCGTATCACGACGAAAGGTATTTGATGTTTGTCTCGTTCATAAAATTCTACACCAACCTAGTGTCGCTGTGATTATGAAATTATATAGTTCAATGCCTTCCCGAACTAGAGGTGGTGTAATGAAAATAGCCTTGCCTTGTCCGAGATCTACAGTTCGTGCTTGCTTCTTTACGCATAGAGCAGGTAGCGCTTACATAAGAATCACGACAAACCTGTCAAATGCTTACTCTATACCCCAGTTCGAGCGGAATGCATCAAAAATGTTGCTTAATTTTGACGGACTCTAGTCAAGGAGATCGACTACAACCAATTCTTGTTTGATTGTGCATTTTTCTGAAGTTTGTTGTTTATTTTTTTTCGTACTGTCCTACTTATATCTCGCGTCTACCTTTCGCGACGTAATAAAAATAAAAAATAAAAAATAAAATAAATACTTGGATTAACAACCTCCACATTTAGAAGGAGACAAAATGACCTGTTACTCTTCCAAAAAATCGTAAATTATGAATATATTAGTTCCATGCATGGCCGATTTCAACTGAAAAGTTTGACAGATCATAGCTTTGCTTGGAAGGAACCTTATTTATCGAGATAAGCACCATTACATTTAGTACACTTTTTCCTACGCGCTGATAGCTTAGATATTCCATCCTTGTAAAAATCAGAACCACGAGAATTAATGAAACATGAGAAGTCATTTTCGACATCATCCTGGTTGCTGAAATTTTTATCCTTCACGTGACGTATGCTATATCTAAATGCTTGAAAAAATGATAGTCGATTAGGGATAGATCTGGGGAATATGCTAGATGTGGCAGAGTTTCGTATACCAATTCATGCACTTTCTGGACAAATATTTTTGAAACGTGCGGACTCGCCTTGTCATATAGTAGGATTGGGCCTCTTCGATTGACCAAAGCCGGCTGTTTTTCAACCAACTTCTGGTGCACCACTTCAATTTCGGCACAGCACTTCTCCACTGTAATAGCCTCTCTAGCATTCAAAATATTTAATGGAATACACCAGCCTTTGCCCATCATACAGTTACCATGGTCTTCTTTGGCTGGAGACTTGGTTTCGGCATCTCCTTGGGACTAGCGTTCTTGTCCAGCCATTGTGCAGAGCGACGGCGATTGTCATAAAGGCTCCACTTTTCGTCGCAGATCACGATCCTGTCCAAAAAAAGGCTCCCTCAGATTGCACAGCCCTAACGAAACACAGGTGTCGAGCGGCTTCGGCATCTGTCCGGCGGTCAGTTCGTGCGGGATCCATCCATCCAATTTCTTTACTCTTCCGATCACATTGAAGTGGCGACTGATAGTGCTGCCGTCAACGCCGGAATGCTGTGCCAGCTCTCTCACAGTTTGACGCAGATCCGCTTCCACCATGGCTTCGAGTTGGTCGTCGTCAAGGAGTGATGGCGGCCTACATCGCTCTTCATCTTCGAGACCTTCATCTCCAGATCGAAACCTTTCGAGCCAGTGGCGAATTGTGCGTTCCTTAGCGAAATCCTCCCCAAATGCAGCGCTGATGTTTCGAGCTGCAGCTGTGGCGTCGTGTTCACTTTTCCATTCATAAAAGTAGAGCATCCGAATACCACGTTGGCCCATACAGTGAAAACGACGTCAAAAACTCGGCTGGAGGCAATTATGTCACAAAGGCTATATATCGATTTATTGATTTATTGAATAGATCCTAAGACGCGCCACATAAGAGAAAAAACACAAACAAACAAAAGAAACAGACAAACACTCCTAGCTAATCTAGGCGAATTTTCCACGGAAACAAACGTCGTTCACCTACGTACCAGTAGAGTAAATCCTGATAAAAACTTTAAAAAACTAAGAAGAAGGGGCGAATCGGAGGTGTTTATATATAGTAACAAAGCGGTGATTCTGGCTTTCAGAAACTATATATAGCGCCTTCGCCCTCGACATTCGTAGCCGTGAAAAATCGACAAGAAATGGAGGTAGCAAAATCAGCCATTTCGTATGCAACGACCTAAACAGTATTAAAATCTCGGATAAGGTATCATTAAGGCAGTCTAGCACTAGAGGAGGTGCCAGTATGTATAACGCTGTTGGGGTTAAATGCATCTGTAGGCGTTTTTTCTTCGTCAATTGGGCACTTTTGTCATTTGAGAACATTCGCAAAAAATATGCTGTTCCTTCAAGCTATGGTGCTCTCAAAAAAAAAAAACCCTGCACGTCCATATGGCTCCATAACAATTAGTTGCCTCAGACGTTACCCACAGTTTAGTTGCTAGTTGTTGTCTACTCAGTAGTTAGTGGCACATTCTGCGGTTTGTTCTTGTTTGACTGTTTTCTTGTGTAGTAGTAAAATAATAATGATAATAGTAACTTAGGCCCAAGTGACAGACATCCTACACATAGCAGGGAAGGGTCTCAGGCGTAGGTCTGAACGGGGGAAGTGGATAGTACTGCGAGAATCTCTACCCTTCATATAGTAGAGAAACATGTTTCGTTTTTGCTGAGTCCTTGAAGCAAAAGAACTATGGGCGCTCGAAGGCGGGGTACAGTAGCGCACCGTCAGCACGGCCCATGTGCATGAGTGCGCGCGCTGTTGTATGGGAAGCGGCAGAAAGGCTCTGCGGCAAGCTGTGGCTCAGTAGGGTGCGGGGCTACTTCGAAGGTGCTGGGTCAGGTGTTCGACTCCCGCGCTGTGCAAGATTTTTGCATTTTTCATGATTGCCGCCTTCTTTACCAATTTGCTTCCCACACATCTCCTACATATTTATTTCACTTAAATTGTCAAATAACGATCAGATTCGTACTCAACGCGAGATTTGCGCAAAAACGGTGACCATGACCCTGCCATTAATCACCTTTACCTACTGTAATTTAACATACTCCGGGTAATATGGAAAACGAATGTCAGATTCGTGATCACCATCCCAAATAACCCCTGGGAGAACTTTGGGCGAAATCGGTGATTATGATTTCGACGGCACTAGTCACCCGTACCTACCGTAACCTACCGTAGTCGGCCGAAAATTGAAAAACAGATGTCAGATTCGTGATCAGCACCCCAAATAACCTTCATGGGCAAGGTTTGGGCGAAGTCGGTGATTACGACCTCGACATCTGCTGATCACGAATCTGACATCCGTTTTTCAAATTTCGGCCGATTACGGTAGGTTATGGTGAAACATGTTTTTCTACTACAAGAATGGTGGAGATTCTCGCAGTACTATCCATTTCCCCCAATCAGACCTACGTCTGACCTGAGACCCTTCCCTGGTTAGGATGTTGGTCACAGTTATCGATCACAGGCGGGCGGAGCTTCGGATGCGGCAGATGGTGGGCAATGCGGCTGGCCAGCTGAGCCGTTCATTGCAAATGCGCGACGGGCCGGTGGGTGGTCCCAAGGGGATTGGCTTCCTTCTCTGATCTGCCGTGATCAATGAGAAGCGCCGCGTATGTATTAGGGCGGCGCAGAAACAATAGCCGTTCTGAAGAAACTGCTTTGAAAGACTGTAATTCGCTTCAAAGGAAAGCCCTTCAATCAAAATAGTCAACACACTTCCAACAATGACAAGGCAGTTTAGATGTTTCAGCAGCGTGAAATTCTGGAGCTTTGGACGAGACGAAATCGTCGAATGCTCTTTTTGCATTGTCTTGGCTTCGGAAGCATTTCTCGCATTGGAAGACGTCGAGATCCTTGAAAAGTAATGGTCTATAGGACGAAGGTCTGGCGAGTACGAAGGTTGCATTTTGTCGAGTTCCTTTCCTTTTTCCTTCTCCGCCGCGATGGTTACTTCCGAAGTAACGGAATCAAACCGGCTACAGACCAGTAAACAGCCACCAGGACCATCCTTGGTGAAATGCCGGATTTGGGTAGAACACTTCGGAGCATCCTAGTCGTCCAATCATTTGCCTGAACGTCGTCGGTCATCTTATAGAATCCACCTTTCGTCAGACGTCGCAACAAGGATAAAAGGATAAAGGACGGCGTTACTCAACCCTTTTTTGGGATGCGCCACGTATTCTACTTCTGCGGGATGTCGTGCAGTGAATGCAGTGACCAGCCGATGAATAAGTCAGCGCTTTATCCTTCCCAGACAAACCTGGTACCAATTCACCGACCCCGGAAGGATGAAAGGCTTGGTTGGCCTGGGCGGGAAATCAGAACCAGGAACCTGGTATCGTGTGCACGTGGCAGCCGGAACCTCCTTCGAGTGCGCTCTAGGTGTCTTAAGCAATAATACTTGTAAAAAATCTGAAATATTAATTTCTCATGGTAATTAGGTCACTATGAAAGGTGATCCGAAACGACACAAGGTACACTTCACAATACGTTCCAGAAAAGGATCGCCTCTATTGCGCAAAAGAAAGACGAACACACTTCGAGACGACGAGACTGCTGATGTTCGGCCAAATCGGGCGGCACCCACTAATCGAGTATTTTACCTTCCCAATTTTCTTCAGAAGCCATGCTACGATTGCGTGGTCAACGCTTAGCTCTTCAGCAATTTCTCTTGTGGATGTTCTTGGGTTGGCATCTACCATTGCCTCTAACTCATCGTTATCAACTCCTAGAGCCGAGCGCGTCGTTCCCGATCTTCGACGCTGAAGTATCCAGCTCGGTGTTTCTCAAAGCATCTATGCGTGGTACGTTTATGTAGGTGCGCTACTCTCACCCTACACTTCCAGTTGTTTTCTAGAATTGATGACATCTCGAGTTGAATTCGCAGCACTATGGCGGAGTTTGAACTCGTGAAGCAAAACTATGGGAATTTCCCGCTTTGACGACATCTTCGCTAGCGGCCCGAAATCGCTGGAGAAGGTGATACAGAAGCGAAAGCGCGAAAATGAGCATTCTAACGATGCGTAGAAATTCAAATAACTTCATCGACATTTTGAGTGCAAATCAGGAGATCATAGGTCTATCTTTGCTTTTTTTTCAAGAAACTATTAGGTTGACCCATAAGTCCTTGCAGTTTTTTTTTCGACGATTCACTGCAGATTTCGCCGGCGATCTCTTGCATACGCTGCATAGCTTTCGAAAGAGAATGATTTGCTCTATCAAAACATATATTGCAGTTCTTTTTTTCATCATGAATTTTGTCAACTTCTAGGTCGTTGAAGTGAAAAGTGAAAAGTGAAAAAGTAGCCATTTGCGCACTTGCTCTCTCCGCTTAGGTTTGTAATTTTTTGCGCAGTTTTTTATGGCACCTGGAATACAATGTTCTGTACTACAAGAATATGTGTTGGTCCTATTTTCTCACTTGTCCTTTATTGATTTTTAGGCCATCAAATTGGGAATTCCGATTTTTCCGTCCAAATTTTTACCAAAACTCCGGTTCTGTGGTTGGACTTTTTTGCTTGGTGTTATATGTCGTTTGGAAGAGGATGTCTTGCTCAGTAAGAATTTGTGTCGCGTTTGTTGGCTCACGCTGATTTCTGTCGAATATCAACAACTGAAGAATGAGAAGGAGTTGCTGGTGAAGACGATTTTTCTCTTTTTGGCATTTTGTTGACATTCAATAGAAATCAATAAACGCGACAAATATTCTTATAGAGCAAGACACTCTCTTTCGAACGACATATAACACCAACCCAAAAAAGTCCAACCACAGAGCAGGAGCTGTCGGCAAAAATAACCACCCTCCTTCGGACGTCCCAATTTGATGACCTAAAAATCAATAAAGGACAAATGAGCAAATAGCACTAACACACATTCTTGTAGCACAGAACACTGTCTTCCAAACGCTATAAAAACTGAGCAAAAAATTACAAACCAAAGCGGAGAGAACAAATGCGCAAATGGCTACTTTTTCACTTTTTCGCTTTTCACTTCAACGACCTAAAAATTGAAAAAATTCATGATGAAGAAAGAAATGCAATACACGCTCTGATAAAGCAAATCATTTTCTTTCGAAAGCTATGCAGCGCTATGCAAGAAACCGCCGGCGAAATCTGCAGTGAATCGCTGAAAAAAACTGCAAGGACTTATGGGACAACCTAATACTTCCACGAATACAACTGCCTTCCGTTTTATTTTTTTGTTTTGATGGAGTTCGTTGGTATTTTATTCCAACATTGTAGTTTCACTTGCAGCCTTGGCCCATGTAATGAATAAATCCTAATAAATAAATAAATGTCAATTTGACTGAATTCGTTTAAGGATTTTTAAAATTATCAACGCTGAACCATAGCAGGTACGAAAACAGTCGTTATTTTTGCACCAACCTATTATGTCATACCTGCGTAGCATACGACGTATGGCAATATGAAGGATACGAACAACGCCAATCAAGATCGTGTTGCTCCTGTGAGCAATACACACTGCACAACTAAGCGGACAAGAGCCAGGTGTCTAAACGTCAGGGGCAGATGAGCTGGATAGCCGCTCTGCAAACAGCGCGAACGGCCTGGATTGTGCTCGTTGTTGCCAGAATATATGTCAATTGCCATGCGGAACCTCAAACTCGTGTAATTAAATCTTGATCACGGTTTATTGCTCAACAACGGGCGCATAGTATTTAGAGCAGGCAGAGGTTGCGCTGGTTCGACTCCCGCCCAGGCTCCACCATGTTAGATGAAATGGTACCAAACTTGCCTGGAAAGGATAAAGCACTGAATTGATCAAATGAATTCACTTATAAGGTCAAATACGCACTCAAATTTCCTCCATGATGTTCGGTCAAATAAAATGCGTGACTCACTTCAAACAAGGATTGATCAACGCGTTATGTTAAGCTCTATGCTCTATTATATTCAGAAGAATCATATTTAGAATAATATATACCAAGACAGCATGACTTAGAAAGAAGCATACTCTCTAACAACGCCCTAAGAACTATCGATCGGCACTTCGTCAGAAATTAGCGGAACATATCCAGACGTCCTTGAGCTGCGTGGGAATTGAGGAGAGGACTCCTAGACGTCGACCGCCGCGCGCCGAGATTCAGAAGACGTGTGGCAGACGTCATTCGACAGGAGGCGCGACAAGAGTTGTGGTCAGGAGTGAGCGTTTTTTTTTTCAATGCAATTTGAGCGTTAAATTTACCACAAATCTTAAAAAAATTGTGCAATTAGCAGCGCGCTGTTGTCTTAGATGAAAGACTGATTAAATGCATGTTACGTAGGGTGGTAAAAAGACTATAACTCTGCTGATCTCAAAATTTCTTAAGAAAGATAAGGTGAATTTCAAGAAGCAGAAAAAATAGAAAGGATTTCCGGATTCGGCAGAAGGCTGCTTTCACATTTAGGCTCGCTTTAGAACTAAAGAGCACACTAGGCATAGGATTCACCGAAACCCTTCAGTAACCTTATTTTTTGGTTGTTCCATAAACAAAAATCCTAAGGGTTGCAGTTATAGTATCTAGCATGTAAAGGAAGAACTGCGCAGTAAACAATCATTCCTCGAAATAGACAAGTGCAAGATGCACTGATAGGTGTTGATTCGTTTACGGCTCTATTTAATTATTTATTTATTATGGTTTAGACCCTGAGAATTTATCGAAAATTAGGTGGACCGTCCACGTAACGCGCTTCGCAGACACCCGCTGGACGTCACCGAGTGGATTCCGTGGGATGTAAGAGAACATTATGGCAGGAAGGTGTTTCTGTAGAAGACCAGAAAGGACGCGGTGCTGTCGCTGACCGAAAGCCAAGGACACTCTATCAAACCTCTAGCCTGTGAATTCTAGAGTCGAGCTCGCATACAATCGCAATTCGTCTTGGCCTCTGTGATCGAAAGCAGTGAAACTACTAATTGGCAAACAAAAACCACCACGTCTTTTATACTCATTGAACGCCAGAAGTGGGCCGTTTTTGAACTTGTAAATAAGGACGTCCACCAATGCGTTGGTCGAACTCCTTCACGAAAGACCCGAACGGACGATATGACGCTCTTCGAGTACCTCGAGCGCGGAGGATCAATTGGGGCACTCTGGCACGCGACAGGGACCAATGGAGACGCCGCTGGCGCTCACTCTAGCAACTCAATCATCAACGGGACGACGGTACAAGATTTACTGTTTATTATTTATTCATTTAATTATTCTATGTGGCTCTTCTCGTCATCGTGGACGCGATTTGAATTGTAATTGGTCTACACAATGAGTTGTGATGGACAGCCAATGGACAAGTCAGTGTTTTATCCTCCCCAGACAGATGTGCTACCAACTCACTGACCACGGACGGATGGAAGGCCTGGTTGATCTGAGCGGGAAATCCGAACCAAGAATCTGAAATCGGGTGCACGCGATCGCCGGCACCTCTTCCGACTGCGCTCCACGCACCCAGAAAGAAAAAAACATGGAAATACGAGGACGTAGAAAAAAGGGATATGCACAAGGCAGTATAGTGGGCACGAAAATTGATATTTACATAATGAGCATCATTGAAATAAGCAATAGAAAGGACGAAGAGAAAGAACGGCTTCAATCAATCCCTTTTGGAATGCGCCACACATCCGAATTCCACGGGATGTCGTGGAGGCGATTTGCGTGCGCATTTGACCTATACAATGGCTTCTGGCTACCAGTTGATGGACAAGTCAGTGTTTTATCCTTCCCAGGCAGATCTGCCTGCTACCAACGCATCACGGAGGGATGGAAAGCTTGGTGGTCTGGCGGTAAACCCGAACCAGGAACCTCGGATCGTGTGCATGCGCCAGCTGGCACTTCCACCGACTGCGCTCCACACGAAATAAGCAATATGTCGAAAAATTACCAAGTCATGAATATTTCGTAGCCGCATAGGCTCTACAACTACACTCACCTGAAAATTGGATGGGAATATGCCGCCTCATGTGCTGTGGGCAACTGAACTAGTCATTGAAAATTCATTGGACATTTCCTACCTCAACGAGAAGGCCGCTCGATGGCTATTCTGTGCATAGGCTTAGTTTTTGCAAGCAATCACTTAGCAAAGGCGTCACTGCAAACGGAATTCGCTTTTTTGCACAAAATTGGTTCGCTGATGACTGAGCAAGAGTATGGTTGGCGAAGGGGAAATTGTTTTGCTTTTGCAGACCACCTCAAGCCCGTCGGCAATCAAAAATACAAACATATTTTACGACCTATACAAAGGAGTATTGCTTTAGTTGCCCAATCAAGGCGCTTATATAGGATGGTCGTACACGGCTGTGGCGAGGATGATTCAGAAACCCTTAACGGTCAACTGTGGATGAATTCTCGGGCAACTTTAGTAGGTCAAAAATCGTTCAAGAGATGAGTTTTGCAGTTTTAACGTAAACAGTGGTAAAAAAGATCCCAGGTTCTGTTGACTATTAGGTTATCCGGAAGGTCCTCAGCGATTTGAGTGCTTCACTTCGAACTAACATAACTTCCTCAAATCTCATCGGATTTAGTCGAATTAAGCACCGTTCGAATCAGCACACTTTTGCCAACGGGAAACCAGACGACTTATTACATCAGCGAAAAATTAGGTGGTCGAGATTCGACAAAACCACGAAAGTTGTTTTGGTTTGGTCCTGATTAGCGAAGGTTTCACCAGCGAGAAAGTGCTGAAAGTGTTTGAAAAGGTGGTAGTCGGTTGGTGAGAGGTCTGGAGAATATGGCGGGTGAGGCGGAATTTCAACCCTTAATTCGTTCGATTTTCCAATAGCGATTTGTGAAACGTGTGGGCGGGCGTTATCGTGCAAGAGAATCGAACCTCTTCTGTGGACCAATGCCGGCTGAAGTTGACGCAATTTTCGGTGCATTTCGTCGACTTTCTTACAGTAGACTCTGCTGTGATCGTCTGGCCTGGTGCCAAAAAGCTATAATGAATCACACCAGCCGCCGACCACCGCATAGTGACCATTACCTTTTTTTGTGGAGCTGCGCTTTGGAAAATGCCTAGGGGGTTTGTCGGCGTCCAACCACAGTCCGGAACGTTTTCTGTTATCATACAGAATCCATTTTCATCACAAGTGATGAATCGATCCAAAGCGGGTCGGTTTTGTTGCGTCAAAGTAGAGAAGAACAAATATAGAAACGTGACAATTTTCGCCGCTCACTGAACTCGTGGGGCACCCAGTTTTCGAGCTTTTTCACCCTCCCAGGGGGTGTCAAAGCATCTGTAACAGCAGTTTTACTGACGTCTGGCTCTTCCGCGATCCCGCGAACTGTTTGGGATAGTTCAGCTTCCACCAGTTCCTTCAACTCGCCATCTAGGATTGCTCTAGGTCGACCGCTGCGGGGGTCATCTTTGAGGCTGAAAAAAATCTAATCTAATCTGTCCCAATTTGAAGTTCAAATAAAATATCGATCGGAATTGCTCCTTTAGCACACTTCAATGAGCCCTTCAAGAACAGAATTATAAAACAATGATGAAACATAAATTATTTAGTCAGATAGAGCGAAAATTCTGTACAGAAAGAAGCATTAGTGCGCAGTGCAAGTCGAATTTTGACTTAATAATAGACGAATGAAAAATAGTAACATAAAACGTTGAGAAATTTCCAGGCAAACTAACACATAGGTCTATTCTCTAAATTCCATGTAGGGTTGAAACCCGCCTCTCGTGAGATGAAATTGCGAGGAAAAGTGAGAGCAAAAAAATGTGGTCGTAGGAGGGAATTCGTCGTTGGAGAAACCGGAAACAGACCCACTTCAGGTACCTTTTCGAGGTCGTCCTTCTCTTTCAATGAAGCCAACTAAGCAGGCTGCCGAATTCTGCTCGACCTCATTCGCACCGTCTTCAACAACTACATACAATCCCAACCAGGAAAAAGTTTTGCCTCCTGTGGAACTTTGAAATAAAACATAGGTAGCTGGATGGAGCCTGGAATGCTGACTACAAAAAAAATTGGTTAAAATCACAAAATGGATCCGCTGAAACAGTTCTGACTGTTGACGTTTTGGTTGTCGGCCACAAGTTTATGCATTTATTTCATACCTTCGACAAATGTGTGCTCAACAAGGAACTTAGGAAGAAGCAATTAATCTTGCTAGCATAACAACATTGAATAGCGTCAGTGGTTTCGAAAGCATTAAGCACAGGTTTTTATAAGGAGGTGCTTAGAAAATTTAGGACACTGTCTGTCGTTTTGTTACCGATGCAACTTCTAATCCAAAGCTGCAAATGCCTCACCAGCTGGCTATCATGCTGAATGAATTTTGTATGCTTTCGTGCACTTTTAAGAGAAATCTAATTCATTTTTCCTTCAAAATCAATTTTTTATAAAATATCAAACGGCTTGTTCAGTTGTTGGGACTGACGAGTTAAAAAATGTTTCGGAAACACGATAATATATTGTTCTGTTCTGTACTGTGCTAACAACCATGTAATACGTTACTTCCTCACTGATGAGCCTCAGAGTAACTGACTCTAAAAATGTTTATACGCTTACTGCTGTTGTTTTTCTCACTAGTGTTGTTATTATTGTCACTATTATTTCTATTGTTACTGCGTTGTTTTATGCTAATATAATGTCATAGAGATTTGACGATTCTTTATTTATAGATTTGCACCTAATTCTATTCCAAAAAGTTGTACTTCTCCTTTGAAAAAATTTATTCTAATCGCGTTGGAGAGTCTTTATTTTAACAGGAAAACACCAGTTTGATTTTTGAGATGTATAGATTCATTTCAAAACAAGTTTGCTTAGAAGAGTGTCCAATTTGATTTGAAAAGTGCACAATTTGGTTTGAAAGGAGTTCAACTTATTATCACTATTTACTACACACTTATATTGGTGCGAATAATGTGGAAAAGAAAAGCAGCAAAAGAAAACAATCAAACAATAAAAACGCGCAGAATATGCTACGAAGTATTGAATAGATAGTAACTAGCAACTAACTGGGGTACATGTAGCCTAGTCGGAGGAGGCGCCGGCTGTCGCCTGCACCCGATACCAGGTTCCTGTTTCGGATTTTCCGCCCAGACCAACCAAGCCTTCCATCCTTCGGGTTGGTGAATTGGTGCCACCAGACTTGTCTGGGAAGGATAAAGCGCTGACTTGTTCATCTGCTGGCCATCACACCGCAAGTCATGGATGGCCAATTACGCATTCAAATCGACTCCACGACATCCCGTAGAAGTAGAATGCGTGGCGCATATTAGAAGGATTGTGTGGTTCTTGAAAGCGTTGTAAATGCTTTTTGTGAATCTTCTCAAATTATAAAATCGCCCTGTAGATGAACGCGTAATACCTACAGTTGCGTTTAACCCTACCAGCTT
Organism: Heligmosomoides polygyrus polygyrus; assembly: GCA_947396885.1. Taxonomy (NCBI): domain Eukaryota; kingdom Metazoa; phylum Nematoda; class Chromadorea; order Rhabditida; family Heligmosomidae; genus Heligmosomoides; species Heligmosomoides polygyrus. The sequence continues at coordinate 89,041,361 of OX377206.1, forward strand.
CATACCTGATAGCACCAGTTCGAGTGCTAAGCTCCCTTAACAGCACCATATTCGCGATTTTAAAACTACATCCATGATTTGCGATCCTATAAAAGAATAACAGATTATTTCGCACCCTTCTAAAGGAGTTGTTCAGTTTTTCATCCAATATTATAAAAAATTGTAACACAAGGTCAACAATTGGTGTTGCCTTCTACGGAAGGAGCAACCTTCAGTGAGACCAGCTTGTCCTCCGATCGACGTGCGCAACACCGTATTGCATCCAACGCGCACCACGACACTGTCGTCGCATGTGAGAGCACCGTTGTCGGTTTTGGAGCAACCGAGATATTTAACATCCACGAAATAACTGTTGGAATGTTGAATGAGTCGCTTCAGCTTATAGCGCTGACGCTCATTTTCTGGATCGGAGTGAAAGCATATCGACAGCCAACGGCATGATTCGTACAAGTTGAGTTGGCTTCGCTTAAACCTGGGGTAACTAAACCATAGTGATTTGTTTTTGATGGATTTGGTTGAAAAGTTTGATTTGAAAAGTGTCCAATCTCATCTTAGCACACTCATGCCGACTGGAGGAAAATTTGATCTCACTGAAGGCTTCTTCTTCTTCTTCTTCTCTTCTTCTTCTTCTTCTTCTTCTTCTTCTCTTCTTCTTCTTCTTCTTCTTCTTCTTCTTCTTCTTCTTCTTCTCTTCTTCTTCTTCTTCTTCTTCTTCTTCTTCTTCTTCTTCTTCTTCTTCTTCTTCTTCTTCTTCTTCTTCTTCTTCTTCTTCTTCTTCTTCTTCTTCTTCTTCTTCTTCTTCTTTCTTCTTCTTCTTCTTCTTCTTCTTCTTCTTCTTCTTCTTCTTCTTCTTCTTCTTCTTCTTCTTCTTCTTCTTCTTCTTCTTCTTCTTCTTCTTCTTCTTCTTCTTCTTCTTCTTCTTCTTCTTCTTCTTCTTCTTCTTCTTCTTCTTCTTCTTCTTCTTCTTCTTCTTCTTCTTCTTCTTCTTCAGTGTTTGTCCCGCTTCGTGGCAGGGTCCGCTATTCTGGTGTCATGACGCCACCTTTCCCGATCCAGCGCTAGATCGGGGTGGACACCAGCTACTTTCATGTCCGTATGTAACGTATCAGCCCAACGCTGCTTCGGGCGCCCTCTAGGCCGCTTTCCTATTACCTCAAAGTTAAGGCCCATCTTGCGGACGCTGTCTTCTTCCCCACACAGAACGTGGCCGTACCATCGCAAGCGAGCTTCGCGCATCTTGTCAGCTATCGGCGCGACACCGAACTTCTGCCGAATAGCATCGTTTCGGATGCGGTCCCTGCGCGTGACTCCAGCCGTCCAGCGCAGCATCTTCGTCTCCATGACGCTGAGACGCGTTTCAACTTCCTTGGTTGCAGGCCAACACTCAGCGCCGTACATTGCTACCGGCCGGACGACTGCCCTGTAGATCTTCGACTTCAGCTGCTCTGGTATCTTCCTATCGCAGAGCACGCCAGTCAACGAGCGCCACTTGGACCAAGCTGCACTTGCGCGTGAATTCACTTCGACCATCAGTTTTCCGTCAGACGCGACTGCTGATCCCAGATACTTAAAGACCGCAGTGCGTGGGAGCTCGATGCCGTTAACCTTGATGGAGCTGGACTCAGTAACGTCCGTCGTTAGGTATTCGGTCTTCTTCACCTTCAGTTTGAGTCCAAAACGCTCCAAGCGATCACACCAAGCTTGCACCTCTCGCTCGAGTTCACCTTTATCTTCGCTAGCGAGCATCACGTCATCGGCATAAAGCAACGTCCAGGGGACGGACTTCTGAAGATCTCGTGTGATGGCATCCATGACGACAACAAAGAGGAGTGGGAAAAGCGCAGAATCCATGTGTACTCCGACAGAGATGGGAAACTCCATCGAGGTTCCGGCTGTAGCTTGAACTCTACTCTTTGGGGAAGAGTAGAGGACTCGCACCCACTCTATGAGCTCTTCAGGAATTCCATGTCGTCGCAGGGCGTACCATATCACTTCACGCGGTACGCGGTCAAAGGCCTTCTCCAAGTCGAGAAAGGCGATGTGCACTGGCTTCTGTTTCTCGCGATGCTTCTCTATCAGGAGGCGGGCTGCATGTATGGCATCAACGGTGCCACAGCCAGCCACGAAGCCGCACTGATTGCTGGAAAGCTGGACGATGTCCCGAATTCTTCCATCGACAACTCGCTCAAAGATCTTCATACTGTGCGAAAGCAAGCGAATCGGACGGTAATTGGAGCTGTCTGCAGGACTGCCCTTCTTCTTCCAAACTGGAATCGTCGTACTTTGGCGCCAACACTCAGGCACCTTCTTCTCCGCCACAACCTGATTAAAGAACTTCGCCAACCACTCAGCAGGGTGCCAGTACTTGGACTTCCATAAATCAGCTGCCACGTCATCGGGCCCAGTCTCTTTGCCTGGCCTCATCTTCTTCAAAGCCGCTTCAATCTCCTCCACGGTGATCTTGCCAAAGAACTTCTCAATATCCTCGGTCTGCCGATGGCGATTCTTAGCAAGCAGGTACAGATACCGCTCGCCATCGTGTGACTCGAGGTTCTCGTTGACATCTCCATAATGAGTGGCTTTTGCAACAGCCACGGCCTTCTTTGCAGCATTCCTCGCTTCTTGGTACTTCCGCCAGTTATCGGCTGTCTTGTCGCTGAGAAACACGTGATAAAGCGCTTTCTTCTCTCGCACTTTTGCTTTCACGTCATCTGTCCACAGCGAGTCCTGCTTGTCGACCTTCCGTCGCCCAGGCTTCGTAATGCCGAGTTCCGACTGTGCAGCTTGACGAATCGCGTCGGTCGTTTTCTTCCAAGGAAATCACAGCTGCTTCCTTCTCTCTCATTCGCCACCACTTGATTCTTGCAGCACCGCATCGCTCGACCTGCTTCAGCCTCGGAGGGACAATCTTCAGAGTGCAGATCAGCGGTCGGTGCTGTGGGGCGACCGTCTCATACGGCACGATCTTCGCGTCTGTGACAAGACTCCGGTCGCGATCTCTCACAAGGACAAAGTCTATCTGAGACTTGGAGCTCCCACTGTAGTATGAGATAAGGTGTGAGTCGCGTTTTCAGGTGTGAGTCGCGTTTTCGGAAGACGGTGTTCACAATGGTGAGGCTATGCGATTCCGCATACTCAAGAATGCGCTAACCATCGGCGTTATGTGATCCGTATCCGAAACCACCATGACAGCTGTACCCGTCTTTCATAGTACCTACGTGCCCATTAAGGTCACCAGCGACTATGATGACATCTTTCGACGGTACCTCTGCTGCCTTCTCATCCAGCAGGTTCCAAAACTCATCCTTGGCTTGATCGGAGCAGCCAGTCTGCGGAGCATACGCAGAGAATAAGTGCTAGAGTCGCTCCTTAGCGGCGACAACGATCTTCATCAATCGATCGTCAAAGCGCTCAACGCTTACAATCGAGCCACGAAATCGTTCGGAGACGATTATTCCGACACCATTGGTGGCCCTGGGACTTCCACATAGAACGACCTTGAAGCCACGTCCTACATCCTTTGACTTGCGGCAGGACCACCTCGTCTCCTGCACCGCACAGAAATCAACTCTTCTACGCTCCAGTGCTTCAACCAACTCGCACGAGCGGCCCGTCAACGTACCCACATTCAGCGTTGCCATGCGGGTCCTGCTTACGTTACGGGACTTTCGGACTAGCTCAGTTGCCCACCGATGCCGTCTTCGCATCAGGGACCCTCGCATACTTCTCACACCCGCCGGGGTCTGCGAGTGCGCGTCGGCTCCCGCGGACGCCGTAGCACTATCACGAAAAACTTGCAATGTCATGAACCATGTGATGTGACATGGGTGTTCGTAGGCCGGCCTGTCACAAGGGCCTGTCGCCTGCAATCGAATGTCCGTGTTCGGCTTAGCTCGCAGAGCGGGCAGTTTCCAGTGGCACCACGTGGAGGAACGGACATCGCCACCACTGAAGGCTGCTCTTTCCGTAAAAAGCAACACCAATTGTTAAGTTTTGTTACATAATTTTTTTTTTACAATTTTGGATGAAAAACTTAACAACTCCTTTAGATCGAGTTTCTGGATCGGAGTTATGCAGATCGAAACCAACGGCATGATTCGTACTAGTTGAGCTGGCACTGCTCAAACTTGGGTAACTAAACCACTGTGATTTATTTCTGGTTGAAAGTTTGATTTGAAAAGTATCCAATTCCATTTTAACACATTCACGACGAGAGCGTTTTCGCACAACGGCCGGCTGCATTTTTGGCGCGCGCGTGTGTCCACTCATTTGTGTGGACTCCTACAAAAAAACAACAACAGAGTCTTAGGCCTTGTTTAGTGTGCACTATGCGCGACGCGATCCATGCGTAGTGGCCAAATCGATCGATCGACGCGATTGATCAATTCGGCCACTACAGGTGGCATCGTGTCGCGCGTCGCGCGCACACTAAACAAGGCCTTAGAAAACGCTACTACCGACTTAAGAAAAGTCCAGAAGTACTGCACAGGTTGCTATGAACAACTGGGCCTGGGGAGAAATATTGCCAAGAAGAAATAATAGTCCACTCCCGCTGCTCCAGTTGTGAAAAATATATTCGTTTGAGGGCTATCCAATGATAGGAAGGGTTCGTGTTGAATGTCTGTTTATGGTCATAATCAGTCAGAGCCTAGTGTAATAAACCTGCTCCTCTCAGGTTTATTTACGTATAGATCATGCGGCCCCTTAGGCCCTTACATAACAAAACATAGCGATAACACGAAGGTTTTATTAACAGTAGGAACACATGTGGACAGAATTGAAGTCGCAGATATAAGGCCTCAGGGGGGGGGGAGGAAAAGGGAGGATCGAGGCTTAGGAGCTCCTCAAGGGCGGGGAGGCGCCGGAGCAGAAACCACACGGCCGGCGATTAGACTAGGACGAACCCCGCAGCATTCGTAGGGGTGCTTTTATATCCTTCAGCCAGTGGGATGAAACAACGGCTGTCACTGTTACAACATGCTGAAGACACTCGAGAGTTGATTCCGAATAAATGCCTACGCTCATTACAACAACGGCTGTCACTGTTACAACATGCTGAAGACACTCGAGAGTTGATTCCGAATAAATGCCTACGCTCATTACATCCTACCCTATTTGGAAGTCCCTGTCCCCAGGGACTGAAAGGTGGAGAGAATTTTGTGAATTCGGAGCCATACGGAGCGCACTGTAGCGAGCACTTTTCTTCCGATCACATGTTGGCATTCATGGCAGCTTTCCGTTCCAGTCTAGAGTGAGAAGACGCATAATTGATACCTGTCGTAAATCTCGTTCCTCACTCGTTTGGAAGAGCTTGATGAATATCATCGTCAGGAATAGCAGATCAGTCGATGTAGTTGAGGTGAAGAAGGGATAGGTGATTATGATAATTATTATCTTCAGCCATGGAGTGAGTAGACAGGGGAGGTATGTGGAAGAGAAATGTTTCGGAGGGAGTGGAGGAGGGGGAACGGGCGGTACTATTGGTAAAAGTGTAACTTGAAGCAGTTGCCTCCAGTGGGGTGGTGGTCGATCGGTAGAGCTATAGTTTGCGACCGGAGCGACTTCGTTGATTGATGTGAGACTGCGTATCGGGGATGGCAAAAATAGCAGAGAAAAAATGGAGAACAGGAGCGGCTCTCTGTGAGCGCGCGCCTGTCTATTCAAAAATTTCTTATTGTAATGCTACGAGGTTGGGAGAGTGGCATTCTATTATTGGGTGCAAAGCAGTTGGCCGGTGGATAAGACTAATTGCACGTAGGACACGGTGTGGAGTTACGCAAGTATCGGGCTGTAATACATCAGGAAGGATATGTGCGGAGGCTATTCTTGGAGTAAAAACTGGGTTTATGAAGACAACTGCCGCGTGAAAGCGATTGCGAAAGAGGGACGGAAGAAAAGATATTAACAGAACATAGACTATAGCGCTATGAGGAACTAAAAGGATGATGCTTTATATTCTCGTTAGTAATTAATTTTTTAATGTGTGACATTCCTTAAAATTCTAAACTTTTCTACATTAATACTTGAATAGAATTTGAACGTTACAGCGCTTATTTCAACACCATCATTATTCATTGAATAACTTTATTGCACGAGGTGTGGTGCGACCTGGCCAGGATTTCACTTGTTGCTCAGAAATATGTAAGAATATATGCAATTTCTGGTTGGCCTCGTGCTAGAGGGAGCAATTCATGCGCTTCGACTTCGTTTAAGACGAAGGAAATAGAAGAGAAGATCAATTTGGCATATCAAAGACAGGAATGTCACAAATTTGAATTTCGCATAAAATATTGTGATTTTGCAGCATCACGAATTAGTTGGAAGAATTTTGACCTACTAAAATAGAAGGAGTGGTAAGGGGGGGGGGAGTTCGTTCATTAAGGTTTATTTTAAAACCCTAGCCGGGACCTCCATGTAATAAACCTGCTCCTCTCAGGTTTATTTACGTATAGATCATGCGGCCCCTTAGGCCCTTACATAACAAAACACGGCAGTAAAATAAAGATTTTATTAACAGTGTAGAAGCATGTGGCCAGCGATACAGGTCACGGACATGAGGCCAGGGGGGGGGAAGGAGGAACTACGCTCAGGAACTCCTCAGGGGCGGGGAGGCGCCGGAGCCGAAACCACACGGCCGGCGATCAGACTAGGACGAACCCCGCAGCATTCGTAGGGGTGCTTTTATATCCTTCAGCCAGTGGGATGAAACAACGGCTGTCACTGTTACAACATGCTGAAGACACTCGAGAGTTGATTCCGAATAAATGCCTACGCTCATTACACTAGGTTGTTTAATTTAAGTGTTCAATTCAAGTTTTATCTGAGGTTTGTGCATTAATTTCCGTCTAGAAAAATTTGCGCTTTTATTAATGGGAAGCGTTCTTGTCTTGTTAAAGGATAAAGGATAAGGGCGGCGTTACTGAATCCCTTTTGGGATGCGCCACGCATTCTACTTCTACGGGATCTCGTGGACGCGAGTTGAATGTATTTGACCATACAATGACTTGCAGTGGCCAGCCGCTGAACAAGTCAGCGCTCTATCCTTCCCAGACAAGCCTGGTACCAATTCACCGACCCCGGAGGGATGGAAGGCTTGGTTGGGCTGGGCGGGGAATCCGAACTAGGAACCTGGTGTCAGGTGCACGCGACAGCCGGCGCCTCCTCCGACTGCGCTATACTCGCCCTCTTGTCTTGTTAGTTACGAAAAAGCCAATTTTTTCTGCCTAAAAAACACAACATTGACTTGTTACTATAATCTGAGAATTTGAGAAGAAAATTGAACAAGAACATCAATAAAGAAAGTTTTTCCAAAAAGCTCCTCCGGTCAAACAAATGAGTGAAACACCGTCGCGAATGTGTTAAAGTTGTTCCATTTGACGTGAAAATTGTGCATATCATTTATTGGCCAATAAGTGTTCTGCTCCTGCTCCCCTAATCCAAATGAATAGGTGCCCTTCTCCTATGACTGGTTCGATCCCGTTCGGTGGCAGAGCGAGAGCGAGAGAGTGCTCGTCTGGTGCGGCTCCGTGGCAAAACGTCTGTCAGCTGCGGCGGCATCCAGTGTAATGCAGGCGCCAGAAATGCGACCTCATCTACCCCGAGCATCCTTCCCTACCCGAAACCATGCGAACTATTCTGGTCCTTATCTGCGCGACTCTGGCTGAAGTTCGTGCGATTGACACGGTACAATCCGAAGCTCGCAAAGGTCACTTATTCGTCTACACACTGCACTCCGCGTCATTCTTTCCATCTACAGGTGATCCGTCTCCGCATTTGTCTGAAATTCATCGTCGTCCTCGGCAAAATAAGGCCAGATTTTCAGTGGAAGTCACATGGTCAGCAACACTGAAAAACCGACCAGCTCTTCCATCCTGGCTTCACCTAGTCCCGTCTCGTCACAAGGCTATCGCTTACCTTGTAGGTACGAAATATTCATTAAATTTTCATTATAAAAAATTTTTTTGTGGCACTAATGTAGGAGTAACGCGTGATAGTGCAGTCGGATGATGCGCCGGTCGGCAGTCGCGTGCAGTCCGATTTAAGGTTCTTGGTTCGGATCTCCCACCCTTGCCAAAGCTCCTTTCCCATCCTCCACGATCGGTGAATTATATAGTTCCAGACTTGCCTGCGAAGGATAAAACACTGAAATGAACATCAGCTGATAACCGCAGGTCATTGTGTGGGCCAAATACGCATTCAAACTCCCTTCATGATACACGGTAGGAGTAGAATACGTGGCGCGTTGTGAGAAACTGGAGCTTCTACTGATCACCCTTGTGCTCGATGAAGAAAGGATATAAAACTCCTAAAGGCGAATACGAGTAAAACCGTTTATCATCTCATGTGTCCTAATTAAACCATATCTTCTCCTACGACCTCCAAGGTTGTGTAAATTGAAGAATCTGTTTTGTAAAGATGATGGAGAGAAGGCGTTGTAATCATACCCATGTACTCACCTATAGTCTCCTTGCGAAACTGTTTTGCACAGCTTCCAGCCTGGTAGTGTCACAGGTATTGTTCTTAGTCCTGGATGACGGTGTTTTTTGCTCTGATGTTGTGTAGTTTTAAGAACAGATGAAGCACGGATGGATTTCATACCCTAAAGTTTTGCGATCGATAGGTGAGCTCGATCGTTCTGCACACACCCACCAAATTTTTTGTAGCTTTAAACGCCGCATCCTAAGTGCTAGTCGTTAATGTGGCCTACATGAGGAGGCGGGAACGGGCCTGCCAATCACAACCAATCGATGCATCGACAGATCGCAGATCTAGGCAGTCTGTGCACTGAGCGCACACTCCTCATCAGAAAGGCACCCAATTCGACGAAGCCTTATTGGGCTATGGCGTCACTCATTCCCATCCTATTTTTCAGTCGTCTAAATCAAAAATACTGAATCAGCCTGCGATCAATAATCATCTCCCCGCCATTTTTTCATCACTGTGACGGAAGGTTGGACATACGTACGTACAGACGGACAGATGGATAGCCCCTCTGTATACATGCATAGGAGGGTAATACAAGCAAACAATGGATTTTGAAAATTTATTAATTTAGCGAGCATGAAGTTGACAGTATAACCACAGTTTTCGAGAGAGTTCGATAGTCTTTCCGCCCATTCAGCTAACTATACAGTAGCTAGAAGAACTGTCAACATTTCTCGATGACACAAAACAGAGACTATAAAGGCTAAAGGATAAAAGATAGCGTTATTCAACCCATCTTGTGATGCGCCACGCATTCTACTTCTACTGGATGTCGTTGAAAAAGTTTCAGTGCTTCCTAGGTGAATGCCTATACAATGACTTGCTGTGGTTATTCGATGAACAAGTCAGTGGTTGTTCCTTCCCCGACAAGTCACCAATTTACCGACCCCGGAATGATAGAAGGCTTGGTTGACCTGGGTGGAAATCCGAACCAAGAACCTGCTATGGATGCATGCGGCAGGCGGCGCCTCCTCCGACTGTGCCCAAAATAGAAGGCAAAGACAGTGAAATTTCACTCGTGTCGAACCAACTCAGGACAATTTGCGTTTGAAACCGTGAACTAACCGGTTTGAAACCCGTTGGTTAGTAACCGACCATGAAAGGGTTTGAAACCGTCCATGAAAGGGACTGGAACCAAGCAGGAAAGGATGCCACGCCCCCGCAGCACGTGTTGCTATTGCGCAGCGAGGGGCGTAGCCGCCCTTTCGTGCTCGGCTCCAAACCCTTTCATGGACGGTTTCAAACCCTTTCATGGAATGTTACTATACAACGGGTTTCAAACTGGTTGGTTCACGGTTTCAAACGCAAATTTGCCTGAGAAGGCTTCTGCCTGACTTTTTTTGCGATTAAATAATGTGACACCAACCGTGTAGCACTCGGTTCTCTACACGCAGTGCAGCCGATATGAATCTGTCTTTCTGTCTCGATAACCGACCAAATTCCTTTAGGAACACCGGTGACTGGAGCACGACAAGTGACAGTGCACGTCTTCGCTAAGCGGCTCGACACATTCGCCTATGAGCAAAAATACATAGTCATCAATCTGGCCGAAGATGGTGAGCACTTAATCCTTTTATTGATTGATTGATTGATTTACTTAAGGAATGGACAACTGTCTAGCACGAAACTTTATGAAAACATCAAAGAAAGCAACAGACATTGAAGAGCACCCAAATACGAGCCGTGTAAGCAACAAATCACAAGGAACATTTCCTGCCCCGCTGTTTCACATTCGACCTTTGACAAACTTTCTGCAAGAACAGTTTGACTAAACGTGGCAGCAAAATGGATCAAATACGCAATTTTCACGTAAAAGTGGACCACCTTCTAAACAAGCCCAACGCCCTTGAAATCAAGATGAAGATATTCCAAATCAAAAGAGTTACTCCCACATTAAACTAGAGACTCTCCAAAAAAAATCAGAAAAAAACATTTCATTCAAGGAAACTTTAGTACGACTTTCTTTGAAGACCTAATTCACCAGCCCAATAAGTGAATACACTGTTTGACATTCCATAAATGTCACATTTTTCGAGGAAAAATAACGACTTGAAGCTTAAAGCTCTTTAAAGCTTGTTTTAAAAAGCAAGAAGGCGACCATTTTTACTACCAAAAAAAGATATTGCGCCATGTCTCGCCCAAAACGTCACGATTTTTATTCGATTGATAGAATTGCAAAATTGCTTTTTGTATAGAGTTTCATTCCACATGTATGGAGTATTACATCGGTAAATGATGCAACAAAAATAATTGTAAAAAACACACATACCCCCACATTCTGATGCCTCGTGTGAGCAGCGCTTTCACGACCAATCAAATAAGAATGCATTTTCGAGTGCATGGCGCGACCTCGACTTTTAGTGAACTAGGTGATTGCGGCCCTGTGGCACTTCAAAACAAATTTTGATTTATTATTTCAAAAACTAAACCGAAAAAATTTCAAAGAAGATCACACTAATTTTTTTTGAACAAACAAATATTCTATTACAAGTGCTCCGACACGCCTAACGGCGTGTCTCGCACTTGCGCGCTTCGCGCGACTTTGTAGCATCACTGTGACCTATGGAAAGTAGTTTTTGTAAAACATGAAATTCACTAGCATCTAGGACTTGGTGCGTACTTTATCGGCATCAAGCCCTTCACCACTTCGGTACCTTCATCGTAAACATTCTTTCCTCACCGGCCAGTAATGTCATTGGTTGTGCTGCGCAGTACTTCTGTCCCTCAGGTTGTTCCACCGCAATTGTTCTCATGCTCAACAGTTAGCGTTTCAAGTTGTCGTTGACATGTCTTCCGAAGCCAGGTTCCCCCTCTCGTTTCTTTTAACTGGATCTAATTGCTGGTCCGCCTTTACTGGTCTTCCCTCCCCCTCTTTAGTCCCCCACCTTTCTGGTCCCAACTACTGGCCCACTTCTTTGTTTCCACTATTGACACCTACTGGTCTCTTCTTGCTGGTTTCTCCATCCTGGCCCCTCCTCCAGGTTCTTCCTTTCCTTCCTGGTGCTCTCTTGGTCCACCATAGAGGTCCCCCTTACCGCCCTTCTCCACCACCCCTAAGTGGTCCTCCCATGCTCACGGCACGGTCGGTGACACGTATTTAAAATCAGGATGCTTGCTGCGCGACGCTAGGGGGCCCGTTTTCTGGATCAAGAAGCTCAGAAGCGCGCGCAGTCGCCGCTGTGTTGAACATGAAGAGGCTATGCATATGGCAGATTCCTTGCTCTCCGTATGAATTCCCCTACGGCTCCCTTCTTGCTGGTTCCCCGCCCTGGTCCAGCCTCCAGGTCCCTTGTTCCTGGTCGATCTCTCCTCCCCCCCCCCCCTCGGGATCTTTCCTACTACTCTACCCCAATTAAGTAGGCCTCCCACGCTCACGACACGACGACGGCGAGCGAACGCCCATTGTGTGACATCGGTGTCACATCTTCTAAGTCCGTACTCTCTTACTGGTAATGGATCCCCTTACTGATCCTCTTAACTGCTCCCCCCCCCCCCCCCCCACCTGATTGCTAGTTCCCTACTGGTCCCTCCTTAATGCCTAAACCCTTCTTGGTGCAACCTCCTGCCCTGCTTCATTGTTTCCCTTATCGACCCCATCCCGATGCTTCCTCCAAGTCGCTACCTCCTGGTCGCTGTCGTCGAGTCTCCATCCTCGAAGTCCTATCTTATACTCTTTTCCCTTTAGTGGCCTTCTAATGCTAATGGCACGAAGTCGGCGGCACGGCTTCTGATTCTGGACGCTCAGGAACGCACGTAAGTGCTGTTGTGTCAAGCAGTAAAAGGATGCGCTTTCCATGCTGCAGGAATTCCCACGTTCAATGGGAAATTTCGACCGCGCTGTGGAATATACAGCGTACCACACTTAGATTAGATCATTCGACCGCTCTCGCTGTGGATGATGCGGCCTACCTCAGTTAGGTTAGATCATTTGACCGCTCTCGCTGTGGGTGATGCGGCGTACCTAACTTAGGTTAGATCATTCGACCGATCTCGCTGTGGGTGATGCGGCGTACCTCACTTAGGTAGATTATTCCACCGCTCTCGCTGTGGGTGATGCGGCGTACCTCACTTAGGTTAGATCATTCGACCGCTCTCGCTGTGGGTGATGCGGCGTACCTCACTTAGGTTACATCATTCGACCGCTCTCGTTGTGAAAATGCTGTGGAAACGCGGCGTATCTCACTTAGATTAGATCACTCGACGGACAAACTCTTTTATATATAGGTGGTGATTCTTGAACAGTCTGCACTTTAACCTGTAAAAAGCCGTTACGATTTGGAAGAGGTTTACTTTGATTTCAACACCACCAACTTAGTTCAGGACAGTGTCTAATTTGACGTGACAATGGTATATATAAGGTTGTCCCATTAGTCCCCGCCGTTTTTTCAACAATTCATTGCGGATTTCGCCGGAGCTCTCTTAGCACTATACATCTTTCGAAAGAGAATGATTTGCACTATCAGACCATGTATTGCATTTCTTTTTTCATCCTGAATCTTGTGAATTTTTAGGCCGTTCAAGTGAAAAGTGAAAAAGTGAAAAGGTGGACATCTGCGCAGTCGCTTCTCTCTGCTTAGGTTTGAAATTTTTGCGTAGTTTTCAAGCGTTTGGAAGATAATGTTCTGTACTATAAGAATTCGTGTTGTCGTGTTTGCATATTTGTCCTTTATTGATTTTTAGGCAATCAAATTGGGACGTCCGACTTCTCAGTCCGAATTTTTACGGACAGCTCCTGCTCCGGGTGGACTTTTTTGCTTGGTGTTATATGTATGTCGTTCGGAAGAGCATCTATTGCTCAATAAGAGTTTGTGTCGCGTTTATTGGCTCATGCCGACTTCAGTCGAATATCAACAAAATTCCAAGAAGAGAAAAATCATCCTCACCAACAACTCCTTCTTGTTCAGTTGTTGATATTCGACAGAAATCAGCATGAGCCAATAAATGCGACAAAAATTCTTACTGAGCAAAACATCCTCTTCCGAACGACATATGACACCAAGCAAAAAAGTCCAACCACAGAACCGGAGTTTTGGTAAAAATTCGGACGGAAAAGTCGGAAGTCCCAATTTGATGACCTAAAAATCAGAAACATCATAGCGCAGAACATTGTCTTCCAAATGCTATGAAAAACTGCGCAAAATTCCAAACCTAAGCGGAGGGAAGTGACGCGACTGCGTAGATGGTCACCTTTTCACTTTTTCACTTTTGACATTGACGACCTAAAAATTGACAAATTTCAAGATGAAAAAAAGAAATGCAATATTCGAAAGCTGTATAGCGCTATGCAAGAGACCGCTGGCGAAATCCGCAATGAATCGTTGAAAAAACGGCGGGGGCTTATAGGACAATCTAATATGTATTTGCATTCGTTTCACCAGTAAAATACCCCTGCTGTTGGTATACGTCCTGAGAGTTCTATAAACTCGATCAATGCAGCTCAAGAGTCATTTCTATTATTTCAGAGCGGTATACTCGTGCGACACAACAACTGATTGAGATTCACGCCAATAATATCGAGACCGAGAACCTGTTCTCCGATCGCAAAGGTCTCATAGGTAAGGCTGACTTCAACTCACTGAATTTTTCAAACAAAAACGTTTATGCAAGAAATTAACCACTGAATTTCTAGGCCCATTTCTAACAATTGAATTTCGTTTTCAGCTCAACTGGAGAAATCAGTAAGGGACGCGTTTCGAGGACGAGATGTGTACCCCTACATATACTGTGTCGAACCGGCATTTCAAGTGCCACAGGGCAAGGAGCATCTCTTTGGTGGTCATAAGAGAGGGTAAGTCCGGTTGTTCGTCAACATACGCATTTTCAATGTATTAAATTTAAAATACCGTGTATGTGGCAACAATGACTATGAAAAGGGACGCACTATTTGTTCAAACGTTATTTTAAGCGTACACGCTGATCTTTATGTTCTTCTTTTTAACTGCTATCAATGGTGGTCCAAAGCGAGACACACAAAACGGCTATTTCTCTCCTAAAAAGGCTTTCCACGGATCTCTCAAGAGTGTTTCTATACATCGATTATCGCGATTCGCAGCAGTACTGAAGTCACCGATATTGATCCACCGCGTTGACTAATCGATTTGAGTCGCTCTCATGTTGGTACGCTATACGACAACGTTGTTAGTGTATAATATAGTTGGGCTCTTGAAATTTTTTCGAATATTCGAATGGTTTCGTATTTTCACAAATTTCGATTATTCGAACACGAATACATTCGAAAAACGCGATTTTTTGAATATCCGAATTCGTACATTCAAACTCGAATGGAAATCATACGAATGCCCATTCGAGTAGATATTCGAACACAGCTATAGTGCGTACCACTTCTATTTTATATCGGACGCTTTTTGTATCTAAATTAACAGCTTTTACTTCAGTCAGAACACTTTTCGTTTCAAATTGGACTCCCTCTGAAGAGAACTACGAGCTTTTAAACTAAAGCGTATTACAATATTTCCAAAACGGACCCCACAGTTTTAAAGTGAACATGGATACGTTCAAAAAATCAATATAAATCGGAAGCCTATACTAAAAATTTGACTACTTAGAGTGTGACAAAGAATTATTGCGTTCATCGAGATTTAGCCTCGTTCAAAAAGATTCAATTATTGTGCATTATTCAAAAATCAGGGACAATGCCCATGGCTTTCAGATCGCTGATTTCCGTTGGAACACAACGCGGCTTCCATCCGAATGTGCACAAACTGGTTCATCATCTTCAGTCGAATCCGGCCTTCTGTGGCAAGCCTCGGCATGTCGTCCTCAATAAGTACTTCGCACCAACCTTCGATGTGGATTGGTGTCGTACCAGGATTGTGAGTATTTCTTTTTTTGACATTGGACGTTAGAACTCTACGTCGTCTTCAAACGTTTTTCTCCGGAAAGGCTTCCACTGCTCTTCAGCCTCGCATTACGAATTTCTTCCCTTATTTGGTACTTGGTTGTGATCAGCAGGTTTGAAGATTCGTACGTACTAACCAGTGTTACTTGTTTGTTACCATTTTTGTAATGATATGGGTTTTTGAAGTTGACCTATAATTTTGCTTCGGCCACCTTCCTCCATTTTTTTTCAAAAAAGCTAATGCTATCCTGCATTGACCAGACATCCTACTTAGAATTCTCATAGAAAGCTTTCCCTGATGAGGAACACGATGGTGACGTTAGTCAAACATTGGAGCAGGCTCTTTTATTAATGGTGGATGAATCAGGGGACCTATGTATATAATTTAGCACCGGGAACCACCAGCCACCTTTCTTCGTGATGCATAAACAGGGCCTCACCACAAAAGTCGATAGTATTGAACGCTATTGATTGACCAACCTATACTACTAATCTGTTGCGAAGTTAACCCACCAACCAACATGTTCTCGTGATAGCCATTTCAAACTACCATTTCTGGGAAAAAACCGTAAAGTTTATCGAATCGACATCGATTGCCTCATCGATGCTGATTAATTGTTGTGAAGTCTATCCAAGGGTTAACCATGATCAGGGACAATGCTATTGAGTGTGTTGTGAACGTTTTGGAATCGCCATTAATTTTCCACGGTCGTTTGACAGACGTTAAACGGATTGATTCTTTTAACGGTTAACGTTACCAGATTGAATATTTGTATACGAAATACAAGTGATAAACATGAAAATAATAAATATGAATAGAGGATAAAGGATGGCGCTAATCAATCTCTTTTGGGATGCGCCATGCATTCTACTTCTACGGGATTTCGTATAGGCGTTTTGAATGCGTATTTGGCCATACAATGACTTGCGGTTGACAGCCGATGAACAAGTCAGCGCTTTATCCTTCCCAGACAAGTCTGGTACCAACTCACCGACCCCGAAGGGATGGAAGAGGTGGTTGGCCTGGGCGGGAATTCCGAACCAGGAACATTGGTATCGGGTGCATGCGACAGTGGACACCTCGTCCGACTGCGCTATATCCCCCCGCAATAAATATAAACATTATGAAAAATATTAAATAATATGATGTATAAAAATTGTAAAAAATATGAATACATGTTTAATGCCCATTCAGTACCTTTACATGTGTGCTTGTTCCTAATAAGTAGAGTTCTATTGCGCTACTTCATACGTGAGCGTTTTACGTTGTCTGTTCACGTTCCAATGAGGTAAAAGTAAAGTAAAGATTCATGATGTACAAGATCACTTGTTTCAGAGGAACGTAACTCTTCAGCACGACTTTATTGGTGAGCCAGAGAAGGCACATTACGAAGTGGAAGCAATTGCCGATCATGGGCAGGTCTTCAGATGCTTTCCAACGTTTCCCTCGAGACTCACGCGAAGCATCACCGTTCGCGAATTTCAGGCGAACATGTCTCAGATGTTGACGAATCCAGAGGTCGGCACGATGACTGGAGGCTACACGTTCTGGGAGAGTGTGCTCGTATTCCCTCTGATTGCTGTGTTCTGCATCGTTCTCGTTCTTGTGCTGAGTCTGATTTTCTTCGGTAGACGAGAGGGGCAGCAGTGGAGAGACTACAAGACGGCCAAGTGAGTGTCCTCTGCTCGATCCACTGCATTTGCTGGATGTTTGAAATGCATGTACATCTTGTCCGCAGAGAACAATTGGATGAGTACGTGAGTGTTCGCGAGAGCCAGCGACATTTGAGGGAGCTATCGGTGCAAAGACAGCTGCTCCTCATGGCTCGTGACCAGCTTCATCAGTCTCCACGATGCGGTACAATACATTTCGCAAGACTTTTCTGCTGTAGAAGAGTGTCCCTTTTTCAGGTGTCCATTCGTTCTTGCAACCGAAGTACAAAGGCGGTGACATTGGTGGAGACTCTATCGGCAGATTCAGCAAAAGCGCCAGCAAACTGAATGACAACAACGGTTGGTGACCGCGTCGTACTACTCCATACTTTGACAGGCTAACTAAGATGGTCTTTGCAAATTAATCACTTTTACTGCATACGGTCGCCTGTAGGGCGCGTGTAGCGCAGTCGGAGGAGGCGACGGCTGCCGCGTGCACCCGATACCAGGTTCCTGGTTCGGATTTCCCGCCCAGGCCAACCAAGCCTTCCATTCCTCCGGAGTCGGTGAATTGGTACCAGACTTGTCTGGGAGGGATAGAGCGCTGACTTGTTCATCGGCTGGCCACCGCAAGTCATTGTATGGCCAAATACGCATTCAAATCGCCTCCACGACATCTCGTAGAAGTAGAATGCGTGGCGCATCCCAAAAGGGATTGAGTAACGCCGTCCTTTATCCTTATGCTTCAGCACTGACAATTAGACAAAATTCAAAACGGGTACAGTAATGTTACACAGCGATAGAGAGCACATTTTTGCGCTGTTGTACGAAATTATTACCGTTTCACCATCGCCATTTCTTCGATTTCGTATCGCTTGCAAACATTCTGCCAAGAAGAAAATGCGTCGTTTCGCCTGACAAGTTCAAACTCAGAAATCTGGAAGAACTCGGATTGTCACCAGGACATGGGCTGAGGACACCCAAGAACATAAAGGATAATACCTGATCTACCACGTACCACGTATAAATCGCTCGAGCAATTCCGAGCTGGAGGCTTTAGTCTCGAAGGTCGGGAGGAATGCGTTCGGCTGTTGCAGGTTGACAACGATAAGTAGAAGGCAGTGGTAACTTCCAATCCAAGAACTTAAAGGATAATAAAGGACAAAGGATTGCGTTGCTCAATCCCTCTTCCGATGCGCCACGCATTCTACTTTTACGGGATGTCGTAGACGATTTGAATGCGTATCCTACTATATATAAAGGAGTTGTGTGTGTGTGTGTGTGTGTATGTGTGCGTGCGTGTGTGTGTGTGTGTGTGTGTTTCCGTCCTTCCGTCCGTCCGTCACAATGGAGTGGGAGCACTGCGTTTTGGCGAAACTCAACGATTGATGGCAACCCGAAACTTTAGCTTAGCATCTTAGAGAATCTGAAGTTCGTTTTTGAAGTATCGATTGCCACCAATCGATATTGATCAAATTATCGATTTTCGGTGGATGTCGTTCAAGCAGCCCGAAACTTTAGCCCTGGGGGTAATCGAGGTCGCTGAACGCGAGTCTGAAGTTCTTTTCTGAAGCATCACCATCAATCGATATTGATCAACTTAGCTATTTTTGTGAATGTCTTTCATTTTTCTGTTTTTCTCTAACTTGCCGCAATCAACGTAGTTAAGGTGTTCTTACTGCGGAAACCATGACACAGGTTGCAGCTAAAATTGATTATGAGAGGTTATTACTACGGCGAAGCCGTTGAGAAGACGTCAGTGCAGCGAGAGGCCGCTCTGACGGCTGGTAATTACCGTCAGAGCGGTTACAGACAATTACATACAATAATTTGCGGTGGCCAACCGATGGACAAGTCAGCGCCTCTTCCTTCTCAGACAGGTATGGTTCGAATTCAACGACACCGGAGGAATTGAAGGCTTGGTTGGTATGGGCGGGAAAACCAAACCAAGAACCTGGTATCGGGTGCACACGACAGTCAGTACTGGCGCTACACACGCCCAGAGCACCAGATCTGAACGTACCGCGTATAAATGGCTCAAGCGATTTCGAGCTAGAGATTCAGCTTCGAAGATCGAGAGAAATCGTTTATCGGAGGTTGACAACGACGCGTTGAATGTAGTGGTAGATGCCAAGCCAAGAACCTCCACAAGGGAAATTGCTGATGAGCTAAACATTCACCACGAAGTCGTAGCACGGCATTAGAAAAAATTGGGAGGGTAGAAAAGCTCGATAGATGGTAGCCGCTGGAGTTAAGGGAATATCAGCAATCTCAGCAATCTCGTCGTCTCGAAGTGTGTTCGCCTCTTCTTTTGTGCGGACGTGAAGGGTGCGCAATCGGGGGAGGTGCCGTCAGTCGCGTGCACCAGGGATGAGCGGATAATGAAATTTTGAAAACCGGATAACGGATAACGGATAATTTTGCCCGAAAATCGCCGGATAACGGAAAAACGGATAACAAACAAACAACAAAAATCAAAACTCGTTTTAAATTACACTAATTTCAAAATGATTTCTAGACGTTTTAGTTGTGTTTTTGTACGTTTTGCAGTCGCCACACTAACGACGCTCTATGGGGTTTTCTGCCTATCTGTACGTGGACAAACGCACAGACAGCAACATACCCGCTTTTCACGTGTTTCCAAAGGATAGGTTGGATTGTCTTATTTATTAGCCTTACTCTGCGCTTAACTCTTTTTTTTTCAAATAGAGCAGTTGAAAAATATAATAGTCCTTGGAAGAGCAATTCTTCCGATGTTTGGAAATAAGAAGGCATGAGACATCCAGCGAAACAAACTTCACATAACGATCTTGTCCTACACATGCTATGAATCGTTATTGTTGTTGCTGCTCGATAGCATCCCAAGATCCAAGGTAGTTCAACGTGAAATTATCTGGGATGGATAAAATACGGTATATGTCGCGTAGGTGAGCAGCATTGGTAGGTGGGAACGCCTAAACCAATCAGACCGCATTGAATGGGCATGCCGTTCAGAGAGGGCGTATTCAATCGGTACCCTGGTAGGCTGGCATGTGTTCGGGCTGTGCTCTGTTGGTTATTATTGGCTGGCGCGCTCCAACCTACCAATGCTGCTCACCTACGCGACATGTACCTAAAATACTAACTTTGGGTAGTAGCTGCAAGCAATTGTATACGGCAAACACACATTCAAAGAGTAATGACATCCAGACCTTCTGGATCTGAGCACGACATTCCTCATGAATTCATCAAAGGATCTACAGCATGTCAGGCAGCTGACCAAATTAATCATATATATACATATATATATATATATATATATATATATATATATATATATACAGGGTGCGCCAAAATTATGGCGACATGTTATACAAAACGCCGAAGACGAAAATGCAGCACTTTCGAAAAACCAACGATGAAACAATGTTTACTGGTCTACTGTGAACTATACACAACATTGAGATTCAAATATCTCTCCATCGGCGTCGATACAGGCTTTGAGACGCTTCTGGAAGGCATCGACGGCGGCACGCAGATATGGCCCATCGAGCTCATCCCACGCCTTCTGGAGAGCTTCCTTCAAAGAATCTCCGGAGCGGTGAGGTTTCGAGCAGGCTTTGGCTTCCAGAACTGCCCAGACGGTGTAATCCAACGGATTCAAATCCGGAGAATTGGCTGGCCACTCGTGGAGGCTGGTGGAGGCCGGGAAGATACCTTTGGAACAGTCCTGCATCATTCTCGTCCTGCGAGCTGGACCTCAATCCTGTTGGGAGATCCAGGAGCGGTTTCTAAAGTGAGACACTAGCTCAGGGTGACAGTTCGTCCTTCAGAAGGTTCAGATAGTTCTCTCTGATCTCAATTTCTCACGACATCCGGCGGACCAAGCGCGCCGGGCTCCTGCGAATTCGTTCACACATCTTCATGATATCTCCCACAGTTTCTACATAAACGTGTCTTCCTCGTCCGTATCTATCATCTTCGGTTCCCATGTCTTCGTGGCGTCTGATGGATCTGTATAGAACACTTCGATGAAGTCCAAGACGCTGGTGAATGTCGCGTGCCGAGAAGCCTTGACGGTAAAGTTCAATGATTGAAGCACAGTTTCAAGAACGTTTCACAATCTTGAAAAACAACTTATTTTTATGCTTGACTGAGATAACCATAAACAAATTGATGCAGTTGAAACAATAAAAGCACAGAAAAAAACAGCCGCCCCGAATAGGAGGTCAAATTTTTCGTGCATGTGCTGTCGCCATAATTTTGGCGCACCCTATATATATATATGGCTTGGGATCTATTACTCATCGCACCAGTTATGAATGGTTCGGAAAGTTGTTAAAGGGAGATTATTCACTCGAGGACAAAGCAAGGTCAGGAAGGCCAGCTGAATTGCACGACACTGAACTACTCCATCTTCTTCGTACCGATAGTAAGCAGACGACACGTCAATTGGAAGAGAAGCTCGAAGTGTATCATAGGAGAGTGGGAATCCATCTGAAGGGTCTTGGCTTTGCACGGAAATTTGGAGTTTGGATTCCACATGCCCTCTCAGACACTCAGAAAGGTCAACGGTTCTCCATCGCTGCTTCTCTTCTGTCCAGATACGAGAGAAAATCGTTTCTGCCGCGGATTATGACAGGCGATGAGTCCTGGGTTCTGTATGCCAACTTCCGAAGAAAAAGGCAATGGGTACAAAAAGGAGAGACCCCTAAGCTTGATCTCAAGCCAATGTTCACGAAAGGAAGATTCTCTTGAGTGTTTGGTGGGATGTTAGAGGAGTGATTTGCTGGGAAACTATCAGAAGTGGAGAGACACTTACTGCTGCCACATACAGTGGCCAACTCCACAAAGTCGCCGCAGCTCTCCAAGAAAACAGGCCGGAGAAGTCAAAGGTGATGATCCTGCACGACGATGCAAAACCACATGTTGCAAGACTCACAAGAGAAACAATAAAGGAACTGGGTTGGGAGGTAATGCCACATCCACCGTATAGCCCTAATCTCGCCCCTACCGACTACCATTTCTTCCGCGCTCTGAAGCAAGAAATTGGAAAGAAATATTTTGAAGCGGATGAAGACCTCAAAAATTGGATTCAGCAATGGTTCGACTCCAGAACTGCAGTCTTTTAAGCGAGCGGAATTGGAAAATTACCCAGTCCTTAGAGAAGTGTAGTGGAACAAAATGGAGTTTATCTCAGTTGATTTGACTTTGTAGTTGTGAAGTAAAAAACTTTGAAAAAAATGAACTTTTTTTCCAACCTAATATTATTGTTACGTGGGTTTGTTCTCGAAGCTAAATCCTGTAGATGTCGCGAAGATGCACCACAGGGTAATGTGGTCGTTGCCCTTAGCGTAATCGCGGTAACCTATGATGTGCTCCTCCTGTACGGATGAGCTGGTGCCTGATTAGCTGCCGCGGTTACGGTAGGAGCAACGGCGCTTCCCCACACCCCGCGGTGCGTCCTCGAGACACGCACTCTAAATCCCTTCATAGGCCAAGCTTTACGCTATACAACGAACTCCGTTGAAACAATGGATGCAGTCTTCTTGTCTTGACACCTCGGCATTGCTGTTATCAATGTTTATAATGCTTCTGTAGGCCTTAAAGTTAGGCCAATAAATAGTTCCACCTAACAACCTCCAGGCTCAGAAGCATTAGAAAAAATGGGCACAGTCTCAAGCGACGACATCTTGCTCTGGGCCCACTGGTAAGCCCAATTTTGTCGCATAAAGGAATGACTGTCAGGGTTAGTCAATCCTATTTGGAATGCGCTACGCATTCTATTTTTAAGAAATCTCATGGAGGCGATCGGGCTGCATATTTGGCCACACAACGACTTACGGTGGCCAGTCGATAAGCGAATTAGTGCGTCATCCTTCCCAGGCAAGTCTGGAACCGGTACCCCTTCACCAACCACGGAGGGATGGAAGGCTTCGTTGGCCTGGGCGGGAAATTCGAGCCACCAACTCTGGTATTGGGTGCATGCGACAGCCGGCACCTCCTCCAACAGCGGAGTCACGCGCCCTTGGTCGGATATGTCACTGCAAATATGTATAGGTTTTTTATCGTAACTGACAACCTGACCGCTATAATTTAGGAGAAGCTTCGGATCCGCTATCAACGTCAGAGACAGTACCTGTCGGAAAGCAAACTGTCGCGGAAGCAGCGAGGCAATGTGGAAGTTCTCTTCATCTGTATAGGAACCCGTTGGAAAGCGAGACCGAAGACGAGAATGAAAACGATAGCCTGGACGAGAAAGTTTAGCTGCTATCAGCGAAACGTGTCTGAATAAAGCTGAGCTAATCCGTTTTTGCTTTTAAAATTATTGAATCTAAACAGAAGCAAACGACACGTTTCTTGGAGACTGCAAAGATCACTTCAAAACCCAGCGAGAACGAGAAAGCTGACGTAATCGTAAGTCACCCTCGTTATTCCTTTGTTCGTGATGCGCAGTGCACATTGGATCCGATCGAAAATCTTCGGATAATTGGATGATTCCGAAACGCTAATTTCGCGGGCTCCAGATTTTCGGATGATTCGGATAAGGGCGATTTTACGAACCCCGGATTTTTGGGCAATTTGGATCGGATATATACGATCGGGTATATGAAATGGTTCATTCGGATCAAATGTATAACCTACAGGCCTTAGGCATGTAGCAGGTGTAAATCCAGAGGATGATGTACCAATGTATCAAAAAATCGATTGTTTAAAATAATCAATTTTGACAGGGCGCGTGTAGCGCAGTCGGAGTAGGCGCCGGCTGTCGCGTGCACCCGATACCAGATTCCTGGTTCGGCTTTCCCGCCCAGGCCAACCAAGCCTTCCATCCCTCCGGAGTCAGTGAATTGGTACCAGGCTTGTCTGGGAAGGATAGAGCGCTGACTTGCTCATCGGCTTGCCATCGCAAGTCATTGTATGGCCAAATACGCATTCAGTAGAATGCGTGGCGCATCCCAAAAGGGATTGAGTAACGCCGTCCTTTATCTCTATCCTTTATCCTAATCAATTTTGACATGAAAACAGTCCAGTTTAATGTGTAGGCATGATTTATAGCTTCACCTTAAGACAGTATAGGCCGGAATTGGATGAAGAATAAAAGCTTGAATGTTGTGGTTAACCAATTCCTTCCTGGATGCGCCACACACTCCACTTTTACGGGATGTCGTGGAGCCCGTTTGAATGTATATTTGACCTATCCAATGACTTACGGTGTCAGGCCGATAGAGAAATCGATGTTCCTGTCCTTTCCAGACAGGTTTGGTACTAATTCTATAGGAGGCTTGGTTAGTCTGGGCGGAAATAACGGACAAAGAACCCGAGATCTGGTGCACTGGACAGCCGGCATCTTCTCCAACTGCGCTACCATGCGCCCCACGAATATTAGAAAGTACATCGAAAGGAAAAACGCTATAGCACAGGTGGTCCTTGATCAAAATTCTTACAGTATGAGCATGAGGGGCCGAAACTGGGAACTTTTTCACTCTGACAATTTAACTTGGCGATTCTTGTCGCTACGGAGGACAACTTCCCCCACGGGAAGTAATTACACCCAATGGTCACATTCTGAATATAGTTCATCGAATCAACATTTTAAAAAATTACAGGATGGTCTTCACATCACCAAATAGATCATTCAATGCTGATCCCAAATATTGGATTTTTTAAAGCACACCAATTGAAAATGGTAGCAAAAAGCGGCATAAAAAAAACCTTTTTTAGCTCTTTTCTGCCAAAGAACCAAACGTACGGCTGATATTGTAGCAGGGTGCTTAAGACTGCTTCTGAGGAACCTATGGAATACAACGGTTGGCTGCGCATCCTAACTTTTTGCTTTGCTGTACGATTTCTTAAACACTCCCACCCATTGTAGGTTTTTGTGTAAAAGGACAGAAAAACAGTAAATACATTAATCCGATGAAGGATGATGATGAATGATGATGAAGAAGGATGGAGGACGGCGTTATTCAATCCTCTTTGCGATGCGCCACGCATTCTACTTCTACGGGATGTCGTGGAGACGAGTTGAATGCGTATTGCCATACAATGACTTGCGGTGGCCAGCCGATGAAAAAGTCAGCGTTTATCCTTCCCAGACAAGTCTGGTACCAATTCACTGACCCCGGAGGGATGGAAGGCTTGGTCAGCCTGGGCCGGAAATCCGAACCAGGAACCTGGTATCGGGTACAGGCGACAGCCGGCGCCTCCTCCGACTGCGCTCCACGCCCCCTACATTCATCTGATAGGCATAACAATATGGCACCGTTTTTGCTAAACCCACCTCGGCCAATCAGGAACAAAATTCACATCATGAATGAACAGTGACGATTGGAGCGTGGTAGCGATTTCCTTTCTAAATACAACTACCTCAAATCTGGAATGAACTAAAAAAAATCCTGCAATTTACCTTTTTGTTCTACTTTCTAGAGAAATAACATACACTGCACAAAACAAAAATGTGGAAAGGTCGTCCTTGAAAAAAATGAAGAATAAAATACGGTAAAAGGTGGCTACGACGTGGTCTGCAATGCTGGTCACACAGTCTGGAGGCTCTCGTTTAGGAAGAGGGGTATCGTTATGATCGACACCACCTTGACGTGATCTCTAATGTCTCACTAAATTATATTTCAAATTGTAACAAACGCTTTGCTCCATTCTAACTGCTTTTATATCAAGAAGACTTCAGAAGTTTCGAGCTTCGTCGACGTTCGAAAATCAGAGCCACTATTGCATGGATCAAGTCATCCAAAATTAGGTGGGCCAGAGTACTACTCTCAGAGGAAGTGGTGTTAGTAATCAAGTTACTGTCCGAGTACTAACGCAAACCTCGGGAGGAGATCTGCAGCATTTCTTGACCAAACAGCATCGCGTGACATGTAAAACAAAGGGTTTGTGCTGGTAACGTGCTGCTTTCGCACTGCTGTTATGCTGCAAAAAAACAGCAGCACATGCTAACGTCGTGGTGTGCGCCTAGGGCGCTATAAAAAATGGCTGCTGGAAGCATATCTTCACAAGAATTCGGGCAGTAACTCAATTACTAACTCTACTTTCTCTGAGATAGTGCACTTCGTAAACACTATAGTTGTGATCGAGTGCACATATTCGAATAAATGTTCGAATAAATTATTCGAGTAATTAATTATTTGAACAGTCGAATATAATTCTAGACTTTCAAATTGTCGTTCGAATTCAAACATCAGTGTAAAAAGTCGAATATTCGTTCGAATTCGAACGTCGAAAGGGAGCCATGTTCGCATATTATTCGAAAATCAAATACATTAACTTTATTCGAAAAAGATTAATTTTCCTCGAATACTGAAAAACCCTAAGAAGAAACTTCCAATCTTTAAGCACAGAACGTGACTCGAACAAATTATTCGACTAATCGAAAATTCGAGTAAAAGAAAAGTGGGGCTTATTCGATTATTCGAAAAATTTCATTCGCTCGAAATTTTTTGACATCGAGTTTATTCGTTCATTCATTTGTTCGATAAAATTTCTCAGAAGCATAACTATATCCAACAGCCGTTGGACGAGAGTTGCTACTAACTAGATTCCGAGGGATGTCAAAGAAACACCAGACCCTTACCAACCCGTTGGTCAGACTTTTTTGCCAACGCCTTGAACGAGCAATATGCCACTCTTCGTGCCCCTCGAGCAAACAGGATTCATTGGAGCACACTGGCACGTGACACGGACGAATGGAGACGTTGCTAGCACCCGCCCAAGTAACTCCATGATCAACGGAACTACAGGTAGTACAGGTAAACCGTCTTTATATGACCAAGTTACTGTGGAAATAATTACAGCTGCCCTATAGATGACGGAGCGCTTGAAATAGTTCAGATCGCTCAGGCTATAGGCCCTGTTTGTACTTCCGACGCCGAGCGACGCGACTGCATGTAAAGTGCCCAAATTTATCGATCGCGTTGCTCAATCAATATGGCACTATACGTGGCGTCGTGTCGCTCGGCGTCGAAGTTTAAACGGGGCCATAATGGTCGTTTAGTGTGCGCGCGACGCGACGCATGTGTGGTGGCCAAATTGATCGAGCGACGCGATTGATCAATTCGGCAACCACACGGCATCACGTCGCGCGTCGCGCGCACACTAAGCGATTCCATACCCGCTGATTTGAAGACTGATTTGAAACAAGCAAAAGCGCCACAATGCCCGATTACTAGCACCATACCTCTCGGTTACCTTAGAATGTTCCCCTAAATCTTTAAGTCGAAAACCCGGTATAGGAAAACGAAGGAAGCTTGGGACTTCGTGGGACTTCAACTCAATGAGCTGGTTTTCGACGCATCTCACTTCGTAGCCACGTCTTCACTACAGCAGATAGATCGAGGAGCGTTCTTTCGCCACATCCCCGGCGAACAAGCGTGCTAATAATTTAATTTATTTTCCACTTCTTACATAATGTCATCTTTGCCAACGAGTGCATTCCTTAAAACAATCGTCACCGAGGTTACACGGCAGACACGAAATAATAGTACAAGACAAATGTTACGAGCATTCATGGGAGTTGAAAACCAGCGAAACCACATACGGTAGATAACGTCAGCAAAGCACAGCTGATAATAATTAAACAAAGAAATTTCAAAGGGGTTGAACCCGCGCAGTGTGTACCAAATAACTTGCTAACCATAATCACTACACTACGCGGAATTAAATAAGACACGAAAGCAGTGAAGGGAGAAAGTACGTCTTGATACGGCAGAAACAAAAAACAAAACAACAGGACATGATGGATTTTGATTTAAAAGTAATGAAGAAAAAATGAATGACGAGCACAAAGTTTGAAGTTCCTGGAAATATGACAACGGTAATCTTAACGCCCTTCCACCAAATATACATCGTCTCTAATACATGGATGGCAAACCAATACACAGTAAGAAGAACAGTACAGACCTTTTGAAGAGTCAGATACTACACTCGACCTTTAATGCCGCTCAGCACATAACTATACAATAAATTACTCTCACTAATGAAGAAGACAGAAAATTCGAGCTTAGCTGAAAAAGAAGGAAGAAAGAAAAAAGAAATGTCTGGTCGCAGAAACGTATTGCTAGAAACAACAGCTGCACATGTTGGTTCAATTCTGAGAGAAGGTGACGATGAGGTTAGTGACGCTGAAAAATACATATGTTAAAAACAGCAATCAAATACAATTACAGCTAAATACACAAAAAATACACATTTATTCTCTCAATCACCACCTGGTGGTGCTTCTCCATAAATCGAAATTATCACCGCCTATATAAAAGAGTTTGTCCGTCGAGTGATCTAACCTAACTGAGATACGCCTCATCATCTAGAACGCGGGAAAAATTTGCTATTGAACGTGGGATGTTGCCGCAGCAGGGGAAACGTAGTCCTTTACCGCTTAACACAACAGCGCGTTTCTGATCGCCCAGATTCCGAAGACGTACCGCTGACTTCGAACCATTAGCATGAGAAGACCACTAAAGGGGTAAGAGTAGAAGGGGAACTTCGAGGGTGGAGAACCGACAGCGACAAGGAGGGAGGGATCGGGATGGGGGAGGGGTCGATAGGGGGAGCAATGAAGCAGGTCAGGAGGTTGCACCAGGAATGGTTTAGGCAATAAGGAGGGACCAGTAATGAGTTACCGATAAGGGGGGGGGGGGGGAGGGGGGCAGTATGGAGGATCAGCAAGGGGATCCATTACAAGTAGGGGAGACCGGATTTAGAAGATGTGACACCGATGTCGCATAATCGACGTTTGCTCGTCGTCGTCGTGTCGTGAGCGTGGAAGGGCTACTTAATTGGGGTAGAACGATAAGGAGGACCCCGAGGGGAAGGGATCTACCTGGAAGAAGGGACCTGGAGGCGGGACCATGACGGTGAACCAACTAGAAGGGAGCTGTAAGGGAATTTATACAGGGAACAAAGAATCTGCTATATGCATAGCCTCTTCATGCTCGACACAGCGGCGACTGCGCGTTTCTGATCGTGAGCTTCTGGATCCAGAACACGGGCCCCTACGTCGCACAACAAGCGTCCTGATTCTGAATCGTGTCACCGTGAGTATGGAAGGACCACTAATGAATGGTAAGGGGTGGTTGAGAAAGGCAGTAAGGGGGACCTCTAAGGTGGACCAGGAGAGCGACCAGGAAGGAAAGGAACAACCTGGAAGAGCGGTCAGGACAGGGAAAAAATCCGCACATTCCTGTCAACCAGCAAGGAGAGACCAGTAGGGGTCAGTAGTGGAAACAAAGAAGTGGGCTAAGAGTTGGGACCAGGAAGGTGGGGGGAGGGGGGGGGGGGGGACTAAAGAAGCGAAGGGAAGACCAGTAAAAGCGGCAGCAATTAAATCCAGTATGAAGAAACGAGTGAGGGGAAATCTGGCTTCGGAAGACATGTGAACGATATCTGGAAGCTCTAGCTGTTGAGAATGAGAGGAGCAACACGAGGGACAGAAGTACTGCGCAGCACAAACCTATGGCGTTACGGGACGGTCCGAGGAGAATATCTATGATGAAGGTACCGATGTGGTGAACGGCTAGATGCCGATGAAGTACGTACCAGGTCCTAGATGTTAGCGAATTTTATGTTTTACAAAAACTGCTTTCCATAGGTCAGTGATGTTCCAAAGCCGCGCCAAGCGCGCAAGTCCTTCGCGCGGCTTTGGAACACTTGTTTATAATAAGGGACAAAAGGATAAAGAAAAGCGTTATTCAATCCCTTTTGAGATGCGCCTTCAAATTCTACTTGTCGAAGTTGAAAGTTGAATGTGTATATAGCCTGTACAATGAATTGTGCTGATCAGCCAATAGAAAAGTAGGTGTTCTATTATTCCCAGACAAGTCTGGTACCACTTCGCTTACCCCGGAGGTATGGAAGGCTTGGTTGGCTTGGGGAGCGGGTGAATCCGAACCAAGATCCAGGAGTCGTGAGCACTTGACAGTCGGCACCTTATGCGACTGCGCTACCACGAGCCCAATACTATTGATCATATCCACTGTTAAATCGATACAACATAAGGTTAAGGATTAAGGACGCGACACGCATTCTACTTCTACGGGATATCGTGAGGTGATTTGAATGCATATTTGCTCATACAATGACTTGCAGTGGTCAGCCGATGAGCAACTCAGCGCTTTATCCTTCCCAAACAGTTCTGGCTGCAATTCACTGAACCCCGAGAGATGGAAAGCTTGGATGGGAAATCCGAACCAGCGACCTTGTATCGGTTGCACACGACAGCCGGCACCTCCTCCGACTTAGCTACACGCGCCCCAAGTCGATAACACATGCATATCTTAATCCTCGTGCAACAACCAACATACTGGGGTCAAACTCACTTCAAATGGCCACTTAAGAAATCGCTATTGCCTATCCATGTTGGTTGACCGATCAATACTGTTTCGTTATTCTGAAGCTTCTACCTGGCTAACGTCACATCTTCGCGTGGTGCCTACTTCAAACAGACTATTCTGTGGAGAAATCGAAAAGGTACATTAATCAGTGCAGCCATTCCACCGGAAATTAACTTTGCGAAGACGAACCGACGTATTAGCTCTTCTATATGCTTTGGGCCGGACTAAAAGATTTAGTCGTTTAATTGCTTTAATGCTCCCGTTTTTGTTTACGTTTTATATTCCACGATTTGATAGTTCTGGTACCTAGAGAATCAATATTTAATAGATTTAAGCAAATATAAAATGTAAAAGCAACCTCCAAAAAGTTAAACGGTTAAACCTGTTTTTCGTGAGAAATAAAGAACTGAAGACATCGATTTTCGTGATATAAAGCTAAGTGACTTTTCTCCAAATATTTTTTATAGCTTCCCTTTTTTTTCTCCTTTCTGTCCTTTCTTCCTTGCTCCTATCCACTCCTTGATTCTACACACCTAATTCTTTTCCCCTTTCGAAACTCGGAAACACGGAAGTAGGAAATCGAAAATTTAGTGATACGTTAACAAGGAAGTGTACTAAAACTCAGAATGAAGTAAAAACATGAAACACTCCGAACTAGAGATAGAGAATCCTAAAATGAAAGCCTTGATTAGAGTAGGTTACCGCCCAGAGGACTTCGTAGAAGAGAAGCCGAAATCATTTTTCCACAGTTTAATCCACGGTCAAAATGTATCCTGCTGAGTCCAGTCCCTGTGAGAAAAAAAAAAGAAAAAAATCCACCAATTCTGAGCTTTGTTATCGGGTGCTTCAACAATGAGAATGTAACGACAACCTATGATTTACTTCTTCAGAGGAAAAAAACCGAGCTTCATCGAGAGTAGTCATATATTACAAAGAGCGAATCAAGGACCAAAAGATCAAATGGCTTTCGGAAATTGTTGGGAAAACTCGCCTCTCGAATAATAGCGAAGCTTCAGGGTTACTATCAAAGGGTAGTTCTACGTATCTGATGACCTATCGCTGGCACAGTTTAAATGTAATAGAGAAAGCAAGCTGTTAGACTAGAGCACTACATGCTAATGAGAATTTGATTCGAGTGTAGGATTCCGTTCACACGTTAGTGAACCCTGTTCGGCGGCCGTTAATTCTGTGCGGAGCCATGGGTAGACAAATGAACGGATTCATTCTTTGTGGGAAATTAGACCTCAAGAGAAGCGATTTCGTCAAAGTGACGATGTTAGTAAAGCGGGTACAAACTTGTTAGACTGTGCCAAAAGGCAAAGGCCTTAGTGTTTTAGGCACTCTTGATTCAATAAGCTGTGGGTTTTCAGTCTACAGACGCTTTAAATGCGGAAATACATTTTGAAAGCTCATCCAATTCATATGCGACAACAATAAACCGCATCACAAGGGTGGATGACATGACCTCAACCCCGTCTTTCTGTAGCATCGGTTAAAAACAATAAAAATAACCATAAAGTAAAAGGAGCTAAGCAAACAGTACCTTGCGTTTAAAGAAACGGCTGAAAAACCCGGTGCTACTTGAGCCGTTTTTCTTTTCGAGTTGTATTTGACCTTCAGGTCGTAGACTTGGCACGAGGCTACCGTCCTCGTCGAAAAACACGTTCAACTCTTGAAAGCACTCTGTTTCGATCATCTGAAACAAAAGGTGTTATGCTGGTTTATAACGAGTCTACAACAGTTTTCGAAAGGCTTTATGAGATTGGTTTAGGCTAAGGAACAAGCCTTAACAGCTAGCGTATGCAGTACCCCAATAAACTTAAAATACTTATCATAACAGCATTCTTCAGGAGCCTTCCCACTGCTTTTTTCTCGCTGGTCAGACGCTTTGTGAGATGCGCTGTGCACTCTAGTTCTTTCGGATATCATGCGAGTGATTTGAATGCGTATCTGGCCTATGAGTGCGTGTTAGCACAGTCGGAGGAGGCGCCGGCTGCCGCCTGTACCCGATACCAGGTTCCTGGTTCGGATTTCCCGCCAGGCCAACCAAGCCTTCCATCCCTCTGGGGTCGGTGAATTGGTACCAGACTTGTCTGGGAAGGACAAAGCGCTGACCTGTTCATCGGTTGGCCACTGCAAGTCATTGTATGACCAAATACGCATTCAACTCGCCTCCACGACATCCCGTAGAAGTAGAATGCGCGGCGCATCCCAAAGGGGATTGAATAACGCCGACCTTTATCCTTTATCCTTTATATTCCAGTGTGCTCTTCTGCCAAGGAGGTTTTTTTAAACGTCGTTGGCAGAAGAACACACTGAAATAAATGTTACGAGAATGCCGAGGTTTCAAGATGAGAGATCTTGGAGTTTACTGAATTGTCCATCAGCTTGCCACCGCAAGTCGCAGTCTAGACCAAATACGCATAATAATTGTCTTCTCGACACCCCGCAGAAATAGAATGCGTGGCGATTCCCAAAAGAGATTGAGTAAGGTCATTCATTATCCTTTATTTGGCCGATACAATGACTTTCAGAACCCAGTCGATGAACAATGCGATATCTTTTGTCATTCCTCCCTGTAGGAACGAAAAGCTTGGTTGACGAGGGCGGAAACTGAACCATAGGACGGATACTCAAGAGTCTACGCCTCCTCTGACTCTGCTTCGCGCACCGAAGTGCTTGATGTACTGACCAAATTTCTTCAAAGCTTCATTTACAACGAAGTAGTCACATAACAATCATGCGAACTTCAATGTGTTTGATAGTATTCGGGTTATTTCGACCGCAATTAGGCGCAAAAGAGGTCTTGATGGAACTCCTGTGCATGTCACGAAGGAGTACCGTGGCGGTGCGGGAAAGCATTGTTGCTGCTACCGTAGTCGGGAGGGCCAATGATGTTGTGACCTGCCTCGCGACTGAGCCGGCACCTGACTAGCTGCCGCGATTACTGTAGGAGCAACGCCGCGTCCCAGTACCCCCCGCGACGCGTCTTCGCGACATGCATCGAAAAAGCTTATTCGAAACTTCAGTAGAGCCATTCGAATACCAGGAAAATCACGGTCGTTGGCACATCTACAATTTGCCGCGTCCCTCATGTACTTAAGACTATTAGCCTATGGACTAGATTTTCCACAAAATACACTATTTGGGTTAGAAGGCCGGCATTCTTGAGAACCAGAAGGAAACACTATGATTCAAGACATCGAGCATTATGCTTGGAAAACAACATGTGATCATAGATTGCACAGAAACCCACCTCGTTTTGCCATGGAATGCTCACACAGCCAGTGTTGAACTTGCCATAGAACAGACTGTCATTGGCATCTAGTCGAACACCTTTGACTGTGCTGAACTGCTCAATGTCCAGCACATCCTTGGCATACACCGCACGTGGATCCGGACAAAATGGTGGTGTGACCTGCATTACGTAAATTTACACAATAATTTCTGAAAATTCAGCGGTACACAGACATCTCTATGCACTCACTCTAAAACTCTATACATGTTTCTTAAAGCCTAGAGCAGATACTATACATGTAATGTACCTAGAAGGATGTTTAGTTACAATCAACCTTGCGCCAGACGGGACACGAAACCGCACCCTTTGCTTTACGGCGGGATGCTAGCCCATTACACCACCAGCGCTGTTTGACTGGACTCTATAACAGCCGCTCTACGCTTTAACAAAATGTAAAACATTGCTTTTAGTAAAGCCTTAAGCTTAACCGATTCCATGCCGATATCAACGTGGTCTCGATACTGTGTGTAGAGAGGTCATGGGAATATCGTGGATCTTACGAGTGATCAAATAGCGCCGGTGACGTAGAGGGCTAGCATCCTGCCCGGAAAGCTGCGCGTTGGAGTCCCACCTGGGCAAGAGTTTTGAGGGCAACTAAACATCCATCTAAGAGCTGAATACTAACAATATATATATATATATATATATATATATATTACAAAAAATATATATAGTACCACGAAGCAACCTCCAAAACGCGTCTTGAAATCAGTCACTTTAACTAAGAAACGAACACCATGAAAATGAAGAGAACTGTACAAAACCCATAAGCAGTACACACGAAAAAAAGCTTTCAAGTGAATTTTACATCGAGAAGTCAATAAACCAGAAAACGTCAACAGTTATATCAATACACCTAAGCAGGAACCTGGCCTATTCAAGAAAAACACCAAACATTTCAAATCTCATACTAAAACATACACAGAAACTAACCTTTCCCGCCTCCATTTTCTTCCAAGGAACTGCTTCACGACCCGTATTTGCGTCTGGCGTATTGAAGAACGGGTGACCACGAATTTCTTCTGCTCCCTCCTCCGGTTTACTGACACGACGACATCCCAGCCGAAATGATGGTTCTTTGTGAAGGAGGCCACTGAAAATGTTTGCTACCTCATTATAAACGCGGTCATTTATAAAAATCAAGACCAATTTTTAATGTTATGAATGTTAATGTTAACGTATAATGTTCCTCGCCTAGCCTTTCGAAATTTGAAGCATAGCTTTAATTCTTACAAAAAAAGGAAAATCCACATCCAAATCCACAAAACAGCAAGCACCTAAAGCAGAAATCACAGAGTATTCTTCCATAGCCTTCTCGCCTAACCTGCTACCCAAATCGGTTGTTTACTGTAAGGTTATTCAAACCCTTAATTAATCGAAACTGTGTTCATATTCTAACCAAATAAGAGGAAGAATACACCGTTATACGCTAAGGGCACAAATAGACAGACACGGCCGATGACTAAAGGATAAAAGTGCTAAAGGACAGCATTAATCAGGCCCTCCGTGAGATGCGCCACGCATTACACTTTTACCGGAAGTTTTTAACATAATGTGAATACGTATTTGGTTTATACAATGATCTGCGGCGGCCAACTAATGAATAAGCCAGTGTTTATCCTTTCCATACAGGACTGATACCAATCCACCTATTCACGATAAACAGAGATCTGAAGAGGGTTTGGTAGGAACCGATCCTTAAACCTTGAAGCAATATGCAGCCAAGAGTCGGGTCCTCCACCAGCTATGCTACCCATGTCCAGCCCCTCGTCCACTAACAACGCTAATGTTTATCGATTTATAGCTCATCTTCAAATGAAAAGTATTTATAAGATACTGTTGACCTGGTCCATTTTCCGAAGCTCGTGACCTTCACCTACACATCGGAGAAACGGTTTTTTGGGCTGGTGTCCCAGCGAGAATAACATGAGAAGTAAAAGATGGCTATAAACAACAAATTCTAACCCATTTAGATTTTTTAAGCTTCTTGTCTTGTAGAGCATACTCCACCTTAAAAGCTCCTTTTGTAGGATGCGCCACGCATTCTACTTCTATGAGATATCGTGGGAATTTCAACGCGAATTCGGTCTCCCATTGATCTGCGCTGGCCAAACAATGGAAAGTCAGTATTTCTCCTACAGAATAGCCACGAACAAACTCATCAACTCCGGGGGGATGAAAATACTGGTTGGAAGAACACCGAGCCTTGAAGTTCAGGGCGCCGGGCCCGCGATAGCGCAATGGAAATAAGCGCAGGCTGAAGCGTGCACCCCGAATTCTGAACTTTGAAACGTGGATCCGGGCCCCATCCAGGCCAACCAATCAATTCATGCGGGTTCAGTAATTTTCTCACCGACTGGTAATTGCAGATCATTGCATAGACAAGTTCAAATTCAAATTCCCTTCGCAGTATCCCATGAAAGCATAATACTAGACGCAGACCGGGATTCATTAACGCCATAATTTTTCTGCTACCCTTATTAAGTGTGCCCACCTTCTTGAAATGTTCAGTTTTCCTCCTACAATGGCCTTTTAACAAATATCAATTGTAATTCAGTTCCAACAGGGGTTGTTCTGAAGAGCACGTCTATAAACACTTAACCGCAATACCGCATGAAGCGAGAAATTCGGTTTTGACACCGTAGACCCCAAATCTCTCCCATTTTATCTAATAAACATAGCGTGCAGATACTCTGCTGAGCACGTTCTCAAGAAAAAATCGGCATAAAAAGGCTTGAGGAGAGCCACCATGTACTCAGTAGTTATTCCCCTTAGTAAGACGCAGTTCAATCACATTAGAAATGGCCTAGCTCAGTGCCAAAAAACTCTCCACTAAAACATTTTAGACCGACAACAAGCATACCGGCAAAGAGTTCGAGCAGCTTCGCTGAATTTGTCGGAATATTTCTCCTGATCTTCTCGTACTCGTCGCTCCACTTCTTCCCTCTTCACCTTCTCTTTTCGTTGCCGAAATGGAGCCTTAACATGCCGCATGTAAAAAGGGTTATGGGCAGTTCCACGTGTCACAGCGAGCCAGCCGTTTTCTTCGCGGCCGTGCCGGGAACTTTACACTAGAACCGGACACTGGACCAGCTGCTGCTGCTTTTGCTGTGCGTTCGAACGTCAAAACATACCTTCCCCTCGATCATTTCGTAGATGAGACATCCGAGGCCCCACCAGTCCACACCATACGAATAGCGTTCGTTCTTTACTATCTCAGGTGCTTAAAATAAATGATTTATTTTTAAAAAAGCGAGCTGTAAAGCAAGAAAGTGTTGGAAGTTCACTTACCCATATATCCTACTGTCCCTACCCTTCCTTTAATAGGCTCGTTATCCTTCAATTCAACAGCTAATCCGAGATCAGAAATTCGAACATGACCTAAAAACACTTCAAATAGAGCATTTTCAACATGAACAATGACCCTTCTAGTGCCCCTCAAACGTTATACAATATTTCGGAACTCAAACAGAAAGTATCCAGAAAGTTACAAATGAATCTCTCTTCCAAACGACGTGTATCACTACGAGAAAATTTGAGAAAATATTAAAACGTTCCAAATGTGCCTTCCAAACTGAACGGAGCTTCTTACTGGTTAAACTACAGGCTATACAATAAGCTTCGAATAATCGTTTATTCAAGGAACATTTCTTATAACTTTGCTTGAAGTTTTTTAGTTCTTCTGCCCGAATGAGTGTAGCAAATTCATACAATTTTCATTTTTTGGAGAAAAACAATAAATTAAATTTCGTTTTCAAAGTGCAGCGAGTTAGCGATCATCTAGTGCAGCAAAAAAAAACAGAAAAAAATCGCGCCATTCACTCGAAAAGCTCGGCGTGATGTTTAATTGATTGATAGTCTAAATGCTACCTACATAAAGTGAGGATCAAAGTGGGGATATGTGAGTTCTCTACAATTGTTTTTGTTGCACTGGCTCTTTAAAACAAGCTGCTAACCATTACTTTTCCTTAAAGGAAGAGAATTTTATCAAATTTCAAACCCTCACCGCTCACTTACTGAGTAAGTGAATTAAACTTCAATGAACGTTATACTTAAAAAATTTTGAACAAGAAATTGGTCAAGCCTATTTGGAGAATTTTACCAGTGCTTCACTGCAGAAGCAGATAACAACGATCAGCATGCATCAACTACTCAATACGTTATTTCATGGTGAACGAGTACGGTAAGAAAAAATTTCTCCTTCCCCCCCCCCCCCCCCTCCCATCTCTACTGGAATGACATCCGCTACACAACCTGCTTTTATACTGAAGATAACCCCAATTTTCACAACTTCGCCAAAAAATAACCTTAGTGAATAACACAGCAACGATCGTTTGCACCATTTGAGTTGATACTAGCCATTAATTGGACGTACGTGAGTGGGCAGGAACGCCACAGCCTATCACAACCAATCAGAACACTGTCCGAACACGCAACAACCCATAATGGATAGTGTACCCTCCGCTGTAAAATGATTGCTCTGGTGCGTTCCCGCCACCCAGTATAGGTCACATCAACGACTGGTAGACCTGACATTAAAAAGGCGCAGTCATGATATCCTAATTCGATTATCGACACTAATCTAATTTCAGTTGGTTGTCAAAGAATCAGGACAAGAATTGGCATCATTTTTCAAGCGCCACCGACATACGGTAGAGGATGTCACAGGTGGGATTTGGTTTTCATGGGAACAATTTCCTCAAAATCGACTTCTTAACATTCTGATATCAACTATTACAAGTTTTAAGGACGAAGAAGAGCGAAGGGTCAAGTCGCAATCGTCATCCGGACAAGTACTCCCTGGACCGTGGTCTATGCTCCGAAACGACATCCACTCTATAGCGGGCACACTCGACGAAAATGAGCACTAAGGAGGACCTTCATAAATAATACTGGGAACCAACAAGAGCATCTGAAGAGCCTCATCTACGGCACTCTTGTCACTTCCCATTCAACTGCCGTGTTCAGTTCGACACACAGCCTGCATATTGAAGACTAAAAAGAAGATGAAGAAAAACCAGCTCACCAAAATCGTCTAACAAAATATTTTCGGGTTTGAGATCGCGATACAATATCCTCTCTTTGTGCAAATGTTGAAGTCCCAGAGTAATTTCGGCAGCATAAAACTGTACTCGCTTTTCGTCGAATCCTCCAGGCATCAGATTATACAAATGAAATTTGAGATCTCCTGAAACTCAGTTCACATATTAGACAACAGTTCTTTTCGTACAAGAAGTAAACTCAAATACAAAGAAATCCTCTCAAAATACCTCCATTCATCAGTGTTAACACAAGGCAAAGTGCATCTTTCGTTTCATAGGCATAGGCAAGGCTGACCTGTAATACAGAAAGCATAGATCAGCATAGAGCATAGCAAAACAAACCGAATCTCCCAATTCTAGCAAGACCAATTAGACCAGTATGCTTTTCAAAGTTGAAGTGTACAATCAAACAAATAATGGAAATTATGTTGCAGATATTCTTTCAAACGCATAGTAGCAAAACAAATTCTCTACCCGTAGACGTTTAAGAGCTACTTCGTTTGTGGGTGTTGGTGTTTGTTGTATTGCAATTTTATATGATACACGTATTTCAATAAATAAATAAACAGATAAATTAATAACGTGGCATAATCCTAAGGCCCTGTTTATACTTCGACGCCGAGCGACGCGACGCCACGTATTGTGGCCACATTGATCGGGGACGCGGTCGATCAATTTGGCCACAATGCGTGGCGTCGCGTCACTCGGCGTCGGAAGTACAAACGGGGGCTAAGAAAGGTGGTCATTTATTCCCACTTCTAGGCATTCATGTTGACTTCAAGCAATGTATATTGCCAACACTACCTACAATCAGAAACGCAATGATAAAAATGACAACGAGAGAAAAGGAATGGAGAAATAACATGACAATTAGCAGGCACAACAAGGAGAATCCTCAACAGCTGATTCGATCGGCGGCCAACTACGTGACCTCTGATCAATCAGATATATTTCAGTAATATGAAGATTAAAAATAAACTTCTACGGTTTATTTCCACCCCGCATCCAAAGTCCACTCGCTTTCTTATCTCTGTTCTTCATGCTATCCTTTCTTAAGGTTTAGGAGAATTCAGATGAATTGCATGCTCAAACGTAACGTCACAAACATTCATGTAGCCCCACTTCGACTAGCACTTGATGCTCCACCCGACCGCCCTACTGCCAATCTTTAATTTGCTGTTTTTCAGCGTCTTCATGGTAACAGCGAAAATATAACTCGCAGCTTCGTCGACGTTCAAGGATCAGAAACGCTTTCGGCATGGTCAAGTCGTCGAAAATTACCTGGGCCGGTCCCGAAATGCGTTTCGCAGACATCCGCTGTATGAGGGCCTGGGGTCCCAGACTAGGGTTGAACCTTCCCATCACAAATGATTAATGGTTAAGACGTCGTTCGTCGTCGCGTCATAAAAACCGTCGATATCGACTCGGCAAAATGAGCAATCAATTTGGCTGGCATTCACACCGAGCGGCTATCAAGTAAAAACTCCGTTAGCATCTTCTATCACCCTATGTTTTACTGCCAAAAGGGTAAATGCACATTTGAGACCAATTACAGCATTTCAGAATTAGCCGCCCCATAGCCCTGGGGCCGTATGCTATTCTCTCCCCAACCGTCACCGGCCGGGTATGAGGCGGTCTCCGCCCACATCCCCGGTATGCACATCATGCGCCTTCGATTTTTCGCGCCGGGTACCGTCCCCGAGTCGGGCGAGAATAGCATACGGCCCCTGAAGACACCGCTATTCAGGAAGAAAGGATAGCTGCGAATTTAGTGCATTGGTTTTGCAAAGCCATCTCTGACAACGGTTCTCACTCGTCTATATATCATTCAGCAAAAGCTGAATCTGTCACAGCTAGCATCTCCCCTGAGAATATAGCCCAAATCCAGCGGAAAACGTTAACAGCTCGGTTGGAACTAGTTTAAGAATAAGATGTGGAACATCAAACAGCATTTCCTGTAAAATTTGTCCAATTCTATTTTCATAAGTTTTTCGCTGGAACAATCAATTTCACCTTATTAAGAGCAGACTATCTTCGTATGGAGCAAGTTTCAGTTGAACAAATGGCTCAGGACTCTCGCAATCTAACGCGGAATGAAACACCAAGAATAAAATGATAAAGGTTAAAGATAGTCTCCATGGGATACGCCACCCGCTCCACTTCTGCGCGACATCGTAAAGGCAATTCGAACCAGTGTTTGGTCTACACAACGTATTCTGGTAGCTGATAATGCCATCAAGAAAATCCTAAAACTGCATCTCAACCCATAATTACTACATCTTTCCTCCTTTTAAAGTTTGTTTTATTACTGTTTGTTCTACCGTTAGATTAGCCTTTTTCCAAGCTTTAGGTCGCCGTTAGTTAACCGAGATAATAATAAATAATTATAGCTAGTTCTTTTGTTAGGCGTGTTCATGTCGTTTTAAGGCTATTATTGTAATAAAAATATATTCGATAAATAAATTAGTGTTCCTTATACATTAAAAGAAGCTGGTGTCAATCCCCTAATTGATAGCATAGAAGATACGGCAGCTCTGGTCGCGAACCGAACCAAAAATCGATTCGTAGCGCACACAAGATAGCCGTCCCCCGCCGACTGCGCCAGTTGCGCTGATTCAATTTTTAATTTTGCGACCCATGTCCAACATGAAGACTTAAACAACTTTGTCTTTTATACCATATTTTACCTTTGAAAGGACAAATAAGCAAATATGTGAAAAAACGGTATCGCGCTGTAAGACAACAATAAACTAACAGAAAAAAAGAACAACATTTTGTGAAAAAAGAAACATACCACAAAGGGAGAATTGATACGTTGCAATATTTGCTTCTCATTCAGACTTAAAGTCTCCGCATGGCGTTTTTTCACTCTCTTCTTTTCTAATTTCTTCAATGCATACATTTTGCCCGAGGCACGCACCTGAAAACAAAGAATAAAAAATGACAGTAGAAATAAACATTTAGAAAGAAAGAATGACTGCTCGTTAGAATGCCTTTTTAGTTTCGAAAGTGGATAACACGAAAGGAGAATAAGCCTATGCAAAACGCAAATATTTGGTTACTGAGAGGAGCTGTTCTACTACGAGGAGACAGGCGCGTGGTAGCGCAGTAGGTGGAGGCGTCTGCTGCCGCGTGCACCCGATTTCGGGTTCCTGGTTTGGATTTCTCGCTTACGCCAACCAAGCCTTCCTTTCAAGGTCGGTGATGTGGCACCACACTTGTCTGTGAAGAATAAAACACTGATCTGTTCATCCGTTCACCACATCAAGTCATTGTATAGGCGAAATGTGCAATGAAATTGCCTGCAGGACATAAGGATAAGGATAAAGGACGGCGTTACTCAAGCCCTTTTGGGATGCGCCAGCGCATTCTAGTTCTACGGGATGTCCTGGAGGCGACATGAATGCGTATTTGGCCATACAATGACTTGCGGTGGCCAACCGATGAACAAGTCATCGCTTTATCCCTCTCAGACACGTCTGGTACCAATTCACCGACCCCGGAGGGATGGAAGGCTTGGTTAGCCTGGGCGGGAAATCCGAACCAGGAACCTGGTATCGGGTGCAGGCGAAGGTCGGCGTCTCCTCCGACTGTGCTTCACGCGCCGCTCCAGGACATATCGTCGACATTCATCCTTTTATTATCCTTCACCGAAAGGACACAACATTCTGAAGCCCTTGCACTCCTTTACAAACACAGTGATCAAGAAACTTTGCCGCTGATAGCTTGTCGGAAACAAGAACTCCCCTTAACGTTCGATAAAATCCATAATACAAGACAGCAAAAACGAAACATGGAAAGCCCCTTTGAAATAAAAAAGAACTGAATAATAAATTAAGGTGACGTCAACAATAGGCTCACCTGACATGCACAAACTTCGCCGAATCCACCTTTTCCAAGAACTCGGTATAATCTGAAGGTGTGCTTGTCAACAGGTCGCTTCTCCAGCCACTTCCATTGTAAGTAACGATAGAATAGTACAGAGTCGAGAAACTGTTTAAATGGTTCGTCGGCCAGATAAGCACGGACCAGCCTGGAAACAAAGAACGAGTACTCAGTGACATACACATAGAACACAAGAACTCAATATATGTGAAAAAAAGAACTTTTCGGAAGAATTCCATTGGAGTACAATAAAGGATAAAGGACGGCGTTACTTAATCCTTTTTTTGGGATGCGCCACGCATTCTACTTCTACGGGATGTGATGGAGGCGATATGAATGCGTATTTGGCCACACAATGACTTGCGGTGGCCAGCCGATGAACAAGTCAGTGCTCTATCCTTCCCAGACAAGTCTGGTACCAATTCACCGACCCCGGAGGGATGGAAGGCTTGGTTGGCCTGGGCGGCAAATCCGAACCAGGAACCTGGTAACGGGTGCACGCGACAGCCGGGGCCTCCTCCATCTGCGCTACACGCGCCCTTTGGAATACAAATTGCATGGAAAGTACTTCACAAGATAAAACACTTTGCCTAGAAAAGGGGGCATAACTTATAGGTCACCACCTATAAGTTATGCCCCTTTTTCTAAGCAGGTGAAATCTAGTATAGGAAATCAGGAGTGAGGTTTAACAGACGGCGACTGCACCATCCTACACTTCGCTAACGATGTCGTGCCACTGGAACAAGCACTAGGTTGACGAAATAAAAGCTGGCCGATCCTGAGCTCTACAGTTGAATCGAAAGAAAATAATGTTTGTGATGAACAAAAAACTCCGGATGTCCCCTTTGCGCTCCATGGAGCAAGTACCCCCGAATGCTCCCACTACTTCTGTCTAACCAGGGGCCGGATTCATCAACAACTTACAGCAATTTAACAGAGAAAATAACAGCCGAAATCCCTGATAGTGCGACTTATGAAGCGATATGGTGAGCGATGAGCCGCGCTATCTGAGTTTTCAGCTGTGAATTTCCTGTTATAGTTATGTAAGTCGTTGATGAATCCCACCCCAGGAAGCTATTCCAGCGGTGGATCTAAACGGCGTGAGTGGTGTATATGGACAGAAGCGCCTCTGCTTCAGCTCTAGTAATAAAATGCAAGTATCTCAACCCAAGACCTATAAAGAACAGTGTTTCAACCAAGTAAAGGTTGAGTGCAGTAGCCTCTCGCGTATTGAGTTAGATTCGTCCTCAACGCCGGCGATCGGTGCACGACAATAAGTTAATGTACACAAAAATT
The DNA here is from genome assembly GCA_947396885.1 of Heligmosomoides polygyrus polygyrus. NCBI lineage: Eukaryota > Metazoa > Nematoda > Chromadorea > Rhabditida > Heligmosomidae > Heligmosomoides > Heligmosomoides polygyrus. The sequence goes on from OX377206.1 coordinate 89,085,203, forward strand.
ACGCCAGTACACTACCTAACCATCAAGAAGGGCTCGCGGCTAGGGCAGTCGCGGGAAGCGCTAGCTATCGTGGGCAACCCGAATCGAGGCTCTTGGTTCAGGTCCCGCCCAAGTCAACTAGGCTGCCCATCCCTTCGGAGTCGGCGAGTTGGAATAGGACTTGCCTAAAAAACATAAAACACCGACCTGTTTATCAACTACCCTTCGCAAAACTTTGTATAGGTCAAAACCACATTCAATGTGTTCACGGCATCCCGTAAAAGTAGAATGCGTGACGCATCCCAGAAGAGATTGATTAACGCCGCCCTCTATCCTCTATTTCTCCTTAACTACTAAAAAACTATCTGTATGCGATTTCCTATCATAGGGACCGTATATCTGCCAATTGAAAATGAATGGGATGTCTTCAACGACCACAGAGGGGACAGATGGAAAAAAAATTTCTCCAGGCCGCAACGACGTCACCGACTTTCCTCCCCTGCTGTGAACAACCATCTGTAAGGCCCCCATCTGTAAAAGAAATATGACTTCAATATGAATAGCATACTTGTAGGCTTCAGCGAAGATGTCCGTTCGAGGCTCCTGATCTTGAATAGCAGAATCGGCAGCGGAAAGAACACACGAAACAACGTTTTCGGGTAGAAACGAGCACCACTGGTTATGGTCACATTGTGATGACTGAAATCGGTAGTATAGTACACACGGCTAGTTCTACAGAAACTAGCCGACTTACTGAAGGAGTATCGCCACCCGGTGCAAGGAGACTGACTATGCTTCGCGCTAACTCTCGCCGACATTGACCATCGTCATCAGAAGTCTCATATTCCTCGACCTCAAGATCTCGTGTTGAATTCAGAGATTATAACGAATCAAAGAAATTAATAAGCAAACCTTGTTTAGAAAAACACAGGCCTGATAATACTGGGGACTGGTCGATTCGCAGAAATCGTGAAATAGCAACCTTCCAATCGGCTGTCGTTCAACGATGTAGGAGTAGCTGTAAGTGTAAGAATAAGAGCTGTATAGCCAGTAGCTCCACTAGAAAGGTGAATGTGCATCTGATAACTTCAAAGATGTGAGGGATGCGATGGTTTTTCATAGGATGGTAGACTTCAATGAAGAGTAGGAAAAAACTGTTGAAGAAATAACAACTGACAGCCAAAAGAAGCTTAGGGAACCTTCAGAAGAGTGGGAATAGATGTGCCATAATGAAGAAGCAATCCAAAAGTGAGCATTAGTGAGAATCTTTTTCGCCGGGAAGGTGAAGAGAAAGTGGAACAGAATGCAACCAGAAACAGAAAATTTCATGGTAGTCTACAGAGGATCACCTTCCTCACAACAGTTCATGTATAGATTGGTTGCTCAAATTCCTTTTCTTGCCATTATTGAAGAGACATACAGACGGTAAAGGGTAAAGGGGAGTCCCACCATAATGGAAATATAGTTGCGCTCTTGAAAGTTTTTCGAATATTCGAACGGTTTCGAATGCACACAAATTTCGAATATTCGAATTCGAATATTCTCGAAAAACGTGCCTTTTTGGATATCCGAATTCGCTTGAAAATCATTCGAATGCCTATTCCAAAGGTCATTCGAGCACAACTACAGTGGGAAAGCGCCTAGCACTCTCGATGACGCATCTTATTCATCTTCATCTTCAATGCCGACGCAATATCCTATGTTTATGCATTGGGAAGCGCCTGCTGAACAGAAGGCGATCCGAGTCAGTGCAACCCACGAAGCACTGAGTCAGCTGAACACGGGGCTAGTAAAAACGTGAACGAGCTGAAGTCTAGCAGACATCGTGGAATTTTCTGCAACGCGTGGGAAACGTTAATCCTACGGCTAAATGGCTACAAAAAACGGCAAAGCCGGAATGAGCACGTCGGCAAGGCACGATATTTCTTCAGGAGAAATGACACAGAACAAAGAAGTCGCCAGCCCGCATGCAACCTTAATCACACGAAGGAGGATGAAGAACGCCATTCAGCTGCTCTGCAACCGAAATAGAAACGATCGAATAAAACGGAACGATAAAGGACGACGCCAATCAAATGAGATTTCGGAAGAGCCACAAATTCTACTTCTACGGATATCGCGAGGGCAATTTGAGTGCATCTTTGCCCTAATTGACTTGCGGTCGCCAGCCGATGGATATGGCAGCGTTTTATAATTCCCAGACAAGTCTGGTAGTAGTTCACCTATCCCAGAAGAATGAAAGGCATGGTTAAACTGGACGAAAAACCTGAACTAAGAACCTGGAATGGAAATGCACACTACGGCCAGTGCCTCCCCCTACTGCGCTATCACGCATCCACGTAATCGAATACAAAGAAAATCTAAAAACAACTGTAAAGAAAGAGGTCAGAAGCTGCAGGTCTTCAAATGTATAGCGTAGCTCCAAAGCGGGAAAGTCTTTAGAGATTAATTTAGGATCTATCCTAGCCAGAGGGGGTGGGGAAGGTGCCACCACATAACTAATGGTACTTTTTATTTGAAAAAAATAACAGCCCAAAATAGTAATAAAGAAATAGAGCACCTACACGAGATTCAGCGACGACCCCAACTTTTCACGGAAAACTGAAGAGCAAGCAGCAAATGGGAAAGAAAAAAGCGAATGAATCGTCACAACGCTCCTAGCACAGCCTCACACCATAAAGCAACCACTAGATTTTTTAGCGAACTGATGGGGAGCTGCTAAGATAAGACATCATTTGGTCGCCCCGATCTAGGACTGCACTTTGCTGTACTCTTCACTTCGACCAGCTGGAATCATTTTTGACAACAAATTGGTTCGATCTTTCCATCAATAAGGGGACATAATCTACGTCGGACTTCTATACGCAGTCATCAGTACATTCTTGCAATCTAAAGCAATTAGAAGGTGTCTCCCCTAGATTAGGATTGCATGGAATACCAGACGAAGAAACTCCTCTCGCAAAACTCTTAGTGTTACACAAACTTATCACAGGAGGATTCGTAGGTGCCCTTTCACCCCCTCCCCCCAGGCTAGGATTGCATTGGGAGTTACTCATGCAAAGAAACTCGTCTTATGCAAAGCTTTCATCGTTACGCACACATCAGGAAGGGAATAAATGCTTGAAAATAGGACTAGGTTTACAAGACGCTTATATTTCCAACCGGTGAGGAGTTGGAAAATTAGATTGGAGAATTAGATCAATTTGATTAATGTTTACGAGAAACCGATGAAAAAATGGGCAAGAAAACCGCTAATGAAACCCACTTAATCAAATGCGGCCTCTCACCATGAAGTACTCACCGAGGTTTTTAAACGATTTCAGGGGGGAAGGCGGTAGGGCGAAATACCACCTGGTCCCCCGAACTACGAGGTGGCTCCTGCTGAGATGTTCATAATCTCTTCGTTTAAAATCCATTTTCATAAGCAGTAGTTCCTTCCAATCATAGAATACTTATAACATGCAGCATTGGACTTAGTACGCAATACTGAGCCCATTTTGGTCACATAAAGCAGTTATCATTCATGTGCTTCCCATCCCCCTCCTCCCCACTGGTCACTCCCCCAGTTTAAAATTGTACCCAATAAACTATTATTTCACCCTGCTGAGATCTTCACTATCCCTTCACTTAGCTAGGATCTTTCCACTTATAATGAGGAAAACACATAGGGCTTGCATAAGCTATATCTTGACCTCATTCTGGCCACATAAACCAGATAACATATGCCTCCTCGCAGAGTTGGTCTTTCCCCGAAATTGGAATTTCATTCCGCTATCATCCTCACGATGTCTTCGTTTAGCTACTATTCATCTTCATAAAAAATTGCTCGTTCCATTAGGAAGGCAATCATCATACACTATATTGAACTCATAAAGCAGTAAGCAGCTGCACTCCCCCTGACTAGGATTGCACCGAAAACCAAACCAGCGAAGAAAATCATCTCACAAAGCTTTTACCATTACATTAGGAAAACTAGGGAAGTGTCCTAGGGTATAAGGAAAATGTGGGAAGTTCCTACTAGTGGAAAATTGAGAAGTTCTCACGGAAAATAGAAGACAAACCAACAAATGGATAAAGGTGAATGAAAACCTCACCACATACCTAACCCTTTTTATCACCGGGTTATGTTCCATTAACAGGAGCGTTTTGGAAGTAGTGGCAAAACAAACCTTATTTTGTTCATCCTCTTCATATATTTGTATAAAGACAACTTGAGATGAGTACTCCATTAAGGAAAACGTGCGAAGTCCCCACTAGTGGAAAATTTATTTAACAAAATTAAGAATTGTTTACAGAAAGTCGAAGATCAACGAAAAAATGGATAACCAAAAAGCGAATGAAAGCTGTAACCACATACCTAACACTTTGAGCCACCGGGGGATGTTATATTAATAAGTTCACTTGGAGGTAGTTGGAAAACAAACCTTACTTTGGATTTTTCCCCATTTTATATATTTACAGAAAGAAAGACAGCTGGAGAGGTGTGCTCCGTTTAGCAGAATGTGTGAACTTCCTATTAGCGGGAAATTTATTTCAATAAACTAAGAAATTTTTACAGAAAGCCGAAGATCAACGAACAAATAGAGGTGCAATCCCAATGGGGGTTCACCTTATGCACACATTAAATAATAGTTGAAATGAAAACTCATAGAACATAATATTCTACGTGAGGCCACTGGAAATCCCCCCCCCCCCATTAGGATTGCACCCATATGGATAAGAAAAAAGCGAATGAAACCCGTAACCACTAACACTTGGCGCCACCGGGAGATGTTACATTAATAAGTACAGTTGGAAGTAGTAGGGAAACGATACATAAAGACATCTAGAGAGGTGAGGTCGGTTAAGGAAAATGTGCGAAGTTCCTATTAGTGGGAATTTTATCTAACTAAATTAAGAAATTTACTGCAGAAAGACGAGGATCTACGAACAAATGGATAAGAAAAAAGCGAATGAAAATCATGGCCACATACCTAACTCATTGAGCCACTAGGGGAAGTTACAAGTTCACTTGGAAAGTGAAATGAACCTTATTTTGCATTTTTTCTGTATATTTATATAAGGACAACTAGAGAGGTGTGCTCGGTTTACCAAAATGTGTGAAGTTTCTAGTAGCGGGAATTTTATTTAACTAAACTAAGAAATTTTCTGCAGAAAACCGATGATCAACGCACAAATGGATGAGAAAAAAGCGAATGAAACCCGTAACCACTAACACTTGGCGCCACCGGGAGATGTTACATTAATAAGTACAGTTGGAAGTAGTAGGGAAACGATACATAAAGACATCTAGAGAGGTGAGGTCGGTTAAGGAAAATGTGCGAAGTTCCTATTAGTGGGAATTTTATCTAACTAAATTAAGAAATTTACTGCAGAAAGACGAGGATCTACGAACAAATGGATAAGAAAAAAGCGAATGAAAATCATGGCCACATACCTAACTCATTGAGCCACTAGGGGAAGTTACAAGTTCACTTGGAAAGTGAAATGAACCTTATTTTGCATTTTTTCTGTATATTTATATAAGGACAACTAGAGAGGTGTGCTCGGTTTACCAAAATGTGTGAAGTTTCTAGTAGCGGGAATTTTATTTAACTAAACTAAGAAATTTTCTGCAGAAAACCGATGATCAACGCACAAATGGATGAGAAAAAAGCGAATGAAAACCGTGACCACATACCTGACATCGATTTCCGAGCGCAAGGGAAGACATTCCGTGTAATGCGGAAATTGGAGATAATTCTTCCACTTTTTGCTCTTGCCCTTCTTCTGACCGCCACCTGCAGAAGTGAAAAGTGAGAACGCGGGTGACGCTCGTCGCGAATTCACAGAATGTGTCATCAAGCAAATGCCACCACCCCCACACATGCACGTCGACAATGCTCGAGAGAATTCACACCGTTTCTGCTGATTAGTAGTAAACAGACGATACGTTATCACATCACGGCCGAGCTGCTGCTTAGATGAAGCGAAAACAGGCAGTAACTCACTCTCTCGGGCCTTTATGTAGACGGTGTTGGCGACGATGTTCTCGATCTCCATGCTGTGGCTGCTGCTGCTGCTGCTGCTGCTGCCGCTGCCGCTGCTCCCGCCGCTGGTGGTGGTTCGTGGTGGTGCAGCTGCGGCTGATTCTCAGTGAATGATATGGAGTCCGACTAGCAGCGGCGAGTCAGAGACGGACAACGGCAAGAAACGGCGTCGTGTCGTCGACGATGACCGAGAATAGGGGAAAGGTGAGAGGAATCGTCGTGGTCATAAATGCCGATGCAGCGCTCGCACACACATACACTCACAGCTTAACACACCATCATTTTTCATAAGAGTTCCTCCCTCTGACTCGGTCTCGCGGTCGCGTTGTCCAGCCGATCGATATTAGCTCGCCCAGGCAGCGCAGGCTGAGTGTGAGGATGAGGATGGAGTACGACGGCGGCGACGACGGCGACGACGACGACGGCGACGCTGGCCAGGCTGGCCGGCCGGCCGGCTGTCTGCTGCCCCTGGCACACGCCCAAAAGCGTCTTCCATCCGGGCGCCCCGGCCATTCCGCTCCCCGATCCCGTTCATCCTCGCAACCGACCGACCGACCGACCCACAGTCGGACTTCCGATTTGTCAATGCCGAACGCCGCCGCCGCTGCTGTTGCTGCTGCTCCTCGTGCAACCGCTGAACTTAACGCCTTCATCCGTCCGTTTACAAATATTAGTACACAGCCTGCACCCGGCCATCAGCGCGGCCCCCAAGCGCCCGTGCGTCCGTTCGTCCGTCCGTCCATCTGTCTGCTTGATCTACCACGGCGTCGTCGACAGACGCTTCGCACAATAGGATTGGGTGGAGGCGGTGTTGAACTCTTATGACGATGATTTTTCTTACCCTTTTTGCATAGTGGAATCCACTATTTCAGAACAAAATCGTAGTCTGAAGGTGGGCCTTCGATAGTAAAGCCAAATATTCTATTCTACCGTGAAAATATCCGAGCCGGCGCACAAATAGGCTCGGGGAGGGGGTCACCATGTGGGGCAACCCTATACACCATTTTGGGATCTATCCTAGTGAGGCAGGGGCAGTCCGCTCTGACTCTGGAGCTAGGGCGGCAAAATTGAAAGCAGAGTGGTTTACAAAGAATACCGTGAACTGATCAAGGAGACACCTTTCTAGCAGTTTCCTAGCCGGAAGATGGCTTACTGTTTACAATTGTTTCGCTTTTTTAACGATGCCTCCCCACCGACTAGGATAGATCCGCGTTGTGTTGTACGAAACCAAAAATTTTGTGCAGCACTAGTGTGTTACAGCCCTGTGATGAACTGAGCTAGGCCATTTCTGATGTAATTGGACATACATGTGCCACACGCCCCAAGGCAAGGTGCCCCCCCCCCCCAGTGTTTGACCAACTTACAACCGGAAAAAACGTCTGAATTATTCACCGTAGTCTCGGAGTGAAATTCAGGGAAATCGTTACGGGACCGAGTTGCCCATCCCTCTGCCAATCAGTCGCTGCAGCTAGTGATATTTGCTTGCATGCTTCTCCGGCGCAAATAGGGTGGGGGGGGGGGCTTCTAATGGGCAGAAAATCCCATAGATCGCCGTTAATGTCCTTCATCCCTGGTTCCGACGTATAAAGCTTGTAGTAAGGGCGTTCCATGGTTAATAAAAACCATGTTTGAATCGCGCGACTGTGGGCGTTGCACCCCGGACAACTCGGACGGGTTTTTTTCCGGTTGTAGGTGCATCGGCGAGTCCCTCTCCTCCCCCCCCCCCCCCAACTCGTACTGTACCGGCGCTGTTGTGTCGTCGTCATTCTCTCCCCCTTCCTTCTCTTCCTCTTTATGCCTGAAAGAAGGTGCAATCGCAGTTGATATCTTAACGATGTCATAAGAGATGAGCGTGTTCACTATAGCCGTATATCGAACGCACTCATTACATAGAAAACAACTGCACTAACGGAGTCAAATCAGTGTTGTTTTTTTAATGTCATTTTGTAGAGCTGGTAGACAAGATTCTCATCGACTTTGTTTGTTTATCTCGGCTTACGTTTTGACGACGTCGCCTTCATCAGAGCCTGAATTAGAATATATAGAACATAAAATAACAAGGCCCAATGCGTGCCAGGGGGATGCATTCTTGTGATGTCTTTTCTTCCTCATTTTTCTACAGCGCTAGGAAACCGAAACAAGCGGAAACAGTGTGGCCTGTCACGGTTTGGAAATTGCAAAGGATTCACATGTAGTGTCTGATAAACTTACAACCGAAAAAAAGCCCGTCTGAGTTGTTCACCGTAATTTCGGAGTGAGATTTAGGGAAATCGTTACGGGACCGAGTCGCCTATCCCTCTGCTAATCAGTCGCTGCAGCTAGTGATATTTGCTTGCATGCTTCTCCGGCGCAAATAGGGTCGGGGGGGGGGGGGATGTTTCTGATGGGCAGAAAATCCCATAGAGCGTCGTAGTGTCGTTAATGTCCTTCATCCCTGGCTCCAACGTATAAAGCCAGTAGTAAGGATGTTCCATGGTTAATAAAAACCAGGATTGAATCGCGCGGCTGTGGGTGTTGCACCCCGGACAACTCGGACGGTTTTGTTTTCTCGGTTGCAAGTGTATCGGCGAGTTTCACATGTGGGCTAGCTTAGTCTAACTTTTGTAAAATAGTTTGTTTTCAATTTTCCCGCCGTTGCCACTATGACAGAGCAGAGAGTGCCCCCTTTCGACTAGGATACATCCTGATTGAGAATATATAGAATGCTTAGACGAGCTCAACGCTTGCAAATGATTAAGACGTAAAGTACGTCAGTGACTTTTTGGAGAACAATTCGTTTTCGATTTTGCCGCCATTGTCAACGTGACAGAGCAGAGTGTCCCGTCCGACTAGGGTACATCCTGATTGAGAATATATAGGAAAATTAGGCGCGTCCAAACGCTTGCAGATGATTAAGTACGTCAGCGTCCTTATTACGAACTTCACATCGTGTTCAGAAGTCTAATTGATTTCAAGCCTGTTTGTTCAAATTTCAGTTTTATTTGATCGATCTTCACTGGTTTATCTGCTAAAAAAAACCCACTCTCTTCCTTTTTATGCTGTTTAAACATTATGCAGCTCATATCGTTGTTACTTGTTAATTTCGGCTTGGATAAAGAGTGCTTTTCAACATGCCTCCCCCAACTAGGAATTCAAAACTGCCATCTGATCAGCTAGTCTGACATAGTTCTCTTATTTCGAGGTGTTGTTGCTTACTTATTGTGTTTATGTTCATTACGGTATCGTTAAGACGCTCGCTCCCCTCCAACTAGGATTGCACCGGAAACGAAAGCTTCTAGTATTCGTCAAGTCAAGGGCACTATGCACAACGAACTGACATTAGTCGAGGATTTATACTCTTCGTGGCGTGACCCAATCGAGTAGGGACACCGCGGCGTCGGGGTAGCGTAACAACAGGCACAGATTTGAGATTTTACTATTTTTCACATATCTGAGTATATTATCTGGCCAGAAAAACATTTATCTTCGTTCTGGTTTGGCACTTTTTGACTTCGGAAGACGTTAACATCTCACTGTTCCTTCTCCACTGTCACATGAGACATATTCTGACGAGTTCTCCGCATCAGACTGTTAATGTGAAAAAGGAGCGTAAAATGAAAATGAAAATGATGAAGAAAGAAGCTACTGTTGCGTTTTATCCTTGTAACCTGAGAAGAACTAAAGTGTCTCATAACGTATTGCAGTGAGGCAACATGCCAAATGAGATGAGGAGACCATGTTCGCCTGGTCAAGAGTGCTTGATAAACTTACAACGGGAAAAAAGCCCGTCTGACTTGTCCACCGTAGTTCCGGAGTAAAATTCAGGGAAACCGTTACGGGACCACGCAGTTGCCTATCCCTTTGCTAATCAGTCGCTGCAGCTAGTGATATTTGCGTGCTTGTCCGGCGCAAATAGGGTCGGGGGGGGGGGGGCTTCTGATGGGCAGAAAATCCCTGAGCCCCCCCCCCCCCCCCGACCCTATTTGCGTCATTGATGTCGCTCTTCCTTGGCTCCAGCTTACAAAGCCTGTAGTAAGGGCGCTCCATGACTAATAAAAACCAGGTTTGAAACGCGCGGCAGCGCGACAGGAGGTACACCCGCCCCTGCTGGTGGCGTGACGTCAGAAGGTACAGCCGCTGTTCTGCGGACCGGAAACTTTTGTTTTGCGTGCCAAATGTTTCGTAAGGCAGCCATTGGACTCTCGGTGAAGCCTAGGGAGTTGGGGGTAGGTGAGCAAGGGGGATGGGAGGAAGGTTGCACGCCCCCAGCAGGGGCGGGTGTACCTCCTGACCGTCCCCCGAAACGCGCGGCTGTGGGCGTTGCGCACCGGACAACTCGGGCGGGTTTTTTCCGGTTGTAAGTGTATCGGCGAGTCTGGTCAAGCAACCTCATCCCCATATTTCTTTCACCAAATCAAAGGACATCTAAAACTAGAGCAAATAGATACAAGAAGGGTTTAAGTGTATAAAGGTTGAGTAGCTTTCAGCGAGATCCAAGTCGAAGTAGGAGTGGTCGAAATCCATTTCAAGTGCCCTTTTTGCTGTACACAGAACGTTTTTTTTATTCACTGTTTTTATTTCACCCCTTCCCTCCTTTATTGTTTTATTTATACGGCTGCACATACATAATTTGCATAGCCCCCAGCACCACAACTGCGAATAAAGCTATATGGCCAGGAAAGCCTTTTCGGCACCAGATGGACCCAGGGTGGGGTCATAGTGTAAGGCAGGCCTACACGGCAGTGTATTTTGTTGCATGAAGTTAAAGATGTTATGCAGCACCCATGTATTCTAAAAGTTGGAAAATTGAGCCAGCCCACTTCCGGTGTAATTGGGTTTTCGTGACCCTTCCACAAGCCCGCTAGAGTTTTGCGCCATCGAACCGCCATCTGTTCCTGTCGTGATGGGGTCCACACTCTCACTGTGGTAGGAGCCGCGCCGAGGAACAGTTGTCACGACATCACCTTCCGCTCGGTGCCGCTACTGCAGCTAGATTAATTTTAACCACAATTTTTGAGCAGCACCTTCAAGAGTTGCTCCCACTGAGGGATATGGTCCAGGCCTCGCTAATGGCGACAAAACGGCATGCTGCAAAATAGTGTTGCAGGCCTTACGAAGGCGGATAGCCACTAAATAAAATGTGGCTCGATTCCCACTCCGCACTCTCGAGCACATTGTGCCCGTTTTATTAGATATTTATCGATTTTTGTTGGGCTTCTGGGGCTGTGTGTAGCGCAGTCGGAGGAGGTGCCGGCTATCGCATGCATCCGATATCAGGTGCTTGGTTCGGATTTCCCGCCTATGCCATCGAAGCCTTCCATCACTCCGAGGGTCGATGATTTGGTACCGGACTTGTCTGAGAAGGGTAGAGCTCTGAGTTGACCATCGGCTGCCCACCGCAAGTCACTGTATGGACTAATACGCTTTCAAATGGCCTCCACGACATACCGTAGAGGTAGAATGCGTGGTGCATCTTGAAAGGGATTTAGTATCCTACCCTTTATCCTTTATTAGGCTTCTGGATAACTTGCTGACGGCTCAAGTGAACCTCCCTAATTCAGCTCTTGTGGTAACCAGCAGCTAAGTACTTTCATTTTAGCAATGGGCCCATTAAGAGGCTATGTGGCTCAGGGACGGGGATGCCATATTTAATGGATGTTCATCTACGTCAAAAATGAACCGGCAAAAGAAGACTTGTCGCCCATCCTTGTTCATCAAACCCTTTATGGTAGGTGCTGTCTATATTCAAAGCGATACTCGGCTTCAACGTTTGATGTTCGTTGCCTAGCGCCCCACTACAACTTCTAGCCATTCGTTTGTGTTTCCGTTACTCTCAGTGCCTATATACACCCATGGCTTACCTGTTCTTTTGTTGGTGTTAGAGAGCTTGGGGCGGAGTAGCGTTCTACCCCCGCCCTTTAAACAGAGGCGTGGCAAATGTCTGCGTCTCCACTATCTCGTAAGGCAGCCACTGGACTCTCGAGCAAGCCCAGGGAGTTGGGGGTGGACGGGCCAGGGGGACGAGGGGGTAGAGCACTTGACTCCCAGAGCTTGGCTTTTATACGAAGAAGCAGACCCTCGATTATTTGTCGTTCATCACGCGAATTAGAACTCGTTTTAAAGGCCTGTTCATAGTTCGTGATAGCAGCGACGGTGTCGCTGGTGAAAGGCGTGCGAATCGATCAGGGCCGAGCGATCAGTGACAAAAGTCGATGTGCAGTCTTTGCCCGGGCGACTAGTTGCACACGTCGCTCGCGTTGGGACCTCGGTAAACGGACCGCGGTGCGGGGGATAGTTGCGTTGTTTCATGCGAGGGAGGTCGGGGGTTCGGTACTCCTGCAATGCTGCGCTTTTGCACCACATCCTGGGGTTCCTTCCGTAGCCTGCGGACTCCCCCTGAGCCCTTCCCTTGCCAAGTTGCGTGTCCGTGATTGGACAGAGGACATGGCACAATCTCTTATTTGACACTAAAAAATGGCCGCCTTCCTGCTGTTTAAAACAAATTTTAAACCATCTTTTTCTAAAAAAATGTTATAAAATTTCAAACAATAGGTTCATTTATTGGGTAGATATATTAAAACTTCAAGGAAAGTTATACTAAAAAATTTCCTTGAAGAAAAAGTTATTCTATCTATTTTGGAGAGTCTCTAGTTTAATGTCAAAGAAACTCATTTCAATTTGAAAGAGTTCGCTTTGATTTCAAAAGTCTTAGGCTTGCTTAGAAAAGTGTTCAATTCGACGTGAAAATGGTGTATACTGTTAACATTGCACATGGATTATACTTGTGTCCTAAAAAAGACGAATAATCTAATGTATTGGGTTTCGTGAAAAACCGAATATTTGAATAATGAATATATTCGAAGTTTGGGCCTCATCGAATATTCGAATAATGAATATTCGAATTTATTCGAATATTTGTTCGAAATTGTTCGATTCCGTTCGAAGTATAATAGTGACCTATGGATTATACTTGTGTGCTTGCAAAATTTTTTCGAAGCCGGTTTAATCACCCAAGTTTGCGGTACGGTTGCCAGTTGTGCAACACGAAGACGCTTCACAGTTGTCCAATACTGTTGTTTACCATCGACTGCCATCGACTGCCCGACGTAGGGTGGTTTCGAAAGAGGTCTCTTCCCAATACGTGTCTAATGGTCATACCTCAGTGTTTCTTCCCAGTTCTCCTGTGTGGTGCAACTTTCCACTATTTTTACCGCCATACTTTTACCCACTACCCACTACCACGGTTGCTGCTACTACAGAAATTGAATCCCTTTCCACTGTTCAGTATGGCAACCGGTTGCTCCGTTCTGCACCTTTTTTGCTATTTTGCCTCACAGAAGCCGTTATTTATTTGAATTTACCTCTGTGTTTGCCGCCATACTCTTACCACTACCCCACTGCCGGGGAAGCTTCGATTCCTTAATAAATTGAGTCCTTTTCCACTGTGCAGTATGACAACCGGCTGCTCTTTTTTGCACTTTTTTACTATTATTTTGCATTGCAGGTGGCACTTCTTACGTTCAATTTTCCTCTTTGTTAACAGCCCTACCTTGACCATTACCCCGCTACAAGGGAAGATACGACTCCAGGGCTAGATTCATCAACCGCTTACCGGTCGGTAATGGTGAAAAGCACGCCAGACCTGATGCTGATGAATCTCATATCAGGGGTTTCACGGTACTTTTCACCGTTACCGGCAGGTAAACTGCTGACGAAGCTGGCCTCAAATACCGAATCTCTCTCCATTGTGCACAACGACAGCCGGTTATTCTTTTCTAGACTCTTTTGTTATCAATGCTAGGGATGCTTCCTTACTCAGCATCGGATGCCGGCGAAGCCAGCAGCTGTCGCTGGGTAAGGAAGCATTCCTAGAGGGTTCGACGTTAAGATTGGTTTCTGACCCCACATGGCTCACCATACCCGACGCCGGCGAAGCCGGCTAACCTAGCGTGGCCCGCCCGGCCAGGGTCGGGTGCAGGCGAAGCCCGCAGCCGACGCTGGTAAACGAATAATTGAATATATTCGGTTTCATGAAAGACTGAATACTCGAATATAGTGAATATATTCGAATTTTGGGCCTCATCGAATATTCGAATATTGAATATTCGAACTTATTCGAATATTCGTTCGAAATTATTCGATTCGGTCCGAAGTATAATATGCATATCTAGAAAAAATATATGACCCTCGCCCTCCGAGTGCGATTGCGTCGAGGAATCTCATCGGTACTTTCTGGGAAAATGGACGGCGAAGACGGTGCACGTTCCTTGGTTGATCACAAATGGCAATGAAACGAATTCCAGAGTGCGACCCATTTTAATAGGAGTAAATCATCAAGTCGCGGGAATTGCTTCCCGTGTACAGTTCTGTGCTCTTCTCGAGGTCCGTTTTCTCAGAAAGTACTTGTAATATGTAGGCGATCGACCTAGGAGCAGCTTAATGGGTAGCCATCCACCGGAAATGGGCACGTCATGCATTTCCTAGCAGCTGTGCTTCCGTGTTGTCGAGCCGAGTTCTTTTTCCACTTCACCTGACCTGACCGCGCGCTGATTAGGCTCACCTCTGTTGACCGCCGCTGGTTACAGTGTGCATGTCACTGTCACTCTCAGCAGGACCTGTGTGTGCTGTTTGTGAGATCGTGCCATCCGCGTGACGTCACCGGAAAACAATCCGACGACCAGTTCGTAATGGTCGCTGTGAGTACGTCAAAACAAGCGGCGCCGGCTGGTTCTGAATGCTCGCGCGAAGCCCGCGGACCAACGCTTTCCGTCCGGCCTTTTGAAATGCGGCCAGCATGCAGCAGTGCTGTTATCGGTGCTACTTCTGTGTACTTTGTCATCGGCCCTGTCAGCATTCACGCCCTCTTTTATCATACGGGGCAAGCACTCCATCATCTGTTGCGTTTATTTTGCACAGCCGAACCGTATGTTGTTCTGTCCGTAAAGAAGTAAGATACTCGACGTCGATTTTCCGTTTTTTGTTGTTGCCACTGCTTTGTCGAATTTGTCCACTTCATTGACATCCGCATAATCATAATATGCTGCTCATTGCGGTCGTGCGAACAAGGTCAGCCTGAACTTCCTTCTTGTTGATACGATAAGGTACGCTTCGTATGGGTGAGTAAGGATGCGTTACGTTAGGTGGCTCCGGGGTGGTACATTAGGTGTCTTCCCGAGTTACGGTAGTGTGCCGCCGCCTGCCACAGCCCTCGATTACGGTAGTGTGGAGTGTGGTTGAGTCCGCCTCGAACGAGGTATAACGGAAGAATAGAGCAGACTATGCGCCACGGAACAAACTTGCTGTCATAGGGTGGTGATTGAGGACTTCACTCGTTTTTGTCCCTCTTTCCCATTGTTCTTCTGGAGTTCATATGGTTTTCCGGCGCAGAGTGACTCCTGGTGGGGGACGGGGTTCGCCTTATAATACACTTTCTACACACTATAATGCACGGAATCTGCTCTACGGCAGCAACGCGAGCTCTGCTCAACTAGCCTCATCTCGTAGTGAAATCTCGTTCGAGGGGACGCGGCATCCGGGCATACGGTAATGGAGTGCATCGCTCCGCCCTCTACAGTAGTGCGAGGCACCTAACGTAACCCACCCGTGGCGTCAAATTCGCTCTCCGGTAGAATATCTACTCGTTCGATAAAACTCGCTCGAAGCAATCTCATCAGTCGGCCACCCTACTGTGGCTTGGTTGAGGTCGGTCCACCACGATTCCGTAGTCGAGGGGGATGCCTAAGGCCCCGTCTATACTTCGTCGCGGCGCGACGCAATGGCCACGCAATGAGGCCAAATTGATCGATCACGTCGCACAATCAATATGGTCACTATACGTGGCGTAGCGTCGCGCCGCGACGAAGTATAAACGGGGCCTAACGTACGAACCCTGTGAGGTTGTCGGGATCACGATCACCAGTTCCCATATATTTTGTCTCCATAACCCTTCCCTTCCATGAGGTATTTGGGTGGTGATCAAGAATACGATATGTTTTTAGGTTAAGAATGGTAGGCTACGGTAGCTGCTGGTGAACAACGATGGCGAGGTCAGGATCATCGATTTCTCCCATATTTTGCCTATGAGAGATATTTAAGCTCCCAACTTCGAGTTTGTCATTTGTTTTCTAAATCTAATTTGGCAAGTTTTTGGGCACTATTTTCTGTATTTTACATCTCAAAGTTAAAGGTTGGAAGTCCGACCGCATAGGTAGAGAAAGTAATTCTACTGACCTAGAGAACCTTACCCATACAATCTGTAACATACCGTAATCTATTTTTCAAAGTTTTAAAAATGGTTACCACATTCGTGATTAGCACCCAAAATAACCCACCTGAGCAAAATTCGAGCGAAATCGATGGTGGTGACCCCGAAAGCCTTGCTCACCCAAACCTCTCGTAAACTAAAGTAATCGACCGAGATCTTGGGAGCGGAGATCGTATTCTTATTCTTGATTAGTAGCCCAAATATTCCATGGCCGAAAATTATGTTCGGGTGAATCATTTTTTTTCGATCTCTTTTCGACCTCTGGAGTCGTGAAAATACATGAGTGTGCTAATTTCACGAAGGTGTAATGTCCTTGCAGCAACGTGTTTTAGAACAGAGTGTATCGCACGAGTAGTTCCGTCAGAATTCACTCCCGTATAAACTCACCTGGCGAGCAACGAGTTGACATCCCTCAGGGTATCGTTGCAGGACCATACGAACGTTCTGCGCGTTTCAATCTGTGAGAAATGGCTACTGATGGGGTCGATGTATTTACCATATTCCTTCCAATTTCCACATTTTCGTGTTTGCTGGTTGTTGAATTTGCACGTTCAGCCTTTTCAGAGCCGGAACGATTGTTACGGAGCCATGGGAATACTTCATTCATTGCGGTCATTGGAAAGTGGTATCGTTCTCATCTCTCTCTCTCTCTCTCTCTCTCGCCAGTTTCTGCTCTTTTTTCGCATCAGCTGCACCTTTATATATCGTTATAGTTATATATATATCTTTGTTTCTCACAACTATTTTCTTCGCGATTTCCCTCCTTCTGCACTATAGAAAAAATAGAAACAGAAATGTCAAAATACGCTGCCAATGCAATTACAGATGTCATCAAACCAGAAAAATACATGCAAAATGAACAAAATTTACAAAAAAAAGCAAGCGAAGCCGCTTCATATTGATCGGAATGAGCTTAGCATCCCTATGGTCCCGCGGCGATTGCCGGAGCGTGTGTGAAAAACTCGTCCGTTTTGGTGGACAACTCTTCGCTACCTTTGCAACTTTATTGACAAGGCTAACATTGCAATTGCGTGCTTAGCGGCTTTCTTCCACTGTTTTCTTATTGATGTCGTTCTGTTTCATTATCGACGTGCATGATATGCTGCTGTTTGCCGCTGTCCTGATAAACTGCTGCCGAACCTTTTCTCTGTTACAGCTGGACGTCGTTGATGGTGGTAGACAACTCGTTATACTATTTCTTTTATCGGAGTGGATCATGTCGTAACAATAACGAACTCATTGAGGCCATCGTAGAGGAGATTAAAAACTACGTATTCGATGACAGGGGGATCGCATTGTCTTCTCAAGGTTGGTTGTCTTTTCCTCTTCAAAAGAATTCACCTTTGTTCATCTATGGGAGTAAACGGTAATATGGAGAGCGTGAAGCGCAGTCGGAGGAGGCGTCGACTTTCGCGCACACTCGGAATCGATCCAAAGTTCGGTTCTCGCCTAGTCCAACAAAGCTCATTCCTCCAAGGATCGTGGATTGGTGCATGGCCCTCTGGGAAGGCAATAATATTTCTTCTTGGGGTGATCACCGCAGTGAATTGTGTGGGCCGTTAGAGAAAAGCGGAATTCGTGACGTGTTCAATAAATTGATTGATTAAGGTCACTTATATCCTTTATGGGCGCGTGTAGCGCAGTCGGAGGAGGCGCGACTGTCGTGTGCACCCGATACCAGGTTCCTGGTTCGGATTTCCCGCCCAGGCCAACCAAGCCCTCCATCCCTTCGGGGTCGGTGAATTGGAACCAGACGTGTCTGGGAAGGATAAAGCGCTGACTTCTTCATCGGCTGGCCACCGCAAGTCATTGTATGGCCAAATACGCATTCATGTCGCCTCCACGACATCCCGTAGAAGTAGAATGCGCTGGCGCATCCCAGAAGGGATTGAGTAACGCCGTCCTTTATCCTTATCCTTATCCTATATCCTTTATGTTCGAAAAAAAATTGACTACTTGTGAACGTGTCGTTAATCAGAAGCTGAATTCTTTTCTGTTGCCACAATTACTTTCCTTGTTTCTAGTAATACTTTTCCGGTGCTAGTAGTGAATGCGGCTACATCGGGAGGTGGGAACGCACGAGCCATTTAGAACCAATGAGAACACTGACCGAATATTCGCCAGCCAATCAAGGAGCCAATTTTACAAAATATATTTTTCCGATATCTACACTTTCTGCAAACCGTGGGCGAAGTCGCTTTTGCTAATCCTTAAAAAGTGAACCTTGACTGTAGTCTTTTGTGCTAAACTGATTTTGCATTACCTTTCTACTCAATAGATTCTATGTTCTGCTTTTGTTGCTCTTTAAAAAGCTAACTTTCGCTGTAGTCTTTTGTTCTGAACTTATTTAGTATCACTTCTGGGCTCAATAAGTGTTCTGTGTTCTAAGATCTCTAAGTTGCACGCCCACTCGATGTCCTGGTTGGTCTGGCTCGTTTCCGCTTCTACATGTTGGCCACATTAACGACTAGCACCACTTTTTTGTCATAAGGGTCTTAAAAACTTTTTCCGGACCTTGTCTTTTCACCTTTTTTTCGAAGGCTCCGTAGTATTTTGTGCTTGTGTTTTGAATCGAATTCCTATCTGTTGTGTTAATGCTTCTGTGTTTTAATTTCTGCGTAAGTTTAAGGCTCACCGGCGTGAACGTTCCTGGGGCTAAAAACCATCTGTTTCGAACTTTTTATAAACCCAAAACGGGAACCGGAACCTGAATTTGGAGTTTAATAAGATGAACTGAAGAAACAAATGTGTCTCTGAAAGTGTGCATGAAATTGTGGAAGTGTATGACCCCGTTTATACTTCCGACGCCGAGCGACGCGACGGCATGTAAAGTGGCCAAATCGATCGATCGCGCCGCTCAATCAATATAGCCACCATCCATAGCGTCGCATCGCTCGGCGTCGAAGTATAAACGGGGTCTATTGGCTGACAGCTGTCGCCTCAGATTATCAAGTGTTCTTATTGTTTACTTCACGTCTGTATATGGGCACGATGAGAGATCGCTGATTATGGAATTCGCTTTCTTATCAACGAATGGGTTTTGTTTCCAAAAGCTGCGGCATGAAAATGATTGAGTGTTTATTCTTCTACGCTATGGCTCATTCTTCAAAACTTTGCGCAGATTTATGGTTTCGTCGGTGTTATTGTAGTGCGGAATAGCCCATTTTCTGGCGCGTTATTTTGGCGTTCAGTCCATAAGTCTGTGGTGATGGCTGCTTGTCATGAGGTATACCACGAATTATCCGCTTATTTGATGGTGTTTGAGCTGAACAAGCTAATAATAGTGAACGACCAAGGGGCGTTCTCCATAATCCCTATGGTCAACGTCAATCCAAACTTACAAATGAATAGCGATCGATAATTGTTCAATTTTTGCACTCAGATGTAATGGATGGATCTGACACTAGACTATCAGAAAGGCTTTTCAAAGAGTAAGGGAAAGCCTGCAGTCTGCAGTCTGCGGTCATCTTCCGTCCTCTTGATCGGACTCGAGCCGGCAACGTGTCGATTCGTGTCTGTCGCGTGTCGGAGTAGTTCAGTGGATCGAGCTTTTTCGAGGAACAGTAAGATCGTAAGACGAAATTCACTCTTTAATCGTTGTGAGCAGATGTGTAAAACGATTCCGACGAATGCACCCCCGAGTAGTTACCTGTTGTCTGCGCCCTCCTGCTTAGAGATCGCGTCCACGTTGCCGCGTTCGATCGATGTCTTGTGCGCGCGCGATGGCACCGCTGGCAAGTGGGTCGTGGTGCAGTGGGTGGCGGGCTTACTTCATGGGAGGGATGTCGAGGGTTCGGTTCTCATACGTCGTGGCATTCCTGCATTTCAGCTGACTATGTGAGATCTGAGAGGTTTCGACGGCTACACAACGTTGCGCGTTTTTTGCGCATTGTTTCAGCCGTATGCGCTTCGTCGTTTCGAAGAGTGCAGAACCCAGCCGCGGACTCCCCCTGGGCGACGAAAGCAGTTTCTACACGAGCACGGCTGCTGAACTCCTAGGCACGTTGGCCGACGTGTTCGGCACGGCTACTGAACTCCTAGGCACGCTGGGCAACGTGTTCGGCACGAAAATACTGGTAGCGAATGTGTGTAATTTCACGAACGTGATTTTCTGACGCCTAAAGGATACGGTAACCATTCGGGGGTGTGTTCGTCAGGATCATGCTAGTGAGCAGATGGCGTTGGGCAAGCTACCAATATCAATCATCTACGCTACCTAATCGGTGTTGGTAGCTTTCAAAACGTCGCGCCGTTCGGCAGCCGAGCTATGAATTCCGCCCAATACCTATCGTTCAGAGCTTTTTCGGAGTAGTCCGACCAATGCTTTGCATTTGTCCCGCTGCTGTTTTATCATCCCGCAGAATTCAATCGGTTACGGGTTTCGTCTAGCTGGTGGAAGCGATTTGCTTCGCCTGAGTGGCCCATCTAATTTTCGACGACTTGGCTCAAGCGACAGTGTCTCTGATCGTCTAACGTGGACGAAGCTAGGAGCTAAGGAGGGCTTTTCGAAACTCAGAATTTAGGGAACGATGAAAGGTGTGAAACGATTCATTTGAGTGAATCGTTTCACGCCCAGCATCGTTTCCTAAATTCTGCGTTTCGGAAAGGTTCAAGCTTCAGAGGTGTATATTGTCACAAAAGCAGTTGAAGTAGGTTGGCAAGGAGCCAGGTACATTTTCACCTCTTTTTTAGAAAATTTTGAAGGCTTCTGCGAGCCGCTCGTTCTCTTCTATCTAGTTCTGGCAAACTAAAAAAAGATAAATAAACAAATAGGCTACTGATTCTGGGTGTTTAATTGTAAAAATTCTGGGATTTAGTATAGTATGAGCGTGAAAGATTAGGAGTGTTCCATACTCTACACGCAATTTTGTTCACATACAAAAGATAAAAGACGCAGTCAACCAATCACTGGTTGGGATACGCCAGGTATTCTATTCATACGTGATATTGGGGAATCAGTTTGCATACGCATTTCCGGCGTGTGCAGTGGCTTGCGGTGGCTAGTAGATGGGCAATTCAGTGCTTCGGTTCCGGATGGATGGAAGGCTTAGTTGGCCTGACCACTGGGATTCAAACTAAGAACCTCAGTTACGTTGTGCTCGACAACAGGCGCCTCCTCCGACTGCGCTACCACGTTCGCCTTTTGCTTGTATCTGCATACAAATGTACTTCATTTAGGTTACAGTGGGATTCCACTATGTGGAGAAACACCATTGTCAATTCGAGAGGATGATCTGTGGAAAATCGTAGACATTCTCTTCAAGACCAGCGTTATGTTCGATGGTCTTGTCTTTCGGTTCGTTGCGTCTTGTTGCGTCTCGATATGTTCTTCCGTTTTTCTACCATTTTTCATTATCCTAGTGAAAACGTTTAGGAGACAGAATCAATAATGCTTC
Source organism: Heligmosomoides polygyrus polygyrus (assembly GCA_947396885.1). Classification (NCBI taxonomy): domain Eukaryota; kingdom Metazoa; phylum Nematoda; class Chromadorea; order Rhabditida; family Heligmosomidae; genus Heligmosomoides; species Heligmosomoides polygyrus. The sequence goes on from OX377206.1 coordinate 89,106,850, forward strand.
TAGAAAAGGAGGCGCGAGCATTTCTCTTGTTTCCTCAGTTGTAAAAAATTCACCTAAATAATCGCTTAGTATTCTCTTTCGTGTACTGTCCTTTAGCCGTATGCCACATTCATATGTAGCATTTCGTGCCTCTAATAGGTAGCTGACCCCATGAAGATATGTGTTTAGAATTGCTACACCTGATGAGACACAGAATCTGTTCTATCAAGAAGCTGAGCGAAATGATGTGCTCCCGAAATGGATAACGAGTCCCGAGGATTTCAATCAAAGGGTAGCGTTTTTTTCTTCAACTTTCGGTTTTTTGCGTGCTTTCCGGGCTGAACTCACAGTGCTGCCGTGAAGTCGAGATCACACTCTCTTCTCGGCGACGACCAATCATGAAGTTCCTTTCCTTGCCTTTCACCGTCGCGATTGGACAGTGATTCGAGGAAGCCCTCTGGCAACGATGTGAACGAGCCCATCGGCCCGGAAAGTACAATATTTTCTTTCTGAGATTTCGCTGCTTTCAAATGCATCGGGTGAGCTTGTCTATTTTTCTTAGCCTGCCGAATTTCATTACTCCGCCGTGTTGCTTAGGGGTAGAAGTCTTGGATAGCTAAACTATCCATGCTGCATCCTACAGAGCACGACTCGTTTAAAATGCGGAAGGCAGTTGACGGCTAGAAAAACCATGCAGAATGATTGCATTTATTTGTCGCTGCCCGTCGGGAAAGGTCACTTCTCTCCTCGGTTGCTAGAGAGGGGCTAGCGCGGCTACCGTAAGGATGTACTAACGGATAAGGATAGGGCTCGTGGTAGCGTAGTCGGAGGAGGCGCTGGTTGTTGCGTGCGCCCGATTTCAGTTACTGGTTCGGATCTCCCGCCCAGAGCAGCCAAGTCTTCCATCCGTTCGGGATCGGTGAATTGGTACCAGATTTGTCTGGGAAGGATAAAGTGCTGACTGAATTGTTTCAAATTGTTGCCTCCAATGTCCCGTAGAAGTTGGACGCGTGACGCGTCTTAAAGGGTCTCGATTAACATCGTCCTTCATCCTTTTGATCTTACTAGGATGAGGAAAAGTTCTGTTTGGAATTTCCTTTTTCATTTCAAAATGTCATAGCTTTTTTTAAACAGTACAAGCTCACTCAGGTGTGTAGTCTCCATCGTTGTCTAGAACATGTGACCAGTGATTAGACAGTTTTCGATATCCTTGACCCAGAGGTGGGTCAGCTGCGAGTCGAAAAAGTAGACGACCTCTGTTTCGAGTTCCGCTGTCTGATCATTGAATTTCTTGCTGCGAAAAGGACGCTTTAAGGCCAACGTCCGAAGCAAGTGGTGTTATAGAAGTAACTAAGAGAGGAGAATAAGAAGCATGAGCAGAACTTCTCATCCGACTTCGGCAGTCTTCTCTCGGCACGGCTTCGTGACGTGGGAACAGGCGTCGTTGTGAAGTGGCCACACTTCGTCGCGCTTCCGCTTCGGAGGATTCTGACCCAACAGCGCTAATTTCTGTAAAGTGACTTCTCCGTGTCACTTCTATTTTTGGTAACGAGGCCCTTGTAATCCTTTGTCGGTTTAGAAGACCTAACATATGTCCGAAAAACCACTGGTCTCTCTTGGGGACTTTTCTTCCTCTTCTTTTTGTATCGCTCCAGATAGCTCCTCCGACTTCATTGTAAGAAACGCCTGAGCTGCTCACATCGGCTTGCGATAAATCTCGAATATCTGCAAACAACCGACGACGAGACGAGAGCGGCAATTGAGCGCGCCATATGGATGTAGCCACTGGAGGAGGCTCTTCTGGTAGCGGCGCAATTTGTTATGAAACAAAGAGTGCACGCTGCGTCGTCATTGCTTCCCCATTGTGAAGACGGGCGAGCGCGATAGCTTCGCTGGGGAGGGGGGAGGGCGATGCTCTCGATCGAATTTGTGTCCTCCTGCATCGTGGAAGTGGCCTAAAGTCGGGACTCGTATCGCTGCTGGAGAAGTGATGACGTGAAATAGTGACAATGTAGCTGGTTTCTATGATTGGTGAGGACCGCACAATATTGGGACGTCCTCTGAAGCTTTGTGTTTCATGATTTCAAGGCGGGGTGTAAAGCACTTTCTTTTGGTGCTCATGTCTAGTAGAGGAAGCTGTTGCCTGATTTAGCGACGACTAAAGCCCCGTTTATACTTCCGACACCGAGCGACGCGACGGCATGTAAAGTGGCCAAATTGATCGGTCGCGTCGCTCAGTCAATATGGCCACCAAACGTGGCGTCGCGTCGCTCGGCGTCGAAGCATAAACGGAGCCTAAGGTGGAATCTAACCTCAGTCGCTGAACGGCGACCTATGAAAACTATTCTTAGCAAATGAGCAAATGCATAGTGGTTATCACAACTATCAGTATTGATCGAATGCGCGGCCGAATCGATATTGTTGGTGCGATAACGTCGCGCCGTCCAGTAACCGAAGTATAAATCCCGTTTAAAAAGCAAGAGTTTGTCTGATGTTCGTGCCATGTTCAAATTATCAAGTTACATAGGAGGTTCATGCAACAGCTACCTAATCACTTTACGCGTAAATGGCACCCTTTAGCGTTAATAAAATATATATATATATATATATATCTTTGGCACAAATATTTTTTGTTCTTTTTTCTCAAAAAGGTTACGCCGTGCACTGTCAGATTCGTCGCGATGTCTATTTTGTTGATAGTGAAAATGCTGTTTGCGTAGAATTGTGCAGTGTGGGGAAGTTTGTATGTATTTTTAGCGGCTGCTTCAGTTGAGCAGTAGGTTTGTTCGCACAACCCTATATTAACAGCATTTATGCTATTAATCAGGCAAATATCGCAAAGTACTAGACGGGTGCACGGCGCAATCTTTTTGCTCGATTATCGGATTTTTTGGCATTTCAAAGCAAACCTGACGACATCCGCGCTGCTGTAGAGATAGAAAGTTGTGTCCATTAAAATAGCATAGAGCTATTGGGGACGGCAGAGGTGTACGCGAGCTTTTAAGGCGGTAGTTTTGGATGAGATCACGTGGTAGCGCAGCAGGAGGAGCTGGCGACTGCCGCATGCTCCTCGACTCCAGGTCCCTGGTTCGGATCTCCCGCCCAGGCCTTCCATCCTTACGAGGTCTACGAATTGATACCAGGGTTGTCTGGGAAAGATAGGGCACTGGCTTGTCTAGCGGTGGCCTCCGCAAGTCCTCTCCGATATCCCGTTGGAGTAGAATACATGGCGTATTTTCCAAAAGGACTCAGTAACGCCGACCTTTATCTTCATTTTGGAAGAAGAATTTCACTTCGTAGAACGATTCTCTCTGATTTCTAGTGAATAGTGAATTTGCTTGTTCGATCTTTGCCGAAAGTATAAAATCAACTAACCGTTCAGGTCTATGGCTGTGGTGGCGTTCTCCACGTTGTCTCACCGGATATAAGGCGGAAATTTCCTTCGATGTCAGACATAGAGATTGTGAGGAACCATTCTCGAGAAACGAGGAATATCCTTGTGACAGAAGCAGTGAAACAAGTTGGTTCAGTTTTTTTTAGAATCAACTGATTTTTTTCGGATTGAAAGGTCGTATTTCAGAAGCTGGTAACAGTGGCCTTTCGGAACTTTGGAATGCAAAAAATGAGCGTTAATCTACCGGTCCCGTTGGCCTATGTTGCTCGGCAAAGGCCAGAATTGCTGAGCGCCGCCATCAGAGAGCACGAAGCTGCAAGCTGTTACAAGCAGGAGGTATTTCTTTGGCTTGAAGTTTACGCCCTCGCAAGAGCATTCGTCTGAGATTACCTTACCAATTAACGAAGCGATAAACGTTCAATTGTGCAGTTGGCGTCAATTATAATAGTATGTAGTATCCAATTATTAGCTAATTCTCATGGGATTTTTGAATATCAGCAAAATTGGGAGTGCGTTGCCAATTTGCTTTACGGCCAAATAGTAACAAACATTAACTCCGGACACAATCGGATGTACAATTAAATTTCTTGAGCGCGGGCATGGCGCGATTCTGACCTTTTACGTCAGACAGTACCTGTTTTTTGCGCTTTCATATAAGCTTTAAATTTCTCTAGTTGCTTCAGTGGCAGCAATGCTATGCCCGAATCGTGGCTTTTTTTTGAGAAGACGTGGTCGAATTTCTGAATCCAGAAGAATGTAAGCATGATTCGATCAACGTTCCAACACAGTACATCGGTTGGATGTTGGAATACGTACATAAGTCTGCGTCAAATAGGTGTGCCATTCCGAGGGGCGTGTATCGCCGTTTGTCTGGTTGGTTGCCGCGTGTTCGACCTGTGTTCGGCTTCTGATTGGCTGGCTTCCCACCTTTCCATATAGGTCATATCACCATGTAGTGCCGCTTTCTGCGATGTTCGATTCCTTTCGGTTGAACGATATTTGAACAACACGGATTTCAAAAAATCATAATCTACCGAACCGAACAATCTACCGAATTTGTTCTAACATTAGCTCGAGCACGTTAACGAGAACTCTATTAAAATATTACCACATTTCAAATCAGTTTCTTTAAGCCTAAAGTGGCTGGTATCGAGGTTGTAAGCTGGCATAACGATGTTTTGTTGCGATCAAAACTTCTAGCGCCAGGCGGGTCTCGAACCCGCACCTCTCTCTGATCGTGCGGGAATGCTCTACTCCTTTACACCACCGGTGCCGCTTGATCGATAAATACCACATTAGTCTCCGAAGGATGTTGCGCTGACTTTTCCATCTGCTGGCAGCTCCAAGTAATTGCATGTGCATTCAGATAAAAACCACAATACCGCTCCTGCCTTTGGTTATTGGTCGGAATAAACGCAAAAAAAAAACACCGTTTTCCCGTAACTCCCTTCAAAGTGGTCTATTCAAAAAATGAATGTTGCCATCCGAATCCAACGTTGGCGATCTATCCAGTGATGTAGGTATCATGCAGTAGTTTTAGAAAAAAATCGATTTGAGAGCTATAAAACTAGGGTTCTATCGGCGCAGTTATCTCAACCGACTGATGGAGGTCACCTGGATGACGCCTACACCATTGGATAGACCGCTCAAATTGGATTCGGATGGTAGCCATTTATTTTTTTAGTAGTCCACTTTGAATCGAGTTATGGAAAAATGGCGGTTTTTTGCGTTTATTCCGCCCAAGGCAGAAGCGCTATTGTATACATAGGAAGCCTGATTCTTCCCTTCAACGCTTGTAGGGAAGACGCAGGCATTTGTCAGTCATTCATAGGTGTATTGCTTATCCGATTCAAGATTTCTGGTTAGGATTTCCCGCCCAGGTCAATTAAGCCTTCCATTCCTCAGAGATCGATGAATTGGTACCAGACTTGTATGGGAGGGAAAAAGCGCTGACGGGATCATCAACTGGCCAGCGCAAGTCTTTGTATAGACCACATAGGCATTCAAATTGCATCCACAACATCACGCAGAATTAAATGCGCTGCGCATCCCAAAAGAGGTTGACAAACCCGCTCTTCATCCTTTATCCTTATCCTGGTCGCATGTCTGGTGGTTCCAGGGTGTGGAACGTCGTTTGGCAGAATGTGATCATGTGATGGTTCACGTATCGCTGAACGCCACGGACTTCCAGGTGCGGTATTTCATAGACGTTGCTGCTTCATGTCGAGACTGTATTTTAAGTACAACTTTAAGTTTGGAGATCATTACTGTCTTTTCCAGACTGTGACCGCCGTTGCCGACATTGAGATGCCGTTTGATATTGTCTCCCACCGAATAGCCCGTGCCCTCGTCGCTTTCGATCAACGACATACAGCGATTCAGAATGGAATGAGCGCTGTATACGATACGCAACTATTCAGCAAAGTCGTGCGTGTTTCTCTTCTTGAAGAAACAATAGAATTTTCACGTTTTTAAGTGGATCCCGTTGCAGACAGACGCCTTCGAGCGCGAGCGTCTTCTGTTTCTGCTGTCGACGTTGTTCAACCAGCCAGGCTCTCTGACGCACACCTACCAAGTGGCGAAAGCGTCCGTTTGTCCTAGGCACATAGAGGAGTGCAGGAAGCTATTCAGAGGTATGACCCATGCATTTTTGAAGCTAGCCGTAGGCTTGTCCCCTTCTGGTAATGTTTACATCCAAATCCTTGCTATTCTTGTTTGTTTATTGGGCTGAGGAAAAAACGCGGGTTTTCTTATTTCTGTAGAAGATCCTTGGAGACCATGTTAAGATAGGTTTGTGCCATTTCCAAATCAAATTTAAAACTTTTCAAGGCAAGTTTTACGCTTTTAAAATCATGCTGAACACCTTCTAAATCATGACAGATATCTTCCAGATAAAATAAGACATTTTCTGTGAAGGTAAAAATACCCTTTTCGTCGAAAGAAAATTTAGTACGACTTCTTTTCAAATGTTTAAAATTAATTTGCCCGATGAAGTGTATATATCCTTCAAAATTTTATAAGACTTTGTTTATTAAGAAACAGTAATGGTTGAAAAAGGGCGCGTGTAGCGCAGTCGGAGGAGACGCCGACTGTCGCCTGCACCCGATACCAGGTTCCTGGTTCGGATTTCTCGCCCAGGCCAATCAAGCCTTCCACCCCTCCGGGGTCGGTGAATTGGTACCAGACTTGTCTGGGAAAGATAAAACGCTGACTTGTTCATCGACTGGTCACCGCAAGTCATTGGACGGCGAAATACGCATTCAAATCGCCTCCACGACATCCTGTTCTAAAACAAATGAGGACAGTATTTTCAGGGTATTAAAAGAAGAAATCACGCCATGCACTCGTCTACCTCGTCGTGATTTTTGTTTGACTGACAGCGTAAATGCAGCTTACTTGAAAAAGCGAAGTGGAGATGTGTGTGCGTTTTCCACATCTGTTTTTATTGCGCCATTGAGAAGTGTGTAATTCCTCGCAAACGTCGCAGATGGAATTTTTTCCATCAAACAAATGAAAGTCGCGACGTCGTGGACGAGTGCACTGCACGATTTCCTCTTTCAATACAAAAAGTGTACCATTCCGCACTTTCAAATAAGTTTAAACCATTTTTTCTTGGAAAGTAAAATCTCTGCGAAGCTTCAAATATGTGTTCACTTTTTGGCTTAGGTGTACCAAGAATTTTCAAAAAAAAAGTCATTCTAAATCTTCATTAAACGAAATTGATTATCGCCTTCTTCGGAAGTGTCTGGTTTAGTATTGAAGGCGCTGCTTTCGATTTGAGCAATGTTAAGCTTGATTTCAAAAAAAGTTCAGTTGGTTTAGAAAAGTGTCTAGTTCAACGTAAAAATGCAACTATATATACCAGCCCAGTGCTCTCGAATTGACTCAAGGTTCGGGTGCTGTCCAGGTCCTCAGTCCCTTCGATCAGGGTCGTTGGTGGCCAGTGCTACCTTTTCTGTGAAGGGAAGGATGCTAAACTACAAACCGGCTTCCAAGTCGCTATATAGTCACACAAGCTTCCAGATCCATTCTATGATAGCTCGTAGGAGTAGAATGCATGGCGCGAACCGCAAAGGGAATCACTGGCATTTATCCCTTGTTACGCTTATTATATACTTCGAAATGTGAAAAACTCAATAAATGCGGTGATCGGACGTTGAACAAGTCAGTGATTTAAGCTTCTAAGAAGAAATTTGTCGCACCCATTCACGGTCCATTCCGAAGGACTAAAAGAGGATTGTTTGATTAGGCAGAATCAAAACCTTAAATCGATTCTGGGTGCATTCACTGGCCGACGTCTGCCACTGCGCTATACGTGCCTATGAGTTGGGCGTAAATTTGTGGGTTAAAATCGTGCAGATATGTGCCGCATCTTTCGGTGTAATTATGGCAGCGGAAATTCGACTGACTTCAATCATAGGCAGCGGAATTGGCAATCAATTTTTTCCTTCATCTAATTGTTGACTCTCCAAAACAACTGGCAAGGCAGGTTTCGATATATGGGGATTTTGCCTAAGGCTTCGCTAAGAAACCCCATGTATGCATCATGTCCAGTTAAGGGTATAAAAACTAGCTCTACCTTGGGCTTGAGCACTGGCGTTTAATTCATTATATTTTATTTTTATTATATTATTCTATTTGTTGAAATTTTTTGCCGGCTATTGAAATCAGTAAGCTCCATTTTGTATTCATTCTAAGGCAGCTGAACTATTGCTAGTATTCAATGTGGCCTACATGGCGGGGCGGGAACGCTTTAGCCAATCCCAACCGGGAGGAACGCCGCCCCAAGACAGATGGATCAGTCAGGCCATCGTAGGCTAAACACTTCTTTTGGGTGGTAAACTCGCTTGATGCGGCCTGATTGGTTTGGTGTGTCCCATTCAACGCGTAGGCCATATTAACGACTAGTGCAGAGTATTCAAAATTCACACTAGTCTCACTATTTCACAACTTTTTTTCAGAAGAAAAACATTATTTTCCAGATGGTATGTCGTCTTCAAGTGATGGCCAAAATTCCGACTGTTCTGGAGATGACGAGGGCGAAAGCAAAACGAAGGACTCCAGACGACACGTGCGTCAAGTTTGTTTTTATGAGTTTTCATTAATTTTTGCATGTTGGAATCGTCTAGTAATACCTTGTTTCAGGTCTGCAGAAAGCGGCGAGGTGATGTGGGAAAAAAGCGACATCTGGCTCCAATTATTCCGAGAAAAACTGACCAGTGAGAGAATTAGTACTCTAGTCTGTACTCTGTGCATACTTGAGTTATGCATAAAGTTATCCATTCAGAGTCCCTTATAAGGAGGAAGCAGCTCCTGCTCCCTCCACTTCTGGTCAGTTGAGACACTTCGAACGAGCTGTGAACGGCGACGACGTGTACTTGGTATTTCTTAATCCATTATTGCTTACTTTAGTCCTTATGGAGAGAGACTTTTTATGTAGAGGTCACAGGAGATCTGAAGCTAAGTGACTTTCTGACTAAGTATAACAGGCTGCTTAAAGGGGTTGGTTTGTCCGTCCTTCCTCTTGTCATCCGTTAAAAATTAGCGGCTGCTGGAGGGGTTTCTCAATGTCTAAAGAGGACCATCCGACGATCAATATCGGTCGGCGAGAAAATAATGGCCACTGAGTAGGCTTTTTAAAAAATCGCTCGAGATTATCCATTTTCACCTGCATGTAGTTGAGCAGTAGAGAATCGTGGTGAGGCGATGGTGATGAGCAGTGCGCAGATCAAAAACTAGATAAAATCGATCAATTAATAAGAGCTTCTGGGAGAAGCCCCAACCAGTAGTCGGTCGACCGTCAGACGTAAAAAGAAAGAAAACCAAGGAGTGAACATGCCTTACGAGTCTGAATATTTCTGCAGCATATTTTACTCGGTTATCATGTTCTTTGAGCTTAAGTAGGTTTTTTATATCACGATATCATGAAAGTTTATGGCATTTTTAAAGATAACTTTTGTGGCCTTTCTTTAAATATTTATAAGATCTGTCTAATCCTCCAGTGCTTCCACTTCTGTGTTTAGGAATCGTCCGAGGACAGCGAATTCGGCGAAGAAGAAGATATGGATCTGTTCATAACGAAACCAAAACCGAAGTCCAAGAAGAAAGCTTTATTGCAACAAGTTCGTTAAGTTTAGCATAATTGCAATAGCTACATAACGATTTGGTGGTCCGGGCGGGTACAATGGGGAGTTAGCCACATGTCCTACCATATAATAAAGCGATGATCCGTCCGTCTGTCCTTCCTCTCTCCAGCACATTGTCCTAAAGAAGCTGATCTGATATCGATCGGCTTTATTGGTTGCTGTTCAGGGTTAAACTTTTAAGATGGGAATCATGCAAATAGCTGACCGATAAGCAGATCTGAAAAGAAGTAAGCATTTTTAATCTAACAGGCTTTATCGATAGCTTCTTCGATCGATAATTGGCTTGGTATGGCAGTTTGAGATGGGAATCGCGTGAATATGGTGGTCGACCATTGTCAATCTCACGATATTTTCCGATCAATATTATCTGGTCTAGTCTGCTTGAGGAGGAAATTTCAAGAATATAATGGACGATAAATAAACCACGCAAAAAGTAGGCAGTATCGATCGATGAATCGATGCCAATCGGTTTCAACGAATTCTGGCTAGAACTGGGCAATTGAGAATGGCGTAAATAACTTGACCGGTGGATAGACCGCACAACATATGAACATCGAAAGTCAACCATTCGATATCGATCGATAGTATAGGTTTCTGGTCGGAATTGTCTGTCTGAGTTGTGTCTGAGATGCATGTGTATGTCGAGTGGGATTTCTGGGGCGAGGTCCAAACTAGAGGTGAGAGTAGCCGGTAGGCCGGCTGGGGTTACGACGGGTGTGAGCCGCGTATTGCCAACGCAACCCGGTTCCTCCTAGTAGTCAATTGATTATAGAATAAACTGGAACAGTAAATAGAAGGCTTTTTGTGCTTGGCTAGCTGGTAGATGGAGGACAAACGATAAAGGATGGCATTGGTCAATCCTTTTTGGGATACGCCACGCATTCTACTAATACAGGATCCTGTGAAAGGGATTTGAATGCGTATTTGGTCTACAATGACTTGCGATGGCCAGTCGATGAACAAGTCAGCGCTCTTTATCTTCCCAGATAAGTCCAATACCAAATTACCGACCCCGGAAGGGTTTGGTTGTCCTGGGCTGGGAATGCGAACCTTTGATGATCCTCCTTCGGCTGTGGCTCGAACCAATAACCCGGTATAGGGTGCACGCGACAGCCGCCACACCCTCCGATTGCGCTACATGCTCAAAGATGGGGAACAAGAAAGGATAAAGGTCGGCGTTATTAAACCTCTTATGCGGAAGGTGCCGAACACTCTTCCTCTACAATATTTTGTGAAGGAAAGTTTGAGTGTATTTGTAATATTTGTAGTTGACATATGCCTGGGATTGCGGTGGCGAAGCTATGAATAAATCAGAGTTTTACTGTTCCCAGACATGTTTGGCACTAGTTCACTGATTCACTGACCCAGGAGGTATAGAGGGCCTTGTTGTTCTGGGCGGTACCCGAACCAAAACCCTCGATTATAGGTGCACGCGATAGCCAGCTCCTCCTTTGGCTGCGCTAGCACCCCCCCCCCCTTCCATCACTCGCAGACACCATTTCTTTAAATGAAGAAGGCCCAAAACTCGACATCAAAAACTATGTCGTCAGGTAGTTTGTAATGAATAAAGGATAAAAGTCGACGTCAATTTTTCTTGTGGAGGCGCCACGCATTCTACTTCTGTGGCATGTCGTGAAGGCAATGTCATACATCACTTGCGGTGTGCAGCCGCTGAAAAAGTGTCCTGTCCTTCCCACACAAGTCTGGTAGCGTCCCCAGGAGATGGAAAGTTTGGTTAACCTGGCTAGGAAATTCAAATCAGGGACCTGAATCCGATGCACACCACAGCCGGCGTCTCTTCCGACTGCGCTACTACACATCCGTTCACGCGTAATTAAACATTAGTTAAAGAAGCGGCTTTGGAGCATGGCCGACCTGTTCTTGAAGTATAATGTGTTGCCTTTTTTTAAATGTAGCTTTTGTAGACAACTGATCTCCAGCTTTCCGAAGATGATTGTGGATTCGACGTTTCGGAAGTGATGAATGCTCTTCCACCCATTGCCAAAGACGATGAGGATTTCGACGATATCTAATCATTTTTTAACCGCTCTACTGTCGATATAGATGTGTTTACTATTGCCGCACTAATTACTTTTGGTTTCTTGATCAGTTGCTCATGACGATGAGTTTGGTTTCATCGCCTTCGACGTCAAAGAATTTCTAGCCATTATTGTTTGCCAAGCGAGGTGAGCTTGAATCTGTTTGTATATACCCTAACTGCCTAATTGATCATCCTATATAGTACGCAATTGACTGAGTTATGCATCGGTGCTTATAATTTCCCTAGTATTCTGAGGTGCAACTGTAATCTCGCTTCTCCTTCCAATCAACACGGCGTGTTCTCCATGACTTGGTACCCTGTCTCTCTACCAGTGGGTGCTTAGACACTTGAGAAGGTCGTTAACTTTCGAAATCGTCGTTCATAGCATCCTGCTGGAAATGAAGAGTTTACGTGTACAGTTGCTGTTGTTGTTTCTAATGGGTCGGATCGAAAGTTTCCGACTTCGAAATCTAACCGATTACAACTTTCAGCTGTCGCATTTAACTATTAGTTTGTTGCAGAAGTTCGCGCCATTTTCAAGACCACATTTTTTTTAGTTTTACAAAAAAGCGAAACACGTCAAGAATCGAAGTGACCGGCATCATGTTCTATCACTCTTCACCTTCCAGGCAGACTCCCGATCCCGTCAGCGTAGAACTTCTCTGGCTTTGATTCGAAAAACCCAGCCAGCCAGCGTTCCATGTCGTCCTCGTCAGCGAACGTTTTTCCTTGCATGGTACTGGAGAGTGACAGGAAAAGGTGGTAGTCTGGTGGTGCACTATCTGGGCCGTAGGGTGGGTGAGGCAGTACCTCCCATCCGAGGTCGAAAAGCTTTTGGCGAGTCATTCTTGCAATGTGTGGTCGAGCGTTGCCGTGCCAGAATCGGATTGTGTCATGATTCGGACGCTTTTCTGCGATCTTGGCGGCCAGTCTATCCAGCTGCTGACAGCACAAGTCCGCTGTTGGAGTTTCATTATGAGCCAGCAGCTCGTAGTAGATGACACCTCTGTAATCCCGCCAAACAGGAAGCATGATCTTGGACGGGTGAGGACCCTCCTTTGGCTGTGGCTCAGGCTACTCGCCCTTATCAACCCAGTGTCTGCTCCTCTTGATGTTGACGTACAGGCACCACTTCTCATCTCCTGTGATGATGAACTTCAGCCAACTATCTGTGCGTTTGTACGAGAGCAACGGAATGGCCACCTCAGTACGTCGCTGGCGGTCGCGTTCGGTGATGTCATGGGGGCCCCACTGTGCCAACCAGTGCACTTCACCCAGCTGATCTAGGTGCCTGGCGATGGTGGCATAGTACACACCAAAGCCCTGCGCGAGTTCGCGAGTAGTCCCCCGTGAGTCCGATTCCACCAGCTGTCGCAATCGGTCGTTGTCCACATCGGATTCACGTCCTGACCTGAACGAATCTTGAAGGCTAAACTCACCTTTGCTAAAGCGTGCGAGCCATTCTCGTGCAGTGCGATCGGACACTCTGCTCTCCCCAAATGCACCATTGATGCGACGACAGGAAGCGGCTGCTGACTCACCAAATTTGAAGCCATACCATAAGACACCTCGGATGTACTCCTTTGGAAGCTCCATTTTTCTGGAAGGAGTTCCGCGAGAGTGAGTAGCTACCAATAATAGTAAATTTATAGATACCTGATCTCTTTATGTGAACAAAAGATAGGTTGCTATAAGGTGGCGTTAGTAAGAAAAAAGCACAGTCAAAAATGGCGGGAATTTTCACAACAACCTAATACTTTATTAATGGCAAGGATTATTTGTTATTTAACATTTGTCACATTTCTAACATGGAAAGCAATGCAAGTATATGTCGCGTAGGTGAGCAGCATTAGTAGGTGGGGACGCCTAAACCAATCAGACCGCATTGAATGGGCATGCCGTTCAGAGAGTGCGTATCCAGTCGATATCCTGATGGGCTAGCATGTGTTCGGGTGTGCTATGCTTCGTTATTATTGGCTGGCGGCTCCCACCTACCAATGCTGCTCACCTATGCGACATGTACCGGTTTTTATTGTTTCTGTTAGTTACGGTTAGTTGGACAATTAGGGCTCGTAAAAAAAGTTTTTTCATATGGTCTTTTTTTAAGGCTAAATTTCTGCACAAGAGGATTTATTTATACGTGAAATTCAATCGAGACATAAACAATTTTTGAAGGATACTAGAAGATATGTCAACAAAAAAAGTCATTTCAGAAGGAGGACGTGGTGAACAAGGAATAAGATCGATTGAACATAGATTTGAAAGATCCTTTCCTTCATAAGAAGGGTGGGAATTTCTCAGAAAACCGAAAAGAAGGTGTCGTGTAAGACAGCATGTATATGGATGTTGATGAAGGATAGAAGAGAACGGCAAACTTAAACCTTCAATTCTTGGATCGGTCAACTTAAAATTATAATTAATTACATAGTTTGTAATTGGAATTAAATTGGAATTGCCTCCTAAATCGGTATCAATAGTTTAGATACAACATAAAGTCAAAGCTACAACAGATTTTCATTCTTTGTCTTCATTATAAATAAAGGATAAAGGACGGCGTTACTCAATCCCTCTGGGATGCGCCAGCGCATTCTACTTCTACGGGATGTCGTGGAGGCGACATGAATGCGTATTTGGCCATACAATGACTTGCGGTGGCTAGCCGATGAACAAATCAGCGCTCTACTATCCTTCCCAGACAAGTCTGGTACCAATTCACCGACCCCGAAGGGATGGAAGGCTTGGTTGGCCTGGGCGGGAAATTCGAACCAGGAACCTGGTATCGGGTGTACGCGACAGTCGCGCCTCCTCCGACTGCGCTACACGCGCCCATTGTCTTCATCATCTAGTCGAAATGTGCTACCGTATAGAATCGCGTTAATCCGTCTGAGCGTCTGTCAGAGTGTCATACTTTTACCTTTGGAAACCTGTGCGCCTTGTTAATCACGTGAACGTGACCCGTGCGGGTATGTAAAATATGTGAGCCATTGTTTATCGTTTTTAACGATTTTGCACGGTGTTGAACGTTTGAAGTGAGAGTTGCGTGAATATGTCGGACGCTGGACAGACTTTACAGCAAGAATGCAATACAGGTCCGCTTCCACATGATTGATCCCGTCGGGTTTATATGCCTTGTTCAACTCTGTTGAAGATTTATGTGTGAAACGATAGAATTTGAGATGCTAGACTGAAATTTCTGCTTCTTTTCCCGAATACTGTAGAACTTTGAGGGAGTTTGAAAAAAGTCTGAAATTCGAAAAAAAAACGCGGCACTGGAAAGAACGTGTTTTTTCGACCAAAGCCCAAAAACAAGCGACATTGTGCATATGTTTTGTGGGAACATAGTTCAAAAGAAGACGCTAAAAACAACGAAAAAATACCCCTCCAAAACATGGGGCTGCGGGATTCGCAGTTCTGAAGTTAGTGGGCTCAATCAGTGGTTTCGTCATAGAACTTTCGGCTCTTAAGAGCTGCAAGTATTTCGATGCGATTTTCAGTGTGATTTGCGAGACGATCAGGAGATCTAATATGCTTTACAGTAATGCTAGACCTCATGTTCTGTGATATGTCCTAACAAGCAGTGATGGACGGTCTTCATAGGGCCGCTTCAAGAGTGGATGTCACAGCACAACAGCTCAAGGAAGAGTTCTAGCTTATTGGGCTTACGTTTCGGCGAGATCGCCTTCTTCAGAGCCTAAAAGGAAACAAACCTAAGTGTGACCACTCGACCAAAGATCTCCTCAGCCCTACTGGATTTTGAGACCAATTAGACGTGCACAAGATGAGTAGGAGACAACAATCGACCTCACCTAACCAAGAATCGTCAGGCGAGCAGGGCAGTAGTGCTCGTGATGGTACCAACGAAGATCGTACCCTGACTAGAATGCTAGCCGGAGGTATGGCCTGAGCTCCCGGGTTATATATAGGCACTCTCCCTTCCGGTTGATTTTTGGGTCAGTATCCTGTATCCAAAATGCCTCAGGGGCTTCCCGCGCCGACGTCTGGGGCTCACGCGCTAAAATTTCCAATTTGACCTCAAAGTCCTCTCCGTGGGGGCGTTGACCCTGTGGCCACCCAGTGCAGTGGAAACTCGCGACATTTGCTTGCCCTCCATGTGTTCTTTGGCGCGTACATGGAGTGGGCGAGAGGTTTCACCGATATACTTCTCACCGCAGCTGTGGCAGGTAATCCTGTAGAATGTCCCAGAAACGGCGCAATCTCCCTCTCTGCCAGCCGGGCAGACCACACAGTTAGGGGTAACGCAAAAGCGGTCGTACATGCGGTTTCTTACTAGCCGGCATTAAAAAAAGCTGTGATAAGAAACATGTTGAATACAGCAGCGGAGGTCTGTAGTGGTGAGCAAGAGCGCAGGGAATCTGTAAAGCTGGCACGCGAAATTGCTGCGCAAAATGGGTACGTAAACTCGGGAAATTTGCAACGGGGCAGACACAACCGAGAAAATAGACAAGGCACGCCGGAGGCTCTGTCTAGCAGGGTCCCTTTCTTAATGCCGTTTATCTCTGATGAGGATAGCACTGCCATCAGAAAATGCCTCAGGAGGACGGGATTAGATGAGTCGGTAATTCTTACGGAATTACCGCCCTGTAGCCTGAAATGCCAGCTGGTAAGAAACCGCATGTACGACCGCTTTTGCGTTACCCCCCAACTGTGTGGTCTGTCCGGCTGGCAGAGAGGGAGATTGCGCCGTTTCTGGGACAGTCTACAGGATCACCTGCCACAGCTGTGGTGAGAAGTATATCGGTGAAACCTCTCGCCCACTCCATGTACGCGCCAAAGAACCCTTGGAGGGCAAGCAAAGGTCGCGGGTTTCCACTGCACTGGGTGGTTACAGGGTCAACGCCCACCACGGAGAGGACTTTCGGATCAAATTTGAAATTTTAGCGCGTGAGCCCCAGACGTCGGCACGGAAAGCCCTTGAGGCATTTTGGATACAGGCTGCTGACCCAAAAATCAACCGGAAGGGCGAGTGCCTTTATATAACCCGGGAGCTCAGGCCATACCTCCGGCTAGCATTCTAGTCAGGGTACGGTATTCGTTGGTACCCTCACGAGCACTACTGCCCTGATCGCCTGGCGATCCTTGGTTAGGTAAGGTTGATTGCTGTCTCCTTCTCATCTTGTGTACGTCTAATTGGTCTCAAAATCCAGTACGGTTGGGGAGGCCCTTGGTCGAGTGGTCGCACTTAGGTTTGTTTCCATTCAGGCTCTGAAGAAGGCAATCTCTCCGAAACCTAAGCCCAATAAACGCTGTTACCAACCTCGCCTAGAGTTCAAGGAAGAACTACTACGATTTCGACATCATGCCGAGGTTCATAGAAAGTCGGACATGGCAACAGTTCTAGCTTATCTAATGACTTACACGCCTTTGCGTCAACACGACGCATGCTTTGGTCTTTCTTATCATGCCAATGACGGCTCTTATCTGAGCACTTCTGTTTTGCAACCCAGCTATTCTTACTTGATATGAGACCTTTTAGGCTAAAGACCACGTTTAAATTTTCCCACACGACTTCATCTAAAAGTGGATGCGTGGCGCATCCCAAAGGGATTGATTAATGCCGTACTTATTCTTTATTCATACTCCTTGTGACATCTTTAGCGGACTGGAAATCAACGAAAATCAAAATACAAGTGAAAAATGTTAATGTAGATCGAAGATGCAAATCGATAAAAATATTGTTATACATAGAACATTGTTTATCATATAAAAGGGTTGATCTCTGCGTCTGTCTGTCCGTGCGTCCGCATACAATTAATGACCGGAGAGGGGCCTTTCCTAAATGTAAGCAGAATCCATCAGCCGACTGACGTTGCGAATGTGATGGCCGACAAGATCACAGCTTTCCAATCAATAATGGGGGTGACCTCTAAAGGTGTTAATCACGCGCATACAGGTCGAGGACTAACGATGGTTAAATCAATATCTATCGATTGTAATTGATTTTCCGGCGACAACCCTAGCACTAGTCAATTCAGCCGATGGATCCGTTCACTGATAGAATGATTCTGTAAAGAAAGTGAAACGTTTGTGTGTCGGTGTCGGTAGAGGGAAA
The DNA here is from genome assembly GCA_947396885.1 of Heligmosomoides polygyrus polygyrus. Taxonomy (NCBI): domain Eukaryota; kingdom Metazoa; phylum Nematoda; class Chromadorea; order Rhabditida; family Heligmosomidae; genus Heligmosomoides; species Heligmosomoides polygyrus. Next base: position 89,124,480 of record OX377206.1, read on the forward strand.
ACCAGATTTTTGCTGCTGTTCATAGAATGGCTTTTATTAAGCACCTAATTGACGAGAATTTTAAACTTGTAACATAACTCTCTACCACTATTCAAATTCAATTCAAGATCAGCAGAGGTATTCTGGACGTAAAATCTGGGTCTATCGTAGTCAGAAAGGAGAATACAGGATGCATCGCCACACCTCCCCATTGAATTTGTTCGCCAACTACTGTTGCTTCGCTTTGACATTAGGTCTCTCATGCAAACCTTGGTATGGTGATATTGGGACATGAAAGGGGAATTCAGTTGAAGGAACTACAGGGCTACCCCCTTCCAACTAGGATAAAAGTATACAGGATAAAGTAGGGCATTAATCAATTCCCTTTACGATGCATCATGCGTTCGACTTCTAGGGAATATCATGGAGACGATTTGAATGCGTATCTGACTTACATAATGATTTGCGCTGGGCAAGACAGTGTTTTTCCTCCCAGATGAGTCTGGAGGGCTAGGTTGGCCTGGGCGGGGAATCGGTACACGCGACAGCCGTCGCCTCCTACTACGCGCCGAAGGATCATTAAATCTCTTGGAATGAAATTTTTGGCCGCTATGATGGTTAGGGGGAGGGACTCCCTCCCGGGCATGGGTTTCTGCAATGTATACCAGCTCACGGTAAGGGCGCGTGTAGCGCAGTCGAGGGAGGTGCCGACTGTCGCGGGCACCCGATACTAGGTTCCCGGTTCGGAGTTCCCGCCCAGGCAGGCCAACCAACCCTTCCATCCCTTCGGGGTCAGTGAATCGGTAGCAGACTTATCTGGGAAGCGCTGATTTCTTCATCGGCTGGCCACCGCAAGTCATTGTGACAAAATACGCACTCAAATCGCCTCTGCCACATCCCGTCAAAGTAGAATGCGTGGGTTATCCCAAAAGGATTGAAAAACGCCGTCTTTTATCCCTTATCCTTTATGGCTCATGGTAGGACAACACGTTGTGCTTTCCTTGGAGTAGTCTACCCTAGGTCATGGATTCCGTTTGAATATGAAACTAGAGAAAGAAGAATAAGGAAGAAAAATCGTCGTCAGAACCGTGCATTCCCGCATTATGAACATTTCTGGATTAAATTAAATCCCATGCTGTGAAGAGTTGACGTCTAAATTTCCTGAATTTCACTACGTTCCCTGCTAGAAGCGGAACCCAGAAGGAAGTTCCTTGTGAACGGCCACGAAATTCGATAACATCAGGCATTTACCGACTACTTACTGTCATGCCCAGCCGCTCTTAAAAATCACGTTCGGGCAGTCGGAAAATTCAAGGACGGTATTTATTGGATGCACGCGACGATCAATGTGGACCTATGTCGTCCTTGTGGTTTGGAATTGCAACGACGACCACCGCCATCACCTCCTCGTCACGCGTTCGGGGGCCAGAATGTAGGTCATTCCCTCATCGAATTCTATCCCGCGACCATGTCTCTCCTTCTCTCTGCGATTCTGTTTCTCTGAACGTCGTCGCCCCGCACGATGAACTACTAGCAGCCTGATCGACGAACCTGATGATAACCCCTCGCCTGCCTGGCTGTTATCCTGACGACCAGTGAGACTGTCGTTCACTATCGCGACCAGGTTTTTCTTCCCGGCAACCAGCCACCCACTCTTTCCTATCCGTTTCTGGCGCTTCCTTCGTGGTTTTCGCTTAATCTGCCGTTGTCTTCAAAAAGTGACCTGATCGCTTCCATTTCCTTCCTTCTTCATTCAATGTTCTACTCCTTCATGTAGAACTACCTATTACTGTTTTTTCTTCCAGATGTCTCTTGACGAGCGATTTGACGCGGCTGTGACTATTATTCAGAAGCTTCCGAAGGAAGGTCCGAAATTTTTATGGCTCTGTGATCTACTATCGCAAACAGACTGTTTACTGTTTAGACATCTAGTGCTTGTTCCGTAGCTTCAGTGGGACTTAGTGGCCCACATTTAATTGGTAAATGCTTTTTGGAAGGGCTCCTAAACGAAATCATTGCCTACTTTAAAGAATAGAGAAAATGGTTCCCGAAAACGTTTAATCATCTATTTATCTATTTATTGTTTTATGTGAGTACACATGTGAGGAGTAGGAGGAAAGGAAAACAACAACAACATGGAACTACTCAACATTTGAACAGGTGGTTAAAATGCTAATAAAACAGGACAAGCAAAACGAGATGAAGGCATACTTAAGTAGGTTCTATCCTAGTCGGGAGGGGCAGCGCTAAAGTTACAGTTGCGTTCAGCATCCCACGATGCGACACCCATTATCTGAGCTCGAATAGGTGCCATGGTGTCATTTAGCAGCAGCTGAAGTTCTGGAAGAAAGTCAGGGAGAGGGTGGAGAGGCAAGACATCGCATGCCCCCTCCGACTAGAATAGATCCGACAAAAGCAATAATGGTTCAGCGCTAGAGCGTCGTGAGAAATTAGTAATGGTAATGAGTATGTAGACATAGTGGGAATTCAAGAAACGGCATCAACCAGAAAACGAAAACTTGTTGAAGGCTTTCTTAAACAACACCATTTATTACTTATTTTAATTTTACTAATGCCATTGATTTGAAAATTGATCGGTTAACTAATTATTTATAACTAAGAATAAAAGGATAAAGGACAGCGTAACTGAAGACCTCCTTGAGATGCGCCATGCATTCTACCTATACGGGATATCGTAGAAGCAATTTGAATGCGTATTTGGCCATACAATGGCTTGCGGTGGCCAGCCGATGAACAAGTCAGCGCTTTGTCCTTCTCAGACAAGTCTGGTAACAATTCAGCTACCCAGAAAGGATGGGAGGCTTGGTCGGGCTGCGGGGGAACCGCCGGATCATGATTAGATTCGAGGTGCATGTAAGAGTCAACACCTATATCGACTATGCTACAAGTGCTCTATTCATGATTATCTTATCTTTATTTATTTATTTTGATGAGTTAACTGCACTGACCAAATTTATACAGAGAGTTTTACAAAATCTAAAAGCCTTTCAGTGCAACAGAGCAAACATTTGTTAAGCTGATCCAACGTTATTCAGTTTCATAGGGCAAAAGTCCATTTTGGGACTCCACTGTCAGGGAAGATGTCATTGGGATCGCTTATCATCACTTCATTCGAGTTCCTCCCCTTTGTTCGCGTATCACTTCCTACCTAACCTTTCCCTAAGGTAAGGTAAGGGATCTCGCCGCGATTCCCGCCCTTCCGCGGATGCTCCCGCGGGAGTATAACTCAGGCCTTAGCTGTTGACATTGTCCCGCCATGCAGCCATAAAATTCTACGAACACCCTTCCTGCTGCTTCATTTTGAAGTTTTCTGAAGTCTTTTTGTTCTGGAAGCTTCTCTCGAAGATAAAATGCCTTAGCTGCAACGGTTTCTTCATTTTTAGACCTTCTATCCCTATTAAGAAGGAGACGGTGACCCCGCTTATTATGTAGGAGATGACGGTGGTATAGGGTAGTGTAAGGTTCTTAGAATGGTATGGTTATCCACACTCTAGGATTCGAACAATTTCCATTTCGAAGAGTCTAATGTGCAAAAAAAATCGATAAAATGGATGGATAGTGGACGGTCGATGGATACTGTTGAATGGTTCTCGGGCCTTTCTAATGCATTCATGATATTCGAGTGATTCCCACCGCAGGGTCTTCCCTCTCCATGGTACCTCGATTTCTCGATGCAGAAAAATTTGTTATGAGAGTGATTATTTTATTTATTTTTGGCGTGAATTACAATCAATCATTTCTATGAGTATGAAAGAAACGATACTCTTCTACAAAGTTTTAAGAAATGAAAATGACTTCCATGGAATCAAAGTGTTGATATTATGGTTTTTGCAATGCGTACTAATGTGCTGTGGTAAATAAATAAATAAATAAATAAATAAAATATGTCATTAGACATACACACGCATTTCAGCCACCATCTAGTAGCCATATGTAGTGCATCCTGCCCAGTAACCAGACATTGCGGGTTCGAGTCCGGCATGGCGCTAGAGTTTTGAATGTGACAGAACATCGTTATAACAGCTGAGAGCCTCAGTTACAGCCTGTCGAAGCTTAGATCAAGTTACTAGAATAAGAATCTGTTGAGGCTGAATGAAGTTTTGAAACGCACTGTGTCCTAATGCTCCTGCACAAGTTTTGCATATCAAGTTCGAACAATGTATCATTCAGGACCGGTGAGCACGTCAAATAGTCAGAAGTTAGAATTCTACTCGCTTTTCAAGCAGTCCACAATTGGAGATGTGAACACTGAGAGGCCAGGCATATTCAGCATAATTGAGAGGAAGAAGTGGTGAGTTCCGAGCAGGTTTTGACAGTATTTTCGACGCTACAGCCAACGTTTTCTCTAGGGACTCATGGAAGGCTCTTGAAGGCACTTCGAAGGAAGATGCGAAGCAACGTTACATCGATGTACTGCTAGACATGTTCGACAAAATTGCCGAGGTCCGTGCCATGAAGCTAGGAGCCCTTATCCCTTATTCACTTTAGAAAAGCTGATTATTATCTCTACATCTAGTTGACCTCAAAAACCACGTGCCTCGCCAGTGCGTAATTATTACAAATAAGTGCCACTTCCTCAACGATAGGAGCTCCAGTCATCCGCCATCACTCAGAGCTATATAGTCAGGAGATTCTCGAAAGGAATGTCCAACCCACTGAAATTCTAGCTAATCCTTTTGGAATGAGAAGCTTTGGCCAGTGATTAAGGCCATTGAATGAACGAGCAGTACAACAAAAGCATAGATTAGCTGAAAGAGGGATCTGCGGTTTAGGTTTTCGCTGGTAATTTGGAGGATTTATTAGTAGAACTAATCGTTAGTTCAATTTTTACGTGATACGGTGCTAAATATCGGCTTAACTTAACGCTGTTGGAAAGCAAAATGCTCTAATGGACAGGATCACCTGTCGTCCCTCTGATCATCGAATTGTTGGAGCGGGCGCCAGCACCGTCTCCATTCGTCCCTGTCGCGTGCCAGAGTGCTCCAATAGATCGTCCTTGCTCAGGGAACACGACGAGCGTCATATCGTTCGTTCTGGGCTTTCACGAAGAAGTACACAGGAAACATATACATAGCGAAATATACAGAAGGAAATATAGAGTGGATCATTAGGTTTCATCAATTATCGAAGAGCGGAAGGTGATCACCAAAGTTTGTTGTAATTTTTCTAATGCCGGGTTCTACCGCTTCTGTCCTCCATTGATTGCACAGGCAAGAGTAAGGGCACTATTGTATGCACTTTACGGACTCCAGAGGACGAGGAGAGGTCGAATTTTTTTTTCCCAAACTTCGTCCAATCCGTTTTTGAAATTTCGTCCGATTACGGTAGATTACGGTAGGTACCGGTGACTAAGGCTGTCGAGGTCATAATCACCGATTTCGCCCAAACTTCGCCTGCGGTGGTTATTTGGGGTGTTGATCACGAATCTGACATCCGTTTTTCGTTTTGCGCTGGAGTACGATAAATTACGGTAGGTACGGCGACCATGACCTTGGCAGCCTTAGTCACCCGCACCTACCGTAACCTACTGTACTCCAGCGTGAAACGAAAAACGGATGTCAGATTTGTGATCAGCGCCCCAAATAGCTCCCCTAGGCGAAGTTTGGGCGAAATCGGTGATTATGGCCTCGACAGCCTTAGTCACCGGTACCTACCGTAACCTACCGTAGTCGGCCGACATTTCAAGAAGGGATGTCATATTCGTGATCAGCACCCCAAATAACCCCCCTAGGCAAGTTTGGGCAAACATTTTTTTTTTTTTTTGACTCCTCATACTCTGCAGTGTAAAGTACAATAGTGCCAACATTTTTTTGACCTTTCCTCGTCCTCTGAAGTCCGTAAAGTACAATAGCGCCAAGAGTAAGTATAAGAATAAACAAAAAGAGGTGTTCCCTATTTGTTTGATGAGCCTTTAAACTGCACAGTTGCATTTCAGGAGCTGGATATGGACCTCTGGTTGAACAAGGAGTGCGATCCCTGCATAAAGACGAACCTTGCACTTCTCGGTAAATCGCATAATTGACTAGGTACAGCTCGTTAGATACTACTAATCGCTTTGTATTTATTGATGCTTTGGATGTGTTTCATGACGTCTCACATTTCTTTTTTTTTGTTGTTGATGGAATTGTATTGTACTTCTATTCCAAGACAAGGCTGTGCTAAATAATAATACTGGAATAATATTTCTCGTTGCAAGCAGGCTCTCCAGAGCTATAAGAAAATTTCTGGAAGGGTGAAAAACGATTTCAACCGCATCCAAAACAAGGGTTGCTTGGCACTTACAAGGGACGCATGTGAAATTACTCGAGCGATTTTTAACCAGACCTATATGGTCTTGGAGGACATCTAACCAGGGGCACAGAGGTGAGATTTGTTTTTGTTGGGCGCTGCCTTCAAAACGCCTATTAACTCATGGACGGTAGGTACGTACCAGGCTGTCCAATAATTCTTGTCCGAAAATTTCACCATTTTTAATTTTTTTCAATTTTATTGAAAAACGAGTCTAATCAACAATATAATCACGACAGTTATCCATAACAGTGGCCCATCGATTGGGCAGGTCACCGATGCCCTTCGCCCAGAACTCCGGGGGCTGCGACTCGAAGAAGTCCGCGATGTCGGATTTGAGGCTGTCGTAGTTGGTGAATTTTCTTCCGGCCAAATGGTGCTTCAGCGGGCGAAATAAGTGGTAGTCGGAGGGGGCGAGGTCCGGGGAATACGGCTGATGGGCAACCGTCTCCCAGCCGAGCGTCGCCAACTTCTGCTGGGTTCCCTTCGCCACGTGGGGGCGCGCGTTGTCGTGCAGCAGGTGGACCGAGGCCCGTCGGGGACGACGCTTTACTCTGACGACGGCGGCTAGTTTCTCGAGCTAGTCGGTGTAGATGGAGGCGGTGACCGTCCTGCCTTGCGGGAGCAGCTCGAAGTACAGCATGCCCTCGGCGTCCCACCAGCAGCAGAGCATGATCTTCAGCGGGTGCTCCCTGTCCTCGAGGCTCGTGTCGCCGTTTTCGAAACAATTGAACCAGCGCCTGACAGTGCGTTGGGACACTGCATCCTCCTTGCACGCTCTGCAGATGTTGGCGAGCGTGGTGCCCGTGTCGTTGCCCAGCAGCCACTCGTAGTACACGAACGTACGAATTCGACCTTGGTCCATTTTAGCTTGTACTGGTAGCTAGACGTGGCGACTGCGTCTTAAATATATACCTCTAGCGTGGAACTCTGGAGAACCTTCTAGAAGGTTTTTACACTTGCCTGATATTATAACACTTCTAAGGAAAATTATAGAATTTTGAAAATTTTCGGACAGGAATTATTTGACAGCCTGGTACATACACTCGTACAGTAAAGGAGGAGGACGTGCGTTCTTTCTTCTCGTTGCCCAGCACGCCCAGCCGAACCTCCTGGGCTTGGGTATGTAGGGCGTGGCAGGAACAGGGGAACGAGAGGGAACGGAGCTAAGCGTTTCAATACGGACACCTAAGCATGTTTGCCTGGTCCTTTTGTGTGCTATGAGCCAGGATGGTTCTATGGCGTGCTCTGCTTGAAAGGAATGCCTGTGAACTTACCCACGTAACTATAACCCCTAGTAACTCATGAAGGGGTCGGGAGTACGAATCCTCGCCCGTGTAACTTGTGCTGGTCATTTTGCCGCGCTCACTTTAAACCGAATTCCTGTAACTTATCAATTCTAACCAAAATGTGGGCGAGAATTTTTTAACACACGGGATCTCCACTCCTCTTACTGCAAGTCGAAACGGGTTCAATAGGAAACAAATGTTGGCCATTTTTAGTCCGCTCAGTGGTTCACAGCAAAAACAAACTTCACCACTGGGCTCCTTGTTAGGTGCACTACAGGACCGCAAAGGTTATGCTGAGAATAGTTGCGATAAGTTCACAGACGTCCCTTGTTAGTTTCGCCTCGTTATTCTACTTTCTGGTCCGCAATACCTAACTCAGTAAGCAGTCGTGATTTTAAGGGATTTTGTTCAATACTCATCAGAATTGAATGGTCGCCTATTGGCGCAGACGGCTTCTTGGTACAGATTTTTCGCCCTAACCAAGCAATCCTTCCATCCGTCCGACGTCGAATAATTGGTACCAAGCTTGCCTGGGAACGATAAAACAATCATTTGCTCATTTGCTGATCGTCGCAAGTTATTGTACTAACCATATACACAAGTTGCCTCCACGATATCCAGCAGAAAGAAAATGTGTGGCGCATCCAGGAAGGCTTTTGCCTATCGCCGACCTTATCCTTTCATGATTTCCTCATGCTTGATTACGGGTTCTACTTGTTAATAACTACTTATAAGCTCGCTCGCAAGCCTTCTATATTTAGAAAAATAGGTTGATTAGGAAGAAAACTGCTTAATTTGCAAATTTGGAAACAGCGGTTCATTTGCTAGTGAGCATAAACGTGCTATGACATGCTTGTTGTGAATATTTAAGCTCGAACAGCAGAGCACGTTAGTGGGTCAAGTGCTATTTTTAAAGCTTCAAATGTTTATTTTACAGATACTTTACATTATGTGTTGAAATAGAATTTACCTCAACTACCCTTCAACTCTTTAATAAGTTTTATTCTCCATTATTCTTTCTGGTAGCATTTCATGAAGTTCCGAGCACTGCCTTATCGTTCCTGGGCCCGGTGAAATACAGATTTTCTACCGAAATAATAGCAGGTTTTCCAAGAAAATATTTTGTATTGACCTTCTCATAAAGTGCTTGTATTAATCAGAAAGGCGCTCGTCATGATTTGGAAGGTGTTAAGTTTAGTTTCAGAAGTATACAGTTTGCTCTGAGAGGTATTCAACCTGGTTTGAAAGCTGTCCAATTTAAATTGAAAATGTTATGTATTTAATTGAAAGGTGTTCTAATTAGCTCCTTTATTACGGAACCAGAACACTTGTTGAACGACGTCGGAGACATCTCCTCTGAGCCCGGACGCCTGTTGAACAACGTCGAAGACACCTCTTCTGGACCCCGACGCTTGCTGCACGACGTCAGAGACACCTCTTCTTGATCCGGACGCCTGTTGAACGACGTCGATAACACCTCATCTGAACCAGGGGTGCACATTTAACGTTAACGATTTAACGAATTAACGGCATTTTTCGTTAAATTTTGGCTCAACGACTCAACGGAAATTCTTAGAAATTTAACAGAATTTTTAACGGACTTTTTTCTCAGTGAGTTTATCACAGTAAGTGTCTGGACCCAATACGATTAGCAATAGTTTATTAGCAGCGAATATATGGTCGATACGCAGGTGAGATGAGTCCAATGGAGGTCGAGGGTGGACTGCTTCTGGGCCTAGGATCCGGGTAGAGGGCAGTGGAGAGTCGAAGTCCTTCGCGGCCGTCGTCGGGCTCCGTCCTCGCACCGCCAGTCGCCGTCGTCGTCGTCCTCGTTGTCCCCCTTTGCCGCGTCGCCGCGCCTCCGCCGTCTGAAATCACAACAGCTGATCGGAACGCTCTGAGTCATAGAACGCTCAAGCACACTTCACTTACACCTCCCCTTTTTCACTAAAAGAATCTGACCTAGATTCTTATCACCTTACCCCCTTTTCAAAAAGGTGTAGTAATTAATGCGAATGAAACTTTCGGAAAAATTAGCAGAATAAACGAATATAGCTCGCTCTTACTTCAGATATGATTTAGCTTATCTGAAGCCATTCCGTCGACGATGCTGACTGCGAGACCATCGTTCGGCTACAGCGCGACTTTCAGTCCCAGATGTCCGAAGTGGCCGAACTTATCGAAGAACGAAATGCTGAAATCTTGTAGAAAGTGCAGGAGTTACGGCAGGGGCTGGAAAAAAAGATAAGTGCGCTTCAGGTGATCAATGTTCTCCCACTGGAACTCCCGGCAATCCCACTCTTTACTGAGATCGGCGACGAGAAGCCGTTTTCCCTGTGGCTCCGTCGCCTCGAGGATATTCAGAGAATTGTACTAGCGGCACCCACCGATTAGAGGAAGTCCTATTTCCTCACAGCTCATCTAAATGGGCTAGCAAGGGACATGGTCGATGGGCTGCCAAAGGAGGCACGCACCAACTATGCGGAGCTGAGATCTCACCTCAAAACCTACTTCGACACTCTGCAGAGTCCCATCGAAAAGCGCCCTAGCATCGTCAACTATGCCATCATGGAACTTCTGCTTCGTGTACGACGGTGCTGTCCATCCCTTGCCGACAATGCTTTTCTCCTGCGACCAGTGGCTAGCTGTAGAGGAGTTACACCCAATGCTGGAGCTGGGGTGCTCGGCTACCACATCGTGGTACGGGAAATTCTGCTGCACGATCTGACTCCACGAAGAGTGCTCGGCGTTTGTATTGGACTCGAAAGCGTCCATATGATCCCCTGAAATGTAGCACATAGAAGTATATGTTGCTGGGTGAGCGACTGGTGATCGGAATAAATGTGGGTTCTATTGCCATATATAATAGGTCGAAAGAGACGTAACGCACTCACCATGGCGAAAAGCTCTATGTGGACGGTGCCCCATTTCTGTTGGGTTGCTGATAATGTTTTGCTGAAATAGCCTATGACGGCTAGCTTCTTGCCGCCTGCTGGTACCTCTTGAAATAGGGCTGCGCCCACTCCTTGATTGCTACCGTCGGTATGGAGGATGAAATCTTTATCTTGGGGGAATGCCAGACAAGGGTGCGAAGACAGTAACCGCTTAAGTTCAGCAAACGCCTCATCTTGCCTAGGTCCCCACATAAACTTGGCCTTGTCTTTCAGGAGTTCGTAGAGGGGTGCGGCTATGAGCGCAAAGTTAGGGATAAACCGCCGAAAGAAATTGGCCATTCCAACAAAACCTTTTACCTGTTTCGTTGACTTCGGTGTCGGGAAGTCCTGGATGGCCGTAACGTTACGGTTCGCTGGGCCATATCCGTCGGGGTGGATCTCGTGGCCTAGAAAGGTGATTTTCGATTGTGCAATCTCTGTGAACTTCTTGTGCGAGATTTTAAGATTATAAGTACGGAACCGTTCAAAAACCTTGCGTAGTGAGGAAAGGTGGCTCGGGAAGTCTTTGTCGAAAACGACCACATCGTCGATGTACGCGAGGCAGTTGGCTTCGAGGCCGGCTAAGACTCTGCTCATTACGCGACAGAAGTACGCCCCGGCGTTCCGAAGCCCAAATGGAAGGTACTGAAATTGGTAGATGCCACGATGTGTCGCCCAACCGCATTTGTACTGACTTTCCGGTGCCAACGCTAGCTGCATGTATCCCGAAGCAAGATCCAAAGTTGTATAATATCGCTTCCCAGCTATTTTCGCCAATATGTCCTCAATCCGCGGAAGTGGATAGCGGTCGGGGATCGTAACGTCATTGAGAGGACGGAAATCCAGGCATACCCGTAAGGAGCCATCCTTTTTCTTGACTAACACGGTGTTGTGCACCCAGGGTGTATCGCTCTCAGCGATCCGACCTGCTCGAATAAGCTTGTCGATATGATCATCAAGCTCTTGTTGGTAACGGACGGGAATTCTCGGAGGCTGGAATCTACCTGGGGGTACCTCGGTTGTGGTCTTGATTTGGATCTGAGTATGTTGGTAGGAACCCAGATCATAGGACGAATATGAAAACCGATCTCTGAATTCCTCAAAAAGCTCCAGTAGCATTTTCCGCTCGGTGTCTGCGACCGACGTTTTGGATAGATCGAACGGCGGAAGTGGTTGAGAAGGTGTCTCGATCTCTATGGCCTCCGTCCGATCGGGTTGGGTTAGTGGGACGCTTGACTCGCCCGCCATCATTGGGACCGGGGAAACCGGTGTTGCATAGCCGATAGCCTGTCCTTTGTACAGGATTTGTGCCAGCTTAGTTGGATTAGTAACTAATAGTCGACACTCACCTGACGGGAATACTGCTGGTTGGACTAGGATAGAGCGCTCCTGTAGGTCTGGCCGTTGATCTAGCAGCATCAGGTCCTGTTCCTGTGGCGACGTTTCGCATTGCACGAACGTCTCGGTGGAGGGCTGAAGTACAGTAGTGTGACTTATTCGAACAGGGGTAACGCCTTGTGTTCCGGAAACGGTTCCCAAGTCTTCGGGGTGAGCTACCGAAATATTAATATTGCTGTTACCTATTTTCAAAGTACGTGTTGCGTAGTCAATGTTCCAGCTAGGAAGACGACGTAATAAATCATTACCGAGAATAATGTTATAAGCCCTCACTGAGGTGGGAACCGAACGGGGTCGCGAAAAGTGAACGGGATGGTCGAATGAGTAGTCTCCGATTTGGAACGAAACGGTTGCGTATCCGAAGAGTTTCAAAGGAACGCCGGACACTCCGATTGCGCAGGAAATAGGACTGGGTTGCAAATTAAAGCATCCGAGTAACGGAATCATGTCGCTGCTGGTCAGAGTGATAGCGGCCCCCGTATCTACTAGGGCCAGCATTCGAACAGTGTTAACGGTTACTGGGATTTGCGCTATGAAGTAGTCCTCAACGAGTACGAGGGAGTTTATGGTCACTGGGCTGGTTGACAATTTAGGTGGCCACGGCGAAGATGGGTCGAGCTCAAGACGTGTTAATTGTATGCTGGAACTGGTGATTCCAGCGTTGATCGGATGTCGTACAGTGGGTCCGGGGGTGGAAGATGTTGGCTCGGGCGGAGCCTCAGATTGGGTACGGCGGAAACGCACCGATCGAATTGCTGTGATCATACCGGGATAGTTAATGTTCATATAAACAACGACGACTGCTCGTACTATAAGAAATGAGACGTATAGGCAACATGCAGTCATCCACCAATCGTATAATGATGTAGGCAAAAGGTGAAGATTGAAGCTGGAGGAGTCGGGAAACCTCGACGACTGTGGTAACGTTGTATGCTGGCTCGGCGAGCCAAGGGCTGCGAGGAGTCGCTCGTGTGTGTGAGCCTCCCATAATTCGCTTAATTGTTGTTCTGGTATCAGGTCGCTGACGTTTGTTATGACCAAATTATGAAAAATTGTGAGGGAGGATTGTGGTAGTGCGGGGATATCCTTAACGGGAAAGTCCACAATGGGAACTGTATTACCCGCAATGGATCTTAACGTCCCTGCCCTCGCATCGAATTCAGCCAAACCCTGTTGCGTCATAACAAAAAAGAGACGGCTACTATTACATGCAGTGGTCTCAGCGGTAGGTAGGAGCACTCGACTGTCCGGGTCCAAGAACAGGGAAAGAGAGGTGCCACTAGGGAGGAAGACGTCAATGACCGGCTTGGAGAAGCAAGTCCCGTTAAAGGGCCTATACTTGTACTGGCTGGCCGGTATCGAGATACATCGACGCAGCTGAATGACGCCGTTGCCGTGGTAGGTTGCTGAGACGTCCTCTCGATTAAGTAATTTGCGGACCACCTGCGTGGGGTCGATGGCCAAAGCTGTACGCAGAGAAAAGGCCAAAGTCGTGGTCCTATCACATAGCGCCGCCAAAGCGTGATAAAACAGAGTGGAAATGGTCCCTTGTACGGCGCCTTCCACTGCCAAAAGCTGAGCAGCTAGCTGGTTCGATGTAACTAGGCCAACGGGTGATGATACTTGGGTAGAGCGCGGCACCCTGCGAGGAAAACTTAGTGCATACCCTTGGTCGGAAAGCGTTACTGTGTGGCCACAGTCTGTTATGACCGGACTAACCGACGACCAAGAGAGAGCGAATTCTTTGGAGTCGCTGAGCCACACGTTACCTAGAAGGTGTCCGTGCATCTTAGCCACCAGGACGAATTGACAGGACTCTTCTTGGATGGGCGACCATATAAGAACTGAACCGTCATGAAGGACGCAGGATCCTTCCCGGTATGCGCAGTGCCGTAGGTCTCCTACGGAGGATTCTGGAACCGAAGAGCCGTGACGACCATGCACTGTCGTGGGGACGAGGTAACAATTGGTGACCGAGAGAGTATGCTCCACACAACATCCGAATGGTGCCGACGGCCAGTCGTAAACGAGGGAATTGGGTGTTTTATATATCCCATCCCTACTCGAAAGCATCCCAAACTCGCATCGCTTATGTGTCTGCATCCGGCGACAGTGTTCGACGGTTACGGAACGGTGAGACTCGGAGTGGGATTCAGCCCGAGCTCCAAAGAAGTTGACTGAGTAAACCACGGTGTGTTCCACGATCTTACACAGTGATGCCGGGGAGTCATACCTCCTAGTGTTGGGCTTGAAAACATGAATCGACAAATTGCGAGGTGGCGATGAGAGGTCTGGCAAGAGGTGCGAGCAATTATAGTCCAACGGGATGCGAAGGAAGGGGTCGTGTTGATCCCCAGGACATAACCACACCGGCTGGGATTTACTCACTGGAATGGAACCCAGAGCGACGATAACGCATAGAAATAGCGAATTTATACGAATGTGGCCCCTCGAGCTCGATGTTGAATCCCTCTCGTAGGCTAGCCGGGATAGTTGGTCATTTCGCTCCATAAGCGCTGCCACTCGGGCATTCGCTCTATCTAAAGCGGACTGCGGTCCGTGGGGGTCCACGACTGCTAGTCTAACCCCGTTATTGCGGTGTAATGCCTCCCCACGAGGGTTGTGCTCTTCTACCGACCTCCCCCTCGTACCGTAGTAGTTAGCAGAAGGTAAAGAAGGTCGCGTACCTGATGCGACTTGTCGCTGTTGCATCGTCGGGGAGGGGCATTGCCTAGCCATGTGACCTCGTCCTCCGCAATTGAAGCACTCGAACCGTGCTGTGGTGTTCGCAGATTGGCGTCTCGGTGCATCGCTCCGGCGGTGTTCCGTACGACGGGGCCTGAAATTAGAACGAAGAGAGATGTCACCCCGTGGGAAAACAGCAGATGCCCCACCTGGTCGTGGCGTGTTGAAAGCACTCACATCCGCCATGGCCCGCACTGTCGGATTGATGAGTCGATCCGTTGTTGCCTCCGCCAAGAGTTGTTCCACCGTCTGGGCTCTATTTACGGCTTGTTCGAATGATGCGGGGTTGTCCAGTTTGACAAAGTATCGAATATCGGGCCGCACACGAGCCACTAATTCTTCCAGTGCCCGCTCCTTCTGGACTGCGGGATCTTGCCCTGCCGTGGCCGCTCTAACGAGGCCCAGAAGGCGGTTCGCAAAAATCACTGAAGGCTCAGTGGTCTCCTGCCTGCAAGAAGAGAGCATCTGCCGAGCCATATAGCGATGGTGCGGACCCTCGAAAAAGGATCGCAGGTGATTGACCACCGCGTCGAACGATCTGCGGTCCTCTTCCGACAGTTCTTCGATTTTCTCTCGAGCCACCCCTTCCAAGTAGGCGATGAGTAAGTTAGCCTTTTGCTCCGAACTGAGCGGAACCACCCTCGTCCGCGCGATATCGTCGAAGCGGCGAAGCCAAGTCGACAATTGCAATCCGTCTGTTGTCCCGGAAAAAAATGGAATCCTGGGAGCCGACCCGTCCGGCGCCAAGGTTGCTACTGTTGGGACCATCCGCATCCGATTGTCGACTGCTTTGAACGACGCATTCAGCCCTTCCAGCAAGGAGGAATTGCCTTCGCGTACCTCCTGTGCCAGACGAACCGACGTGGATTGAGCCTCTACGCGTACATCCGAAATAGCGTCGACCGTGGAGTCACGAAGGCGCTTGGCGTCACGTCCTAACACCACAGCGGTGTCGTCTAGCTCGTGCAATACCTGCGGGAGCGGGATCACCGCCAAGTCGGAAGCGCCGAACTTCGATTCAGAGGTCTCTGATAGACCCTCATCCTCCAAAAGGCTGGTTTGCTGGGTTGCTTCGACCCACTTCTCACCTTTCTTAGTTTGGGACCTGGTACTGGGGGGTCCCATGACTAGTCGGGCAGAATATGAACGCTGAGTTGAAAGTGGAAGCCGTCACGTAGACAGAAGATGACAATGGGAGATCCCCGGCTCTTAAGTAGGGATCTGCCGAAGGGTGGAGACTCCCCCCTCCTTCCCAAGAATGTAAACGTTTGTGCTGGCCCCCACAATTCCCGAGATATGCCAAGCCGAGCTAGTGTTGACAGTGCTCGGAGACCGTTCCCAAGATCGTTGGTGTCGATAACGCGGGAGCCGCGCGGCGGAACAAAAACATCGCCGCGCGAGGCGTTATCGCGGCTTGCATCTAAAGCCGTCGCGCAAGAGAAGGTCAAGAATCCGTAAACTTGTAAATTCCATATGTGCTTGCCCTACGGTTATACCCATATCCCAACGCCTCACTGTATCAGAGGATCCAGTCAGAGTATCACTAGAAGCAAAAAGTGGAAAAGAGGACAAGACTAGAAAGAAACGAGACGAAAAATAAAAGAAGACTGACTCGTAGGTAAACCATAGTGAACGATATCATGCCAAGCTGGCGAACCGTCATCATTACGAATGCGAAAACAGACAAACAATAATTGGAGTGTTGCCTGTACTTCGGCTATAAACGGTATATGCAGATTGACCCGTAAACTCTGTAACCAGTGTACTAGTAGCTAGGCGTCCAAAATTCTAGTGGTGCAAACTCGCGAATGTCCTCTCGGAACCTCAAAAGTGCCCTAGGGTTAAGCTACATTGCCGGCTTAACAAGCCGCGCAAGGGCTATACAACAGCCACTGGACGAACGAGAACGGAAGGGAAAAGAAGGGACTCGTATTTGAACCACGGTTAACTTAGGGACCCTGTAGACCGTACGGTGAACGTTAACTACCAACCAAATAAAACGTAATCGACAAGCGGACAACTATAAGCTCAAATCGCTGTGTTGTGGTCCTTCTCTGAACTGATGCCTGTACTTCGGCTTTTACTCACTTATCCGCTCACGTACCAAGTACGTATGAAACTCCTCGACGTCGGAACTCTACTTCCTGCGGGCTCGCTATGCACTCTTCAAGCCATGGCCATCTGTTTTTAAGCAGACTGCTTGTTTGCTGGCTTATCAAGCCACCGCGCGGTGAGATCAAGAAAGACCTAGTTGCCTACGTTTACGTCTAGCCATAACTAAAATCGGTAGGAAACAAAAGAACGACGATAAACTGGAAAGAAAAACTCACCCGGGTCGACAGGCCCTCCAGAAGCGGGTCCACGACACTCGCTGCTACCAGTAAGTGTCTGGACCCAATACGATTAGCAATAGTTTATTAGCAGCGAATATATGGTCGATACGCAGGTGAGATGAGTCCAATGGAGGTCGAGGGTGGACTGCTTCTGGGCCTAGGATCCGGGTAGAGGGCAGTGGAGAGTCGAAGTCCTTCGCGGCCGTCGTCGGGCTCCGTCCTCGCACCGCCAGTCGCCGTCGTCGTCGTCCTCGTTGTCCCCCTTTGCCGCGTCGCCGCGCCTCCGCCGTCTGAAATCACAACAGCTGATCGGAACGCTCTGAGTCATAGAACGCTCAAGCACACTTCACTTACACCCCTAGTATTCTTTAGTGTTGCAGGTCTCATATTCCCGATCAGGACAGTTCCTGAAAAAAAAACTATTGGAATGAGCAGGAATATTTTAAGGTTTTCATGATTTAATTATTGAATTTTTGGAAATAATGCATTTTGTGGGCGCGTGTAGCGCAGTCGGAGGATGTGCCGGTTGTCGCGTGTACCCTGTACCTGGGGTCGGATTCATCAAGGACTAACCCGCGGGCATAGGGGGAGAGATATCCACCTGCGTCTGTGACTCTTATCTTATCTCTACCTCCTAAACCCCGCATACCCACGGGTTTAATTGTTCATGAATCCGGACTCAGGTTTCTGGTCCTTATTACGGGATTTTCCGCCGGCCTTTCCAAGCCTTCGATCCCTCAGGGGTCGGTGAATTGCTACCAGACTTGTCTGGGAATGATAGAGAGCTGACTTCTTTATCGGCTAGCCACCGCAAGTCATTGTGTGGCCAAATACGCATTTAAAGCGCCTCCAGGATATCTCTTAGAATTAGAATGCGCGGCGCATCCCAAAGGGGACAAAGGGAAGCTTTGCTAGCCACTTGGAACAGTCGAGGCGGAGAGAATGATTCCGGCCACTGGACGTGTTTGAAACGATTTTAGAAAAACGCCATTAACAAAAATTAGGAAAGCTGCTTTTCCTGAACGCTAACACGTTGACGACGTGTCACACCTTTTCGGCAGTGTGGGACCGTCTGACACGATGTCGTGTCATGATCCCGACGTTGCAATAAATGGACTAGCCTCACACACCAGGCACTCGCTAATCGTAAGTTCGACAATGTATTAACATCCCACTGATAGGCTTTTAATTGCATTTTTATTAGTTCTTTCTGTACTTAATGGGCTGGTGTCCGCATCGAGGTTACATATGCTCGTAGAACAGTCAGACAAAAGAACTGGGAAAGGGGGAACTCCGGGGTCTGCATGAACGCACGTTTTAAGATGCCTTGTCGGTGATCATCTTTTGAATGATAATTCCATGCCCGTTCCTACTCCACACCCTCTATTTTTCTGTGTTTGTTGATGCAGAATTGTTTATTTTACATTGCACTGTTACACTCCATTCCTTGAACTTTAGCTGTTGACCTCTTGAAGTTGAACGTATAAGGTTTTCCTTGATTTTTTCACTTGAAATAATGGTTAGCAGCTATTTGTATTTTTAGCGAAATTTAACGATTTACCGGAAATTTAACGAAAATATACCGTTAAAAAATTTCGTTAAAAAAATTTACCGCACAGAATTTTGTGTGCACCCTTGTTCTGAACCCGAACGCTTGCAGCACGACGTCGGTGACACCTCTTCTGGATCCGGATGCCTGTTGAGCGACGTCGGAGATACCTCTTCTGAAGCCGGACGCCTGCTACTCGACGTCTATGAAAGGCCAGATGGACAGAATGAAAGACGGACAGACGGGTGGACAGTCGGACAACCGCTATTTCTTCTAGACATAGTAGAATAACAAGTACAGATCGACATTTTCATAAGAATTTTTGGTACAAGTCGCGTAGGTGAGCAGCGGAGCGAGGGTGCGGTAACGGCAGAGCACCGACCGTACTCACGCACTGTACCGTAACCACTCCAGCCAATCAAACCCGAAACGAACACGCCCCTTCTATGGCACTGCGGGGCTCAGCCGCACAGGCAGAGCCCGTGAGGTATCGATCAACGGTCAGCTGTTAGGTTGGAGAAGGGGTTGAGACGAGGCATGCGGAGGAACTCCGCCACGCGTTCCATCTAAGCTAAACGTGCTGAAATGGCCCATAACCCGGAGTTCCTTCCCTTGCCAAAGCCGTGCCCGAAGGGCACGTCTGCGTCCATATGGGAAGTTCAACAAACTCGCCACGGATGTCACTCAACCTACACGTGCTGAAATGGCCCACAACCCGGAGTTCCTTCCCTTGCCAAAGCCGTGCCCGAAGGACACGTCTGCGTCCATTTGGTAAGTTCAACAAACTCGCCACGGATGTCACCCAACCTACACGTGCTGAAATGGCCCACAACCCGGAGTTCCTTCCCTTGCCTAGTCGTGCCCGAAGGGCACGTCTGCGTCCATATGGGAAGTTCAACAAACTCGCCACGGATGTCACCCAACCTACACGTGCTGAAATGGCCCACAACCCGGAGTTCCTTTCCTTGCCTAGTCGTGCCCGAAGGGCACGTCTGCGTCCATATGGGAAGTTCAGCAAACTCCCCACGGATGTCATCCAACCTACACGTGCTGAAATGGCCCACAACCCGGAGTTCCTTCCCTTGCCTAGTCGTGCCCGAAGGGCACGTCTGTGTTTATATGGGAAGTTCAACAAACTCGCCACGGATGTCACCCAAACTACACGTGCTGAAATGGCCCACAACCCGGAGTTCCTTCCCTTGACAAAGCCGTGCCCGAAGGGCACGTCTGCGTTCACCTAGGTAGTTCAACCAGCCCCGCCACGGGGTCCACCTAAACTACATGTGTTAAAATGGCCCACCTGCTCACTACCAACCTCGAAGGCAGTACCTCGCAGAGGAGGCGCATTCGATCGATGCCGTGGCTGCCGCGATTACGGTAGAAGTAACGACGAGTTCGCCGCACCCTCGCGGCCGCTACCGCACCCCGCCGCCGTCACCGCACCCTCCGCTGCTCACCTCCGCGACATGTACCGAATTTTTATGGTCGTCAATCGGCACATCAATAAAGAACTGTGTATAATAATTACGAGAATTAGAAGACGTCGGCGCATATAAGAACGA
The DNA here is from genome assembly GCA_947396885.1 of Heligmosomoides polygyrus polygyrus. NCBI lineage: Eukaryota > Metazoa > Nematoda > Chromadorea > Rhabditida > Heligmosomidae > Heligmosomoides > Heligmosomoides polygyrus. The sequence continues at coordinate 89,144,577 of OX377206.1, forward strand.
AGGGTGAACATGTGAATAGTGCTCAAAAGGTACGGCAAACGCACATGAAATGGATCGTGGAATTCGTTTATCTGGCAAGAATCTGTGCTGATTATCAGTGGATGGAGAACAATACATTCAGGACGCAGTCACGGCTACCTACACACACATGGAAGAAAATACCCGAATTCACACTAAGAGAACACAACGTCGAAGGCTCAGAGGTGCCACATGAGGTCTGTTGCAATGCGCGAACAGGATTCTGGAGACGATCTGCTGAAAGCAACGCACACTACCCAAATAAACGGAAACGAATCGAAGAGAATCTGATGAAGTGAAACTGGAGTCGCGTCGTCTTGCGCTGCCCGCCGCCCATGAGGGGGGCGTCGTCCTCATAAGCTGGTCGTTGTCTGCTGATTTCCGGCGTCCTCCTTGGCCTTGTCCTCGAGATAGGCGAAAAAGCTGAACGTTCGGTAGACTATGTGAACGAAGAAACCGTCCACGATGATGATCGCGACTAGGCTGAGCATCACGGCTGCCGTCACCAGAAACGACACTAAATTATGCGTTTACACCTGAACACTGTGACGACAAACGGGACATTTCAAGTAGTAGTAAACAGTAAAGTAAACACAAACAGCAGAAAACAAGTAGATGCCCGGATAACGCCTTTAGAGTTTTTACGGATTTTCCCCCTTGAGAGCTGTTATATTTGTTACAACAAAAAAAAGAAGAAAAATAGAGTATCGATTTCTATTAGGACTCCACTCCTCAGAAAGTCGTGAATAGCTGGTTCTGCCTTTTTGCTTTTGGTCACAATTGCATAACCATAACATTTTTTCCACGATTCAGGTTTCCCTACCGCGCTAACCAAGCCATCTGTCCCTCTTGGACCGGTGAATAGGCAACGGACTGACCACCGACTGATCATTTTGAAGGGTAAATGAGGAGCCTAAGAACCCCATCGTAGACTTTTTCCTTACTGCCATATTTACATTTCTTTATATACTATTTTCACGGGTGCGTGTAGCGCAGTCGGAGGAGGCGCCGACTGCCGCCTGCACCCGATACCAGGTTCCTGGTTCGGATTTCCCGCCCAGGCCATCCAAGCATTCCATCTATCCGGGGTCGGTGAAGAACCAGACTAGTCTGGGAAGGATAAAGCACTGACTTGTTCATCTGCTGGCCACCACAAGTCATTGTATAGCCAATTACGCATTCAAATCGCGTTCACGACATCCCGTAGAAGTAGAATGCGTGGCGCATCCCAGAAGGGATTGAACAACGCCGTTCTTTATACTTTATCCTTTACTATTTCCACGTCGACTTGGACACTTACAATCAAATTGGACACTCTTTTATACGCACCTTAAGCTTCTGAAATCAAAGTGAACAACATCCAAATCGAAATGAGCTTCCTACAGGCTAAATTAAAGACTCAACAAGATGGTTAGAATGGTTATTTCTGTTCACGAAAAATTAGGTATAACTTTCTTTGAAATTTTTTGTTTATTTAACGTGCCCAACAGGTGTGATAATTCTATAATAGTTTTATTTTTGAGAAAAAAATAATTACATAAATCTTGTTTTGAAGCGCCACAAGGCAGCAATTATGCGACTGGATCGCACCATGCACTCGAAGAACAAGTCGAAATGCTTCCTTGATTGATAGTGTTTACAGACAGCATCAAAGTGGGGTCATGTGTGTTTTTTTACAGTTGTTTGTGTTGCACCGTTTGCAGGTATGAAACTCCATGCAAACAAAAATATTGCTATCAATCAAATAAAAACCGCGACGTTTCGGAAGAGGACATGGCGCAATCCTTGTTTAAGCACTAAAATTAGTCGCCTTTCTGCTCTTTAAAGCAAGCTTTAAACCACTGTTTTTCTCAAAAATTAAAAATTTGATAAAATTTCAAACTATGTGTTCACTTATTGGGAAGCAAATTAAAACCTTAATGAAGGTTATGCTAAAATTTCCTTTGAACAAAGAATTATTTTAGAGTTTTTAGATAGTCTCAAGTTTAATGTAGGAAAAGCTTATTTTAATTTGGAAGATTTTACTTCGGTTTCAAAAGTCCTAAGTTTCCTAGAAGAGGTTTCAATTTGGTTTGAAAACTGTTTAATTCGACATGCAAATGGTATATACTAAGCCTGTGGAGCAAGTCGGAGGAGGTGCTGATTGTCAGGTGCACCCGATACCAGGCTCCTGGTTCGGATTTCACAGCCCAGGCCAACCAAGCATTCCATCCTCTCGGGGTCGATGAATTAGGACGGGATTGTCTGCGAAGGATAAAGCATTGTCTTGTTCATCGGCTGGCCAGCGTAGGTCATTGTGTGATCCGGTAGGCATTCCAACCGCCTCCACGAAGTACCGTAGAAGTAGAAAGGGATGCGTGGCGCATCCCAGAAAGGATCGGGTAACGCCATCCTTTATTTTTCTACAATTGCACTGGCATGAATAAATGAAATGAAATGGTTGGCTCAATACGACACGAACGTTTAATCGACTCGGGTGCATATGAGAACCGGTGCCTCTTCCGACAACACTACCTGATTTCGCATGAAGAAGTGTCGTAGCGAATTGTGAGGAGGCGCCAGCTCTCGAATGCATCACGAATCGACGCATGGCTCGATTCCCATCCAGTCCAGTGAACCAATGCATATACTCATTATCAGCGATTTTGTATCAGATTAGTCTAGGATTGGCTAAATACCGACCTGCTCATTGGCTGGTCGTCGTAATTCATTGTACAGTCCAAATAGGCATTTAAACTGTCTCCATAATAGACCATAGAAGTAGAGTGTGTGTGGCGCGTCCCGCTAGGGCCTGCTAGTGAAATGACTAACGCCGACCTTTATCCTTTATCTTTCATTACTTTACTAGGTCTCCTTTCTATTGCTAAACGACAGGGGTGGGCAATAATCAATCCTTTCTTTTAATAGGCCGCGCAACTTCTACGGAATAATGTAGAAGCAGTTTTAGTGCTTCTAGCCCTTTCAATAGTCCGCTGTGGCTACTACTATGAATATGAGCATCTGACTGTGTCACCGTTCGCAGACAAATCTGGTACCGTTTCAGAGGTCCTGAAAGGATGAAACGACTGGGTGGTCTTGTTGGTGGGACTCGAACCTTGAATCGATTGACGGTGCATGCTAAAGCCGTGCCTCTTCCGTATTTGCTACGCACTTGCTAGTGTTTCTTGCATATATGGTATGCATCACTAGTTTCAATTTAAGTTGTGACAATATTAGCGTTGTTCCTTTAATCTATTGTACTCCTAAGCTTCATAAAAATCCAGTTCAGATTTATAACTGGTGCATCAAACAGTAGTGTCAAACCACTTGCTATTGAATTAGCTATTATTCTTGCACATATCAGGAGTCACTTAAAAATTATGCTTAGAATGTCCTACGTAATAATGGCTGTGTTAAGAATTTTCGGTCCATTAACGATATTAACATATCCAGTGAAATATGCTCACTAAATAATGTAAATCTTAAGCTTTATTCTGCTGGTTTCGTAGATAGTTTTACAAATATCCCATACAACACAATTATTAAGAAAATCACAGAAATTAAAAATATCTGCTTTAAAAATGCTAACAAAAACTTTCTGTTAGTAAATAAATAAAAAACATTTTATAGTGACTCACCTTCTCGAAACGGTAATTACAGATCTTACAAAAAAAGATCCTACTATATATAAGCGAGAACGGTCGTTTGTCTGTGGGTGAGTTTGTGTGTGTGTGTGTTTGTTTGCACAGAAGTGCTGGGGGAGTGTGTTGGGAGGAAGTGTGGGGAAGGGGGGGGGGGGGAGGAGGTTGGAGTTGTCACCAGTTTGTCAACTGTTGTAGTTGTCGACGGGCGTCCATGTTCAGGCGACATGTCACCGATGTCGCGCAAAGGACGTTCAGGTTGAGAAGAGGTGTCACCGATGTCGCGCAATGCAGGTCCGGCTTGAGAAGACGTCACCGACGTCGTTCATCAGGTGCCTGGGTTTAGAAGTGGTGTCACCGATGTCGCGAAAGGCCTGTCTGAATTCAGACGACGTGTCACCGATGTCGCGCTAGGGGTTCCGGATTCACACGACGTGTCAACGATGTCGCGCAAACCACGTCCGACTTGAGAAGACATGTCACCGACGTCGCTCATCAGGTGCCTGCATTCAGAAGAGGTGTCACCAATGTCGCGAAGGGCCTTCCAGATTCAGACGACGTGTCACCGATGTCGCGCAAAGCACGTTCGGGTTGAGAACACATGTCACTGACGTTGTTCAACAGGCCACCGGGTTTGGAAGAGGTGTCACCGCTGTCGCGCGAGGATTCCGGATTCAGACGACGTGATACCAGTGAAGGTGGGACCAGTAATTGGGAACCGGTGAAGGATGGGGTTCCAGTAAGGGGGAGCGGTAAAGGGTTGACCAATAAAGGGGGGACCAGTGAAGGTGAGACCAGCAATGGGGCCGGTAAGGGGGGGGGGGGAGAAGCAGCGAAGGGGACCGGTGAAGGGGGGGAGGGGTCCAGTGAAGATGGGACCGGTGAGGAAGGGACCAGTAATGGGGACCGGTGAAGGGGGGGGGGGGAGTGGTCCAGTGAAAGGGGGACCGCTGAGGAAGGGACCAGCAATGGGCACCGGTGAGGTAGTGGGGGGGGGGGAAGGGGCCGGTGAAGGGGGACCGGAAAAGGGTTGATGAGTTAAAAGGGGACCAGTGAGGGTGGGACCAGTAATGGGGATCGGTGAAGGATAGGATAACCAGCGAAGAGGGGACAAAGGGAGGTCCAGTGAAGGTGGTTGCAGTAGTAGGGACCGACGAAGGAGAGGGGGACCAGTGAAGGGTGAACCGGAAATGCGCTGACAATAAAGGGAAGCCAGTGATAAGGGACCAGTTAAAGAGGGTCCAGTGAAAGTGGTGGGCCTGCTTTGTCCTATTCCGCTATACCATTCTATATAGCAAAACCAGTTTTTTAATGAATGAGAGAAGGCCTAAAGAGGAGAAGAAGACGTTCGGGGTGTTCTATACTCCGGGTTTGGGGCGAAGCCCCAACCAGACGTTTGGCGGCCGGCAGGCCGTTGAACGTCTGCTATAATATATATGCTAGATTATTTATTAAACAATGCTTACTGCATGCTTGGCAACCCCACCTACAGACAAGTCAAAGGAGTTCCACAAGGTGGTGATGCCAGTCCAATTATAGCAGATCTTACTCTATGCTTATTTGAATTTAAAAGCTCATCTAACAATTTTCTATTTAATAAAGTTTTCCCACCTTATAGATTTATAGATGACATATTAATCATACGTAATCTAGAAAATAGTTACATTGAAGACAAATTATTTAACACTTACCAAAATTGTTTAAGTTTAACTATAACTAACGTTGATGACAAAATATGTAACTTTTTGGACTTAACAACTACAGTAGACGGCGACAGATTGTACACTAAATAATATAATAAACGGATTTTTTCATATTTAAAATAATCAGATTTCCCCATAGCTCTACTTAAACCAGCTACGCCCTTAAAAAATCAATAATTTCTTCTGGGACTCTCACATATCTCGAAATTCTACGAAAAAAGAAGACCTTATAGATAGATTAAGTAGCTTAATTAACAACCTACTGATGTTGGAGTATAGTAAAAAAGTTATCTTCCAAGCAATCATCTCATGCATCCTTAATAACAAAAATATTTCGTATAAATATGAGCTTCCCAATTCTTTTGAGGAAACACATAAGTTTGTTGATAGTATATTTCAACAACTACTGTAGTTACAATTCTGTTTTAAGAATATATATCCTGTTTGCCTTCCTATAATATTGACTTTCTATTTACTTTTCCATAATTTGATCACTTAGTTTTCTTTTAGTCCACGCCCACTGCACTTTCCCGCAAATATTTTGATCTGCTTTGGTCATAAATAGTGCTCCACACTCTTGCTGACACTCTACCACTCCCTGCCCTACTGATGATCCTCTGGGAGTAATGGTAGCCGCTCTTTGTTTTCAATATCCTGTATAGGGCTAAGAGGTGAAGCAAGATATTTCTCACTTTTAGTCCTGCATCTCACTCAGTACATAATAATCTTTTCGAATTTGTTGCTTATCCGCCGTATTCGAAATAGGTTCGGCGGATAAACAAGAAACACCTTCGCGCACTACGAAACCGACGTCGTTTTTTGGATGCATTGTTGTCCAACGCAGTAGTCGCTTACTTCCACTGGAAGCCGGCTGACGCATCTGCGGATGGTGGTGGTCGCTCTGATGATCGTGGATTATCGTTGGCGAGTTGAGATTGTGCAGATTCGAGAGAATATTGTTAGGTAGATCGCTGCCTTTGATGATTTTCCACAAGCATATCACCAACAACAAACACAGGCACAACGTCCATATCGACTGAAACAGTTGAAGATGAAATAATTCGAGAAATTCTGAAAAAAAGACATGAAAACTCACGTTGAAGAACATATAGGGTTTCATCAGACCGGCTCGATGCTTCGAAAGACCGAGAAATAGGAAGAACACAGTGAAGAAGTCGACAACTAGTAGCATCACCTCGATAGTGCCACTCAGCCCTAATCGTGGAATTCCGAAGAAGTATAGCGTCGCATTCGAAATGATCGCCAGCAGTGAAGAAATGCCCACTATACGACAGCCTACCTAAACATGCCAAAAATTTATTTTGCTGTCAATTTGGAGTTCTATCCTCTAAAAATGGACGCGTGGAGCGCAGTCGGAGGAGGCGCCGACTGTCACCTGCACCCGATACCAGGTTCCTGGTTCGGATTTCCTGCCCAGGCCAAGCAAGCCTTCCATCCCTCCGGGGTCGGTGAATTGGTACCAGACTTGTCTGGGAAGGATAAAGCGCTGAGTTATTCATCGACTGGCCACCGCAAGTCATTGTATGGCCAAATACGCATTCAACTCGCCTCCATGACATCCCGTAGAAATAGAATGCGTGGCGCATCCCAAAGGGGATTGAACAACGCCATCCTTTATCCCCTAAAATAGACCTACGTTTTGAATGAGTAAAGCGCTTATGACTTTAAAAGTACAGACCACAGAGAACAAGACAGAATATAAAGATTTTCATTAAATATGACGTTGCTTCAAGAAAAATCTGTGGTGGCTTTTTTTTTGTGCAAAATTATTAAGTTGGTCTAAAAATAATGTCGGTTTTCGTCAATTTGTGAGCGTTCGACAGTTTATAGCATAAAGCCTTAAAATTTTTCATGAATACTTCTTATATCGTTGAAAGTACAGGTTTCGTTCTAACAAAGCGCTACGCCTCATACAAAAATATTCTTTTTTTTGTTTTTGAAAGCTTTTTCGATGCATAATGTAGGATATTGGAACCTATTATTGCCTATAGATTAGGGATTTTCGACGTTTTCATTTTTTTTAAATTAAAGGATAAACCGGAAGACGGCGGCATTCATTAATCGTTTCGTGAGATGCGCCACGCATTCCACTCCTACGGGATGCCTGTGAAAGCAGTGTGATTGCGTATTTGGGCCATAGAGTGACTTGCGGTGGCCAATCGGTGAGCAAGTCAGTGTGTTATCATTCCACGTAGGTCTAGAACCCCGAAAGGAATGGAAGGCTTGGTTGCTCTAGACGAGGGCCGAAACAAGAACCATTCGCGAAAGTCGGCGCCTACTTCAGCTGTGGCAAGCCCTCCTAGAGCTTTACTATACAAAAGTAGGCATTTCGGTTTTCACTGAGGGCAGTTTAAACACTTTTTTAAATATGTTTTTGAAAATGCATATTTTTCACTTGTAAGATAGGGTAAATATAAAGGACGGCGTAATTCAGTCCCTTTTGCGATGCGCCACACATTCTACTTCAACAAGATTTCGTGGAGGCGATTTGAATGTGTATTTGGCCATGCAATGACTTGCGGTGGCCGGCCGATGCACTAATCAGCGCTTTATCCTTCCCAGACAAATCTGGTACCATTTCACCGACCCCGAAGGGATGGAAGGCTTGGTTGGCCTGGGTGGGAAATCCGAACCGAAAACCTGATATCGGGTGCACGCGACAGCCAGCACCTCTTTCTACTGCGCTATACGTGCCCTTGCACTTACATTGGCTCCAAAAACTCTTATCAGGTCTTACCAACAAACTATCTCAAGGTTAGGTCGGAACGGCCCAAATGTTGTATATGGGTAAAATCGCCTTTCTCTGGTGAACAACGAATATCAGGTATCTCGATCCCAATACAATTCTGCGCGGAGTTAGAAAGGACGGAAGTTGGGCCGCTGGCGGTGTTAGCCCTCTGCCTGCACGCGTAGGGCGGGCTTAAGTTGGCTGGAAACACCGATGACGGCGGAGCAGCGGTGGCGCACAGGGTAGAGGGACGGCTTAATCTTCATGATCGCTATTTCCGTCCAATTTTAGCCGCTCTCAATTTTAGCCGGAGGGCTAACGCCGCCAGCGGCCCAGTTTCCGTTGTCCCTAACTCTGCGCAGAGGTGTATTGGGGTCGAGATTTTGCATTTTGTTGTTTCCCAGAGAGAGGCGATTCTGACCATAAACAACACTTGGGCCGTTCCGACCTACCACTGAGATAGTCTTCTGGGCCCGGATTCATCAAGCAATGCTCATAGGTAGAGATACTGTAAGGGAGTCTTACCCACTACCAGCAATGGGTAGTGGGTACAATTCGTATTCATGAAAGGAATCAAGGTTAAGGTACAACTAGGCCTCTCGCGAGAGCAGCTGATCTCACTGGAGCGCCATTTTGTCAATGGGGCGCGAACAAGTCGCGGGTATACGAATGTAACCACGACGATCGGAGAGTTTTCTCTACCCACTGATATACCCACGAGGGGTAAGGAGGTTTTGCGGGTAAGGATTATCATGAATCGTGGGTATGTCCACATCGTGGGTATGTCCACCCTCTATACCCAGCATACCCGTGGATATGCGCGTTGAAGAATCCGAGCCCTGGTTAGAGCAAATTGTTTAAGTGAAGGCGGACACATTCGCGGCACTAAAACAGACAGCGAAAAAATGGGTCCTCCTTAACAATTTGAGTGCGGAGGCAAATTCAACATTAATTTTGGACAGGCACAATACTCTTGTATCGTCTAGGGGCTAACCAGATATTCGGTACAAGCCTAGAGAGGCAGGTTTGCTCCGTATCTTTAAAATAAGTAGCTGCTTTAGCCCAGTCCTGACGAGCTTAGATTTCCACCTATAGAGTCTACCTATCTGCTATTTTGAAAGTTTTGGAAAAATTCCTTAGAACCAGGAGGTGAAAAGGGAGAAACCGCAAAAAAGGGAGAAACCGCAACTCAGGAATTTCGCCGAAGACCTATTTGGTGAGAAATTTCCAAGGGAAGAACGTTATTCTACCTGTAGTTTCATTTTCCCACAGCAACAGGTGTTCGATGGAGCGGCGTCACCGTTGGCTTCACAGGTGACTACTGTGTCACGCTTCGCCCTCGTCGGCGTGTCTGAAATTCTTAGATGCAATCGAAATACAACGAAAAAAGAGAAAAAAATAAAATAAAGTAAATATTCTGGTAGGGTAATCAGCAGATAGCGTCAATTCTTAATCCTACGACCATCCTCACTAACAACAGCAGCAAACTCCAGAAAACGCGTGCAGCTGGTGTTTCTCTATGAAAATCCGATACTAGGATATAAGTGCAGAACGCCGGAGTCCATCCCTCGATGTCAGCTTCATGAAGCAACACCGCTACCACTACGCCACCAAGGCCACGTTGCCAGCTTTTCACGCCGTCGTGGTCAGGTCGAGCCTGCACACTGTTACCCGTTGGAATATTTGAATGCATCCTACTCGATTTTCTAAGGGAGCCGGCAAAAACAAATCATGTTCTGTTACTGTTTGAACGATGGAGTTTATTGACATGTGGCGTAGGTGAGCAGCATTGGTAGGTGGGAGCGCACCAGGCAATAGTAACCAGACAGAGCACAAGCCAAACACATGCCAGCCCATTAGGGTACCAACTGTGCATGCCCTCTGTGAATGGCATGCCCATTCCATGCGGTCTGATTGGTTTAGGCGTTCCCACCTACAAATGCTGCTCACCTACGCGACATATACCGATTATTGCTACAGCATTCGCTCTTGCCGTTTGGTGAATCATTAGGACCATTGCCTTGTAAGACATCGTCTTGCAATCCATCGCTCATTCCTTGTAAGCGACGAGGTCTTCGCAAGGGTATCTGATAATTTTTTGTAGTATATTATCAGTATAAGCTAAGGAAAGGTAAGTTAATGCTCAAGCCACATTCGTCAGTGTATGTAAGTAACAAATAGTAAAAACAAGTTTTCGAGGTCTCTGGACCATATTCATGCACCGACCTACTTGTTGCTGATTCCACAGCTAAGGAAGGGAACGAAGACCCCCTACTCACAGTCGTGCGCGATGGCGAACATGACAATGACGTGACATGATTTCGAACGAATTTCGGATTTCGGACGAGTTGCTTCGGTTAAAGTTGGAAAAACCTTGGCGTGACCGTAGCAAACCGCTGGCACACGCCACGCTTTTTTAAGCCTTACGATATGAATATCTAGGCTCATTTTGTGATCTATGAGCCAAGAGGGACCTATGATATATTGTACTTGTCTTACATAGACCTAACCACTTTCTGCGGATACATTCCATGGAGTGATGTGCAGGTTTGCTCATCAACCCGCGATACTGTAGCGTGTGGCTGCTGCCATTGCGTCGCGGATCACGTCGGCGTCCACGTGGGCATTCGATCGATGTCTTGCATGCCTGCGATGGCACTCCGATCAAGTGGGGAGTGGGAGAGAGGTAGTGGCGTTGCTTCGTACGAAGGAGGTCGGGGGTTCGGCTCTCCTGCGTTCCTGCGTTCCTGCGTTTTTGTATCACCCCCCCCCCTCCTCCCTAGGCGACGAAAGCAATTTCCACACGAACAGCTTGGATCGCACACACCCTGGAGTCCCTTCCCTAGCCTGATGCGGACTCCCCTTGGGCGACGAAAACGAGCTCTAATGACAACGGCTCGGATGACGTAAACAGGCGCTGGCACATTGCCATGCAGCAGGTGGTTAGGTCTAAGGCCTCGTGCATACTTCCCGTCGCCGCGATGGAATCGCGGCGATGAGTTTTGCAGAGCGACGCGAAAGAATTTGAATTTCTCTGTGCTGGTCGCATCGCCCATCGCTTTGCAAGGGAGCGCGGCGGCGATCCGTCCAGGAACAACGCTAAACACCGCGCGCGGCGCGAAAAAGTATGCCATGCCCGCGATGGGCGCCGGAAGCCATCGCGCATGCCGACCGCCACTGTTGCGGCGGCCGCGGCGAAGTTTCCTTTGACTATTCGACCGCGTGCGGCGGAATGGCCATGAACTGAGCGCCGCGATGGCATCGCAGCGATGGAAGTATGCCCCCGGCCTAATGGCTATCTACTGTACTTACATTTGGTGAACTTACCAATGTAGCCGTAACATCTAGTATCTTATGAACAGGAGCCTGGGGGCACGTATCCTCTCCATGCAACAAATGCTGATCATTCTTTCGTGCTCACTCTAAACCCGGTACGTGCAAGCTTTTCAATTTTCACCAAATTATGGGCCAAAATTTTTTTATCACACTGGTTAACTCGGTGGTCTCCATCCCTCTCGAGTCCGCTACAAGTTGAAATGGGTTTACCAGCGAGACATGTTTGCTATTTTTGGACCATCCAATGGCTCCAAAAAAGGAACATCACCCAAGTACACCTGTTAGATGCGCCACAAGACCATATAGGTATTGTCGTAGGGTTACTCCAAAGACGTCCTTTGTTTTTTTCCCTAGTTTTTCCTAGTCTTAAAGATCATGGTAAAACGTTTGACTTAACAAAGCTGGTAGACTGGCAGGCTGTGCGTGTTGAAGTCGAAGTCGCTTTGAAGGAGATGCTTTGTCAGTTGTCTTGACAACGATGTCAGTTGTCCTGACAGTGAACGATGTCACTTTGTGGGGACTACTTGACAAGTCCAAGTGGGACATTTATCACCAGCATACTCAGAGGAAAAGGATTGTTTATGAATGCTTCCTCACTTCATTTAGCTAGAAGTTTAGGAGTCACCATAAATCGCTTTTCAACCTTCGTATGCTTTGCTTCTACCACTAGCGGCTTTAGGCCTGGAAAAAACTGTATTGATCCCAGCTTTCCCATCGCTTCCCCTCTAAACGAGGGCAGTAGAAAGTTGCGGAAATCTGGGGCCATATTTTCCGAGGTCACACGACCTCTCCTGATGAACAACCACAACTTGTGCCGAACTTGAGGCCTGTCCAGTATATCTGGGCTCGTTTTCCCCACACTTCTGATGCTGTAATACACATCCGTCATCTTGATCAATAAACATTGGGCCGTTGCTATGATGAGCCGTTGGAAGAGAACGTTACGAGCAGAAACGAGAAAGCTGTCTCTAACGAGGAGATTCTTTGGTTCCGCCGGCAATCTGTAATGTAGAGGAGTTAAGTTCCATTAAGAGAGTAGAGATGTAGAGATGATGTAGAGAATAATACATTCCTTTAACATCTTTTTAGGCTAGTTTTATGGAAAAGAGGCACTAGTTAAAAGTTCCGACTCCACCGACACGACTTCGGTCGAACTTTTTTCGCTGAAACTTCGTCTAAGGGGGTTATTTGGAGTGCTGATCACAAATCTGACATCCGTTTTTAGTTTTACGCTGGAGCGCGGTAGATTACGGAAGGTACGGATGCCTAAGGTAATGGTCACCGATTTCGCCAAACCCCAGCGTAAAACGAAAAACGGATGTCAGATTCGCGAACAGCACCCCAAATAACCCCTAGACGAATTTTCAGCGAAATCAGTGACCCTGACTGGACCACACTTGTTAATGGTATGGGTGGTCTCCGACCGAATAGTGAAAAACGGAAGTCAGATTCATGATCAGCACCACAAATAACTCCCCCTCCCCTAGGCGATGTTTCAGCGAACAAATTTTTTCGACCAAAGTCGTGTCGGTGGACTCGAAATTTTAACTAGTGCCGGAAAAGACAATATGCTCGGTAACAGCAATTCCACTTACGTGTGTAAAGTGATGAGAAGTCAAAATGGCGTTCAAAAACGTGCTTCTAGGATCCTAGAAAATGCAGGGTGAACCAAAATAACGTGGGTAAAATTTTTTATCATAAATATAAAACAACCAACAATTCCAGAAAACAACGACTAAATTACAACAATGACAATAATAACCACGCGATTTGCCGCGCGGTCGTCAATGGGTTAAGGAATATCATGTTCCCTAAGTGGCTTCAAAGTGGCCTCCCTTGGAGCAGATGCAAGGGCCAAACGTTTCACGAAGTTTGGGGCTGGTGGGTTGCAGGTCGTGGCTGGAACGGATTCTGTCCACGGATTCTGGATGAGAAGCTGTTCATCATGGAGCAGGCGCACAATCGCCAAAATGATAGGATCTGGTCTATAGGCCCCGTTCATACGTCGGACGCCTAGCGACGCGATGGCCATATTGATCGACCGCCTCGCCCGATCAATGTGGCCACAATACGTGTCGTCGCGTCGCTCGGCGTCGAAGTATAAACGGAGCCATAGAGGCTCCAAGCGCCTCTGCTATCGTCGAGCACCGCCAGAACCCATAATTGCTCATAGATTGAGGTGGAATCTGCTCCAGCGGCAAAACTCCCTAGTTTTCGTGGATAAAGGAGTGCAAATCGACAAAGATGTGTACCAGCGAGACATTCTCGAGTCCGTAGTTGTTCCTTGGGCCCAGCATCACTCCGGTGATGCCCACTGGACCTTCCAACAGGGCGAAGAGTACGCAGACGTGGTGCAAGGCCTATTTCCCCGATTTCATCACGCCTTCGGAATGGCCGCCGTATTCTCCGGATTTGAGTCCAATGGACTACAATGTGTGGGGCATTTTAGAGGATAGGGTCGGCGTCAAACACCACCGCAGTCTCGAGTCCCTGAAGGAATCCTTACGCCAGGAGTGGGAACGATTGTCTCTTGATGACCTGTGCCCATCGCCCCCAAACCTCGCGAAACGTTTGGCCCTCTGCATCCACTCCAAGGGAGGCCACTGCGAAACCACTTGGACCTTATGTACCTTAACCCATTGACGACCGCGCGGCCCAATTTCGGCCCGCAGTTTTTCTGTCGCGTGGGACCGCGGCCCAATTTTAGCCCGCGGTTAAAAAAATGTTCGCTGCGGCGCACTTACTCGATTTTTCATAGTTTACTAGTATTCATTAGATTCGTTGGATCCTACCAATGCTACCTGCACAGTGGTCCGAGAATCATTTACTTCTAACGAAAGCTTTGATAAAAAGATCAGCACAACACACTATTCAAACCTCAAATAAATAGATACTGCTCACGAACAGCTACGTATATCTTACAAAAATGGTCATGGTTAAGACATCTAGTCAAATTTCTTGCGAAAAACTTGAACCCAATTTAGAAAAAATATTTCAAACACTTGCTACATCGTGTGGTCACCTTATTTGCACGATTCGTGACGAACGTGCGCCCTTTTCTGTGCTGACCTTTTTGTAGCAGCAAATACATCTTCTACGTTTTGCTTCGAACCTGTTCCGGCTTTTTCCAATATGTGGCTCACCCACTGGAGAGGGAGCTTCATTTGGAATACCGTGAAGTAGTGAATGCACGAGATTCGAGCCTCAAGGCGGTCCCAGCGGTCCCACGCGCCAGACTCGCGATTTGCCGCGCGGTCGTCAATGGGTTAATGTTTGTGTTATTGTATAATAATTTGGTCGCCATTTTCTCGAATTGCTGGTTGTTTTATAATTATAACAAAAGATCTTGTCCTCGTTATCTTGGTTCACACTGTAATAGAGGGCTGGTTTTAATCTTTAACAGTAAGAATTGTGGAAAAAGATTGATTCAGGATTCCTTTGAAATTCTACGAAGCTAAAAGTTGGAACTTGGCGTTAGTCTACATCTGGCAGTCATCTGTAGAGGGTGAGTGGAGCATAAGCTCGTCATTCACCACATCGGCACGGTGAAAGTTCAGTGATGAGTTCGATACGGGCTCGTATAGAGCAGTTGGATGAGACGCGAGCAAAAGAAAAACTTAAAACGTTCGCCTCTCCCTGCCAGGATAACCGAAGCCCAGGGGATCGAGCTGGGCATGGCAGGGGCAGGGAAATGAGGGGGACAACGCATGCCTCCCCGTTCTACTGTACGTGTCAAAGCTAAATAAGTAAGGGTCGAAATTTCAAGTCAAAAACAAAAAAAAAATTCTTTTAAAACAAAGCGACAGTTTGTAGTTGAGCAGCTCAACTCCTGTGTAAACAAAAAAAGCGTAACAGTAGTCAATTTGGCCTACATGGAATGGGGGAGGGAAGTGCCCGCCAATTAAAGCACCGACAGAAACCAAAGCTGCCAATCAGGGTCCCGGACTCCGACCGCACGCAGCGTCTAGGTAAGACAACCGCTCAAAATGGCCTAATTCACCAGCATACATATATACCACAATAATGACTAGTGCCAAAAAATACTTTTATTAGAAATGAAAAAAAAACACGCAAAAATGAGGGCCTTTTACCAAGTCCAACGGATTGCGGTGGACGTGGCAGAAGCAGAGGAACGAGGAAGAACAACACACGCTCCTCCCTCCCTTACTGTACGAATCAATGGTGAAAAAGTAAGGGCTAAATGTCGAAGTTTTAAATCAAAAACGAGAAATTCCTTCAAAACAAACTGACAGTTTCGTTTTATTAGCAGGTATTAAATAATGAGTTTGTAATTAGAGCAACCTTGCTTTCACATCTGCTGCCGAATATGTTAGAGAATCACCTATTTTAATAATGGGCTAAATCGAGGAAAAGAATTTCCTCCCAAGAATTCTAGAAAGTAGGTAAGTATTTGGGAGGAGCTAGATGACAAGAAGATTTTTCTATATTTTCGTCGCATTGAAAACATTTTCCGGTAGCCTGATATGAGCGCTATTTTCGGTCTTGTTTGAAATGTATAGAGAATGAGACGCAAGTCATTAATATGTATGCCTTAGTTGGAGAGCAGGCGCCAGCCAATCACATCCAATCAAGAACTGCGATTGGCTAGCGCCTTCCCGTCTTCGATGCAAGCGAAATGGGCGACTTATATTGTTGTGCTCTCCAAAAATTTCGAATAACTGATATATTCGAACAGCGATTATTTTCGAATATTCGAAAATCGCGCTTTTTCGAGAATTCGAATTCGAATACGTTCGAAAATCACGACTATTCGAGCATACGAATTCGAATACATTCGAAAATCGCGTTTTTTCGAATGTTCTAACACGAATATTCGATTTCGAATAGAATTATTCCAATTCGAATGTTCAAATATTTATTCGGCCTCAATTATAGCGACTTGCACATTCTTTATTTCCGTAAATGTTGTTTAAGGGACTCAATTTGAATCTGTCGCTTGGCTCAAAGAAATTGTTCGCTATTGATTTGATCACATATATACATTGATAAAAAAATGGGCTTACCATACATCCTTCTGTATGGTAAGCCCATTTTTTAACAACGCCTGGTAGGTTGGCTTTTCCATGTAGGCTACATTAACGACTAGTGCCAAGAATACCAACAGAACATCTAAAATTTTCAACAGGCTTTATAAGGTT
This sequence comes from Heligmosomoides polygyrus polygyrus, assembly GCA_947396885.1. Classification (NCBI taxonomy): domain Eukaryota; kingdom Metazoa; phylum Nematoda; class Chromadorea; order Rhabditida; family Heligmosomidae; genus Heligmosomoides; species Heligmosomoides polygyrus. Next base: position 89,161,162 of record OX377206.1, read on the forward strand.
TGCACAGAGATACATCACATACTTTCGCTCGTCATCGTATAGCTCTCTGAAATGTGAATACCTACCTTTTCTATCGTTCTCCGGCGCTAGTGCGCTAGTTTTCGGCTCGAGCGCGGAAAACTGAGGTGCTTCCGAGAAATTCATTTTAGGATCTGGCTTTCTTTACATACTGTAATAGTGCTATTTTTATAAAGCTGCTCAACTCATCAGTTCACGCAATACAGGAAGAGGTCAGAAGAAGAGCTGGTGATATAGCCGCCAGAAGATCAATGAAGACTTAAATGACAGTTGGATTTCATTTGAAAATGTCAGAAGTGAGGCTAATCCATGAGTGGTTACGTCAAACGAGAAAACGTGGTCTGCGAACAAAGAAGGCTTAGTGATATTTGTTGAAGAAAACCCGAAAACATAGAAGACGAGGCAACGAATAAAAACTTGCTTGTATATCATTAAGTAAATCGTAAGACGATCCTGTTGTTTGGATAAGGCTTTTAGGTGCTTGTCTTGAATGTGGGCAGCAATGGAAGGTGGAAACGGGAAAAGCACTCAGGCACCTTGGGTAAGGCACTCGGGTGTGTGATGTGGAATCTATGTTCCGATCTGCTATGGTTGGCTGACGTGTTCCCACCCCCCCCCCCCCCAATGTTGCCCACATTCGCAACATAAACCGACCTTTGCAGTTGGACAAAGTAAAATGTCATCCACTGAGTTCAAAAATCAACGAGACCGAATTTATTCCTCTTTGCAAGGTTTACAAAAACAATCAGGAACCGAAAGTAAATAGAGAAAAAAATAAAAAATATTTTTTTTTACAAACAGAATGCATGGCATTGAACTGTGGTAGCAAATAAATTTCGAAAAATGCTAATTTAGCCACTGTTATCAAACAAAGATTTCTATGGTGTTTCTTCTGTAGATATTCAGTGAGGAAGAGAAGCAAATACATATTGAACAGTTCTTTTGTCCTGTCTACTGAAAAAAAACATGTAGATATGGGAAAGACAAAAAAGGCAAGAAGATTTACTGGAATGGAACAGCAGATGAAGAAGAAAACTGAAGAAACTGAAAGCTAAGTATTTTAATTTAGGAGTAAGTAACTTCGAAAAGGTAGGTTCAGTTGCGATCAAAGCTCTTTCGCGGAATCGAACCTGCATTCCTGGCAGTTTAGTAATTTACATTCCTGGCAGGGAGCTAACCCATTACACCACCAGCACTGTTTGGTCGAACACGATATCCATGATGTCCTCGTCGAACCCGTGACAACGGGTACGAAATGGACCGTTAGAATGGAACCGTTTAAGTTCAAGCCTTCTTGGAGACGATGTTTTCAATTTTGCCTTAGCTAAAAGCGCTATTATTAGGTTGCAGTGCTTTCCGGGATGAGTACACAGCGCCATTTAAAGGGGCGGAGATCAAACACCCTTTCGGACGACTACCAATCACGGCTTTTCTCCTTAAACGACTGAACGGAGCCAACGCTATGTGGATAGATGAGGTGTGTGACCCCTGGCGGTGCTGTGAATTCTCCGCGGAAAGTACCGAGGTTAAAAGGATAAAAGACGGCGTTACTCAATCCCTTTTGGGATGCGCCAGCGCATTCTACTTCTACGGGATGTCGTGGAGGCGATTTGAACGCGTATTTGGCCATACAATGACTTGGTGTGGCCAGCCGATGAACAAGTCAGCGCTTTATTCTTCCCAGATACGTCTGGTACCAATTCACCGACCCCGGAGGGATGGAGGGCTTGGTTGGCCTGGGCGGAAAATCCGAACCAGGAACCTGGTATCGGGTGCACGCGACCGTCGGCGCCTCCTCCGACTGCGCTACACGCGCACTACACCGAGGTTACGTGTCATTAAAGGGCTACTTCAGCGCGTTTCTTCAAGTTATTTAATTTTGAAAAGTTAAGTTATTCAAAAAAGAAATAAAGATATTAGAGTAGTACTCACTCGATATGCAAGCATCAATCGAAAGTTGGACTTGGGTGGCTGTTGAAAGTTTTTCAGTTGTGATGAAAACTGTTGCTCAAAGTTAATTATCCCGATAGATTTTCATCATCTATGACAAGTTTAGATTACAAATCAAAGCTTAAAGTTTAAAAAGAAAACAGCGGTTATTCGCGTATTTTTATTTGTAATTAAAGTACTGAAAAGAAAGTGGTTTTGGTGAATAAGCCTAATATGGAGTGGGTATAAAAGGAGAAATAACAAAAACAACAATAGGTTAAGTTGCTGTAATCAGTGTTACTCAGCGCAGATGGTAAATAATAATGAAAAACTAACTACTTTCAATGGTAATCAAATGCAAGAAGCAAGCTTGGAAAAGCCGTGCAATTTTTCCCTCCTGAATGACGCAAAAGGTGAAACTAATTCCTTCTTAACTAATAAACTTATTTCCGAATTTTGTATCGTACAAGAAATAGCCAAGGACCGAGAGCTTCGGAAGAGTGCCAAATGTCGTCGTTCGCACACCCGACGACGACGACGACGATGCTTCTAATAACCTGTGTGACGGGTTCCGGTTGTACTTTCTGGCATCGCTTTAAATGTCGCCTTCCGTGAATTACCGCACTGGTTCTGCTTCCATGCAGGCAGAGCTGGACAAAAGATTTGCTGGCAACGCGAGTTGAAACAATGGCAGGAAAATCGCCCTGCACTCTGCCTGACGTAGCAGAACTGCTCACTTGCCGCTGGAGTTCTCTCATTTCTGTGAGGCCAGAAGTATTTCAGAACCACTCCATCATGACGAGAAGGTGGTAGCACAAAAACTTTTCAATACGTGGAATTCCATGGTGCAGGCGTTCCGAGAAGCTGGTGGAAGCTACGTCATTGCAATTAAAACTTCTTGCTGTCAACAGCAGCAGCATATGAACACCATGGATTGAAACGGGGATTCGTTTGCTTGCACATCTCCATGCTCTCCTTTGATAACGCGAAGGAGAGCACGGAGGGTCCATGTCGCGAAGGTTGACAGCATTGGCAAGGCCAGACAATCAGGCCGCATTGATTGGGCACCATTCAGAGAAGGAATGTACGGCTAGTGCCATGATTGGCTGGCGTGTGCTCGATATGTGCTTTGCTTGCTTATGAGTGGCTAGCGTGTTTCCACCCCCAGTGCTGCCCGTTTTCACAACATGAACCACCAATCCTTTTTGGGATGCGCCACGCATCCACTTCTACCGGATATTTATTTATTTATTTATTTATTCAAAGCGCGAACATGATTCACGCATAGAAATGTAACGCAAACAAAAAATAGGGACAAAACGTTATCACACATTGGTCAGCTACAATCACATTTAGAAACATCAGCAAGCAATAGCTCTACTCCAAACATGTTCAGATATAATCATAATATAGTCGTATTCACCAAGAAGCAAGTTTAGTTCCGTGAGAGTTCTACAAGTTAAGAAATCTGTTCTAAGTCTTGACTTTGCAACTGGTACGCGTAGTTTGAGCTTTCCTCTTACGGATCTCATCAGCTCCCTGTCCAAGAATTCTTCTATGTCGCTGTTCAGCCTTTTGATGAGAATTTTAAGCAACATGATAACATCCGATATCATGAAGAAAATTTTATTCTGCATTTACAATTACAATGAGGTTAGTCTTTCTAGACAGGTAGGCTAGTAAATAGCTGACCTCGATGTAATGAATAACTTGGTCGGCTCAAGTGCGGACCGAACCCACGATCGATTTGCGATGCACGCGAGCAACGAAGGCTCCTGCCGCCTGCGTCACACTCGCCTAGATTTAGTAAGTTTACCAAAGAAGAGATACAGAGGGTAATTCTTATCAGAATAAGTCGGATTCTGAAAACAAATGGTGAAGATATTAGGTTGTTGCGAAAGCTTCCGCCATTTTTTGAATGTGCTTTTTTCTCACTAACGCTACCTTATTGCAACCTATCTTTTGTTCACATAAAGAGGTTAGATACGTGTAAGTTTACTACTATTGCTAGCTACTCACTCTCGCGTAACTCCTTCTAGAAAAGTGGAGCTTTCAAAGGAGTACATCCGAAGTCTCTTATTATATGACTTCGAATTTGGTGAGTGAGCAGCGCTTCCTGTCGTCGCATCAATGGTGCATTTGGGGAGGGCACAGTGTCCGATCGCACTGCACGAGAATGGCTCGCACGCTTTAGCAAAGGTGAGTTTAACCTTCAGAATTCGTTAAGGTCAGGACGTGAATACGATGTCGACAACGATCGATTGCGACAGCTGGTGGGATAGGACCCACGGCGGACTACTCGTGAACCTGCGCAGGACTTGGGTGTGCACTACGCCACCATCGCCAGGCACCTCCTACATCAACTGGGTAAGGTGCACAAGTTGGCACAGTGGGTTCTCCATGACCTCACCGAACGCGACCGCCAGCGACGTGCTGAGGTGGCCACTCAGTTGCTCTCGTAGAAGCCCACAGATAGTTGGCTGAAGTCCATCATCGCAGGAGATGAGAAGTGATGCCTGTATTTCAACATCAAGAGGGGCAGACATACAATGACTTGCGGTGGCCAGCCGTCGAACAAGTCAGCGCTCTATCCTTACCAGACAAGTCTGCTACCAATTCACCGACCCCGGAGGGATGGAAGGTTTGGTTGGCCTGGGCGGGAAATCCGAACCAGGAACCTAGTATCGGATGCACGCGATAGCCTGCCACGCGTTCTACTTCTACGGGATGTCGTGGAGGCGATTTCAATGCGTATTTCCCATTACAATGACTTGTGGTGGCCGCCGATGAACAAGTTAGCGCATCATCCTTCCCAAACAGGTCTGATACCATTTCACCGACCCCGGAGGTATTTGCTTGGCCTGGGCGGGAAATCGTCTGGGCTGACAAGGGTGAGCAGCCTGAACCACAGCCAAAGGAGGGTCCTCACCGTCGAAGATCATGCTTTCTGTTTGGTGGGATTACAAATTTCAAATACAAATTGCGATTGTCATCTACTACGAGCTGCTGGCCCATAACGAAACTCTAACAGCGAACTTGTACTGCCAGCAGCTGATAGAGTGGCCACAAGATCGCAGAAAAATGTCCGAATCATGGCTCAATCCGATTCCTGCACGACAATGCTCGACCACTCATTGCAAGAACGACTCGCAAAAGCTTCCCTACTTCGGATGGGAGGTGCTGCTTCACCCACCGTACAGCCCAGCTATTGAACCAGCAGACTATCACCCCTTTTCCTGTCTCTCTCCAATGCCATGCAAGGAAGAACGTTCGATGACGGGGACGGCATGGAACGCTGGCTGGCTGGCTGGATTTTCGAATCAAAGTCAGAAAGGTTCTACGCTGACGGGATCGGGAGTCTGCCTGAAAGGTGAGGAAGAGTGATAGAACATGATGACGGTTACATCGTTTGTTGGCGCGTTTCGCCCTTTTTTTGTAAAATTAAAAAATGTGGTGTCTTGAAAATGGCGAGAACTTCTGCAGCAACCTATTATCTAGATAAGTTTTAAACTTTTTTACTTGATCTTTTATGTTAGTATACAAATGGGTTCAGTTTAGCTATGGTAGAATTCTAGATGTCTTCGCACTAGAATGTGAGTCAGAGGAAGAACGAGGACCTGACTCACGACGCGGAACTGGTACATATAATACAGGAAGGAGGAAGAAAAGGAGAACAGACAATGTAATCCATCAAAATATGCGCCCAAACAATCAGCACATCTCTGCCATCTTAACGATAGCTTGTTCATTCTGGTATCGTAGAAGCCTGGATGGTGAGAAGCGATGAAACTACGGAAGGCGTTCTCTAGATCCACTTCAGAATTGAATTTTCTTCCTCATAGGAGGAAGCGAAATTTAGCACATAATTAACCAGAACTGAAGGCGAGAAACAGCTCGTACATGCACTAGGAAAAGCTCTTACGGTTCGAATCAGCGTCTGTTCCAGAAGCGCTTAAACTGACCACTGAGGCGTGCATTTCATAACAATTGGAGATTTGGAGACAATTCGGAATCGTTTACCAGAGTTTGGAGGACTGAGTTTGTTCGAAGTGTAATATCATAGTATAGTAGAAAGGTACTTTACCTGGAAAAGCAGATTGATTGAGAAAATTGAACCTCAGGAACCCAAAACTTCCATTTGAAGTCAGATTGCGCGATCTGGGATCTATTTTGACACAAATCTCTCATCTGAATAGCACTTCGAACTTGCGGCGTAGAAAGCAGGTGGGAGCGTTCATATATAAAGGATAAAGGATAAACGAAGGCGTTACCGGCACTTTTTGGAATGCGCCACGCATTCTACTTCTACGGGATGTTGCGGAGGCGATTTCACTGCGTAATTGCCAATACATTGACTTGCGGTGGCCGCCGATGAAAACTCAGCACCTCATCCTTCCCAAACAGGTCTGATACCAATTCACCGACTCCGGAGGGATGGAAGGCTTGCTTGGCCTGGGTGGAAAATCCGAAGGAAGGAACCTGGTATCGAGTGCACATGACAGCCGACACCTTTTCCGACTGCGCTACACGCGCCCGGTAATATTCATAGTTTATTTAAAATTTCAAAAACAAATTCAGACGAGTCTTTAAGTTATGCGTTAGAACAATTCATTAATGTGGCATTATTATATCATTACAATATATTACAATTATGCCACATTACATTACATTAATACAAGTGGGATATCGTTAGACTCAAACGTTCATGAGAAAACGTTGAAGAGGACGACAAAAATGAATGCAAAATACTGGAAGAATATGGCAACATCCCTACTTCACGAGGAAAACGCGACAAGATTTCCAAGTGGAGCAGGCGTCTTTACATATAAATGTAACTTAGCCTTGAAAAGGTTTGTTGCTGTTTTCACTGCAGCTATAAGCTGCCCTATCAAATAAGAATAGCATTATCAGGTGAAACCTAGAAAGTTTCACTGGTAATAACAACTGCTCTTCTTATTATCAGACTGTGTACATACCCTAGGACACACTAGATTAGTGCAACTTTATTGGCTTTTCTTGCTACCTCATCTTAAACTCATAAGCTATACGTTTAATGTCTAGTTGTAAGCCAGCTTAGCTTGATATATCGGATTCAACCAGTTACTCGCACTTACAACGGCTTGGTTACGTTAACAAACTGGATGTTTCTGTTCCTCAGAAGTTAAAGGAAATTTACCTCACCAAACATCTGCGAGGGTATAGCCTACATACTTTGAGCTGCTTCTTAGAGACCAAACTATTGACTCGAATACCTACTCTCGTAAGCTATCCAAGTCGAACGAAGGCATCAGACGTAAATGCCCCGCCAGATCGCAGTAACCAAAACGCCAGACCCCACACCTCTTCGATAATCCGACAAAAATTAACAGAGCTCAATTGGGATCTGATGTCACAATCGTCCTATACCACAGACTTACCGCCATCTGGTACCATTTGTATCGCTCCCTTCAACGCCATTTGAATGGCAAAACGTTTGATTCCCACCAAGTTGTTAAAAATGTGATGCACCACTTCTTGGCTCCTAAAAACCGAAGCTCCTTCGGATGTGGAATTTTTAAACATACACTAGGATGGCAAAAGATCAGCCGGTCAACTGTTTAATATATCATTTTCTGATGTTGTTAGGTTTTGTGGTGCACTCTAAAAAAATAAAAAATAACCCACGAAATGTTTATTTATTGTTATTGTTGTTAATATTTGTTTATTAATTTGGGCGCGTGTAGCGCAGTCGGAGGAGGCGCCGACTGTCGTCTGCATCCGATATCATGTTCCTGGTTCGGTTTTCCCGCCCAGGCCAACCAAGCCTCCCATCCCTCCGGGGTCGGTGAATTGGTACCAGATGTGTCTAGGAAGGACAAAGCGCTGACTTGTTCATCGGCTGGTCACCACAATTCATTGTATGGCCAAATACGCATTCATATCGCCTCCACGACATCCCGTAGAAGTAGAATGCGCTGGCGCATCCCAAAAGGGATTGAGTAACGCCCTCCTTTATCATTTTTTTTATATTTAATTGCACTCGAGGGTACAGCACAAAACCGAAGGGAACAAGCAAATACAACCGCAAACAGGCAAAAACAACCGTCGTAAAGTAGCAGTAGGAAGAACCTTCAATTTCATTCATATTAGAAACGCATCTACTTTAGTGATTAAATATAAATAAATTTACTTTGAAGAATATGAAAAACGTCATTAATTATCGATTATTCTCATAAATAAATAAATGATACGCATAGGAAATTATGCTCTGATGCAGGCATTCACTTCTGGTATCAGCGAGTCAATTTTCCTCCATCCCATCGTCTAAGCAGATGAGGTCAGTTGGAATCAGACATGTGATCGATCAGTGGGGGATGCACATTATTCAAAGTCAGTGTACACGTGAGTGCCGGCGACTGAGCGAAGAGACGAACGTTTGAGGAACGATCAAGCTGTTGCCAAGCAAACACGTAAAAACGGAGCACAATACGAGCTGTTAGAGGAATTTTAGGAAAAATGAATGCGAGGAACCGAAATGTGTACTGACGTATTTCAAACCAAAAGCGACTTTCTTTTCAAATTCAAGAATGCCTCAATACTTTCTTTGAAAATTTATTAACTGCCTACAAAGGATGTTCAAAAACGGAAGGGAAGGAAAACATTTCGCTCTGCCCGCTAGACAGCGAGAGCGAAATAGAAAGCAATTATTTAAAAAAAACCAAAAAAAACCAAAGAGAATTTGCATTGCGATTTTCTAGCTGGGAGATGTAACATTGTCTGTTATGTTACCACCTTTGTACGATTTATCCTTCTCGTTTTTTACTATGTGTTCAGAATAGGTCTTCAAACTCTTATTATTTTAGGTACAAACGCAGTTGAGAAAAAAAGATAAAGGACGGCGGTAATTAATTCTTTCTGGGATGCGCGACGCACTCCACTTCGATGGGATGTCGAGGAGGCACGCTGAATGGGTTTTTGTCCTATAAAATGGCATACGGTATCCAGCCTGTAAGCCTGTTAAACCCGGAAAGGACAAAACGCTGACTTTATCGGCTGACCGCCGCAAGTCATTGTAGTTAACAAATTTGCCGACTCCAAGGGATGGAACGTTTAGTTGGTATGGACGGGATTCCGACCGAGGACCTCGATTCGGAGTTGATTCAACGGCTTAAAACTATTTTTTTTCGGGCTGCGCTACGGCGCGCCCATAAGAATAATTAATAGCTCTTTTTAATGTGCAGAAAAGCAAAGAGTTTCTGGTCGTCGTACTGGTAGACTGTGCATCTAGAACACCGCGATTTTTAAATAACAAGTGCTCCGACATGCCTAACGGCGTGTCTCGCACTTGCGCGCTTCGCGCGTCTTTGGAGCATCATTGACCTACGGAAAGTAGTTTTTGTAAAACATAAAATTCGCTAGCATCCAGGAACTTGGTGCGTATGTTATTGGCATCAAGCCCTTCACCACTTCGGCACCTTTATCATAGACATTCTTTCCTAACCGGCCAGTAATGTCATCGGTTTGTGCTGCGCAGCACTTCTGTCCCTCAGGTTGTTCCTCCGTAATCGTTCTCATGCTCAACAGCTAGCGTTTCAAGTTGCCGTTGACATGTCTTCCGAAGCCAGGTTCCCCTCTCTCGATTCTTCTTACTGGATCTAATTACTGGTCCGCCTTTGAAGGTCTTCCCTGCCCCTCTTTAGTCCCCCACCGTCCTGGTCCCAACTACTGGCCCACTTCTTTGTTTCCACTATTGACACCTACTGGTCTCTTCTTGCTCGTTTCCCCGTCCTGGCCGCTCCTCCGGGTTCTTCCTTTCCTGCCTGGTCGCTCTCCTGGTCCACCATAGAGGTCCCCTTACCGCTCTTCTCCACCACCCCATTAGTGGCCCTCCCATGCTCATGGCACGGTCGGTGACACGTATTCAGAATCAGGATGCTTGCTGCGCGACGTAGGGGGTCTGTTTTGGGATCAAGAAGCTCAGAAGCGCGCTGTGTCAAGCATAAAGGGGCAATGCATGTGGCAGATTCCTTGTTCTCCGTATGAATTCTCTTACGGCTCCCTTTTTGTTGGTTCCCCGTCCTGGTCCCGTCTCCAGGCCCATTTTTCAAGGTATATTCCTCCTTCTCTCTCTCCCCCCCCCCTCGGAATCCTTCCTACTATTCCACCCCAATTAAGTAGGCCTTCCACGCTCACGACACGACGACGGCGAGCGAACGCCCATTGTGTGACATCGGTGTCACATCCTCTAAATCCGGTCTCTCTTAATGGTAGTGGATCCCCTTGCTGATCCTCCTTACTGTCCCCCCCCCCTAATTGGTAACTCCGTAATGATCCCTACATATTGCCTAAACTCTTCTTGGTGCAACTTCCTGGCCTGCTTTCTTCTTCCCCCCCCCCCCCATCGACCATCATGGTGCTCCTCCTGGTCGCTCCCTCCTGATCGCCGTTGGTTCTCCACCCCAAAGTCTCCCTTCTACCATTAGCAATCTAGTGGTCTTCTTATGCTAATGGCACGAAGTCAGCTTCTGAATCTGGACGCTCAGAAACGCGTGTAGGTGGTGTTGTGTTAAGCAGTATAGGGCTGCGTTTCCCCTGCTGCAGCAACATCTCACGTTCAATAGCAAACTTTGTCCCCGCTGCAGATGATGCGGCGTTCCTCACTTAGGTTAGATCACTCCACGGACAAACTCTTCTATATATATGTGGTGATTGGTGGAGAAGATTCCAAAGTTGGGTATAAAACAGCAGAAGAGCACAAATATCGCAAGAAACTCTCCATTACACAGCTCCATGCAAACAACATTTACACTACCAATCAAATAAACACTGAAAGAGTGCGTAGCACAATCTCTTCTCTTCACACAACTTACATAAATTTGTTTGTTTTCTACGCATAGTTAAGAAAATACTAAAATGAAAATAAAAACTAACCTTGACTGCAAACTGTGGCTAAAAGAACAATAATTTTATCGACGTTTTTTGAGGTATGGCGTGCAGATCAATAACAAATTTTCAGAGAACTCAAGTTTTCACACAAAAAAATTAGGTTCTTTTAAACGCTTCTAGTTTATTTAAATTGTTATTTCCTACCAGGTTTGGTGAATAACTATTTATCGCGGCCGACGTTTGCGTTATGACAAAAATAGTTTTACAAAATCTAATAGTTTTCGAGCTTCCTTCTTTAAGCGTTGAGAAAGACGAATTCTTCATTGGCTGCAGTAGGACATATTCTACTAGTTCTGTTAGGCAGGAAGGTGTTTTAAAACCTACTCGGAGAATAATCAGGTTTCAAAATCGTCGAATTTGGAGATTACATAATGTCATTCCAGGTTAATTTGAAAGACGTTTACTTTGAAAAGCGACCAGCTTGCTCGGGATAGTTACCAGTTTTTTTTACACAGTCTCCAGTCTAATTTCATTAGTGTAAAGGCGACAAGCAGTTAGAGTATTAAAAATCAGATCGCGCCATGCGCTCGAAAAGCTGATCGCTATTGATTAATGGCGTAAATGCTGCTTTCATGAAGCATCTTTTATCAAGTAAGGATATGTGTGTTCTTCGCAATTGTCTCGTTGTATCGTTTATAAATTTGAAACTGCAAACACCTACAACTAGAAATCTTGCTATCAAACCAATAAACCTTACGACACCTTTCTTAAACGAGGACATGGCGCATTCTCTTTTTCGGCAGTAAAAAACGGCAGTATTCCTGCTAAGACAAAATTTCAGCCATGTCATACCAAAATTTTCGTGAAAGAAAATCTATTGAACCCGTTTTGAAGTTTATTTTAATGTGGAAAAGCTTTTTTGAATTTGTAATATGTTCAGTTTGTCTTCAAGAATGTTACAAAATTGCAAACATTGGGTTCTCTTATTGGGTGGGCGAATTAAATCTTGAAAAAATCATTCTAAAATTTTGTTTTGAAAATTATTTCAAAAGTGACTAATTTTATTCGAAAAGTGTTCAGTTTAATTTGAAAAGTGATCAGTTCGACGTGAAAACGATATACAGGTTCTATCTATAATATACTTATACTTTCGCAAAAATTTTGAATATTCGAACGGTTTCGAATACCGAAAATTTTCGAGCATTTGTAATCGAATATATTCGAAAAACGAATTTTTCTGAATATTCGAATTCGAAAACATTCGAAAAACGCGATTTTTCGAATATTCGAATTCGAGTACTCAAACTCGAATGAAATTCATTCAAATACCTATTCGAGTGGGCCATTCGAGCATAAGTATAGTCTATACTATGATTCCTTCATCAAGCAGTAGAAAGGTGAATGCTAGGCGTCAGACGATCAAGAAGACTTTGTACGGATTTGGATCCGTATCTACGTCAGAAGGAAGCTCGACGCGACTGAAGACTGAGACTAGAAAAGAGCGCGAAAAGTTAAAGGTTAATGTGCGATGGGAGAGCGCTCTCTGAGAGCTGTGGTGATTTGATTTGACGCGTCGACGGCTTAACGAGAACAAAGTGAAGCACAGATTTTTGTCGGTCACACACACATCCACACCCACCGACAGCCCATGGAGGAGCGAGTTCGTTCACGCGCATTTATAGCGCGGAAAAGGTTCATATGTCGTGACACCGTCTGACTCAGCAGCGCCGCTTTCTGCCGAAGCTCACGCGACGCCTACAGATTGCAAGCACGCCAAAGCGTGCAGAAAATCTAGGTGTCCACTACGAATAACAGCAAATATAGCGATGAATTTGTAGTTTTTCGCGTTCGTGTCCGATTTTCCAAATCTACACGAGGAAGTGTTGAGGTACGGTAGAAGCGTGTCTATTTTTCCCTGAGAATATTCAATAAGTGTCCCATATCATCGCGGAGATACATCCCTTAACTTTACTATTTTATTGAGCATAAAGGATAAGGCATAAGTTACAACGCTGTCCAACCTTTGTTTGGGATGCGCCACATATTCAACTTCTAGAGAATATCGTAAAGCGGATTTGAAAGTGTATTGGGCGCATACAAGGCTTGCTGTGGCCAGCCAAAGAACAAGTGGATCTATCATAATCGGGAGGGGTACCCCGCCCTTACCTATCACATTGACGACAGCGGTAAAATTGAAAAAACAACAATTTGAAAGAATCTATATTTTTATTGATTTTATTATTTATTTATCTATTCATTTATTATTTTTTATAATTTTAAAGAATGCACGAAACCAATTAGGGCCATTTATCTGCAGTCATTACGTGACATGTTTGGTCGGTACCCTGATTGGCTAGCGCCTCACGTCTGCCCTACGTAGATCACATTGTAGCCCAGTTTCGAGTTTTTCTACACTGAACTAGCCCACATATTGTTTTTTTTCGCAGTTTCCAAACTGGGCGACGTCTCCTTGTTTCTGTTTGCTTCGCTCATCTAACGGTGCCCCCTCCGACTAGGATAGATCCAAACAACTCAGTGTTAAAAGAATAGAAGGTTTGGTTAACCTTTTATAGTCCTTCGAACCGTGAACACGGGGCGCAAACGACAGCAGGTGGCGCCTCGTACAACTGCGTTCCACTTCCTCACCGGCATTAGTCTCACCAAAATATTGATTTTATAATTAATTATTGATCCAAAGTTTCTTAAGTAGAGGCACTTATCCAGGCTATTTTCTGATCAAACTACGGGCTGAGCTATTCATTTTCTAGCTGGTGTGGTATTATGATTTCGAAAAAGCGGCGATTGTAATTGTGATTTTTTTTGTGATTTTTGGATCGATAACGTTCCCATCAAATAAGTGTCCTTCGAATGAGCGAGCTAGCACAAAAAGTCGTATAGAAAAAAGCCATTACATGGACCAAATATCCAGTAGGTTTCCCTCCGCAACGTAATAGACAGTTCCCAACTTCTCTCTTCTTGAAACCTCGGCATGGTGAGTTGCTATGTGTCAGTATTTTGTACCACACGATGTTTGTAGGAGGATCTTTATTGGCGGCCTGACGTTTCGACTTTCCGTCGTCTTCAGAGGCCTAAAAGTGGAGCACAGGTTTATGTTTGCGCTCTACCCACCAAGCGCCTCAACTACTCTAGACCTTTTCGACTCACCAGTAGAATTACTACGGATAGCCCAAACGAAGAAGACGAACTCACGCATAGGATCCACCGCAGGGCTGACGATCGCCCTCGTTAAGTAACCAGTAGAGGCGAATGAGACACGCTGAGTGGGAACTGTCGCCGACCGGTCACTTAGAGTTCACAATGAGGTACAAACGGCAAGAAGTCACTCGTAATAGAGCGGCACTCATTTCGGTTGTTCATTACTGGATCTCATGAAGATATCCAGAACGCCTCCAACGCCTTCCTAGCCGAGATCTCCCCCTCAACGGCCAGAATACTTCACCTCACCTCATAGTCGTTCCCGTTATGCACATCCATTCTATGCTTACCAAGTGGACTAGTTAGCAATCCACGCCTTTTGCTGGCTAGATGTTCTTTCAGCGTATTGCCAGAGCATATATTGGGGAAACGGTTGAGTTCGTCTTCTTCGTTTGGGCTATCTGCAGTGATTCTAGGGGTGGGTCGAAGATGTCTAGAGTAGTTGAGGTGCTCGGTGGTGTACAGCGCAAACATAAACCTGTGCTCCACCTTTAGGCCTCTGAAGACGACGGAAAGTCGAAACGTCAGGCCGCCAATAAAGATCCACCTACAAACCTCGTGTGGCACAAAATACTGACACATAGTAATGGACAGTGATGTCCGAATGCGCACCATAGTTATTTATTTATTTATTTATTTATTACAAGGCACGGATAACAATCACATGCGGTAAGATTCTAACAATAACATATAACAAACAAAAAATAAGCCTAGCGAAACCTTAGTGCAATTAAACGTTTAAAAGAGGATAGAGACATATTAACAATGTTCTCGTTCTAAGAAAGCAAGATGTTGAGTTCTCTGATGCTCCTGTGAATGAGAAAACTTGACCTTACTTTTGACCTTGGAAGTGGCAGGTAGAGTCGGAGATGTTCTCTTCTGTCAGTTGTCAAAGGGGTGCCAAAAAATCCAATTGGGTTAATGGAAAGCCTTCCTGTCAGAACTTTGAACAACATAACTAAATCTGTTTGCTTTCGTCTAGTCTCAAGGCTAGACAACCCGAGCATTTTGGCCCTGTCAGACCCACTCGGAATATTGTCGTAATTTAGACCACGACGCTTTAGAAAAAGCTTACGGGTAAAGTTATTCTGAACACTTTCAAGGAGTTTTATGTCCTTCTTTTGACAGGGACTGAAAACTGAGACACCACATTCTACAATGGACCTTACGTAAAATTTGTAGGCTCTCACAAAAGAAGGTTGATCTTTGGTTATCAATACCTTAAACAAGTTATAAATTCGGTAGTTGGCCTTCTTTACAAGTGCTTTATAATGATGCTCAAAGTTTTGGTTACTCGAGAAATGGAACCCTAAATCTCGTACACTTGTAAGTTACTCTAAAGTTGACCCGTTGAGTGTGTATGTTAGACGGTGACTTTGAGATTTAGATTGAATCACGAGACAATGCGATTTTTCAGCCGAAAGGGGTAGTTCCCAGGTGCTTGCCCAATTCTCTACAAAATTTATAGCCGCTTGGACATCTCAGGAGCTTTTTTGATTGTCGACTTCTCTATAGACCTTTATATCATCCGCGTACATTTTACAGGAAACTCCAAACCTTTGAACTGAATCAGGAATCTCATACGTATACAAAAGAAAAAGTAAAGGCGATAGTACTCCACCCTGTCAAACACCACTGGGGGCAGAACAGACCCATGAATACTCTCCTCCTACTCTGACTTGATAGGTTCTGCCCGTAAGAAAACTCTTTATTCAGTCTACAACCATAGGATGTATGCCTATCCTTCACACCTTGTACAATAATTTTTTTTTCTGTAGGAACCTTGTCGAAGGCTTTTGAAAAGTCAAAAAATACAATATCTGTGCGTTTTCTACGGTACATAGATTTAGTCCACTCGTTTAAAGCAGAAAGAACAGCTGTTTCCACCGAGCGTTGTTTCAGGAAACCAAACTGGTCCTTAGAGATGATGTTATGCTCTTCAATATGATCCAGCATGTGTTTCTTTACAATCTTTTCAAAAGCTCTAACAAGTACAGAGGTTATACTGACAGGCCGGTAATTGCCCGGTTGATTGAATAATGGCTTTTTGCGAATTGGCGTAATAAAGGTATGTTTCCAACTTGTAGGAACCTCAGCTCTCATATAGCTCGAATTGAAAATTAGTTCTCATGGATAAGCAATACAATCCGCCACTTGTTTGATAAACGTTAATGGTAGATGATCCGGGGACGTTGAGAAAGACTTAGGCCATTTAATTAATATGTCGAAAATCTCCTCTTTATGAAACCACAGCGTAGGCCCCATTTGGGGAAAACTAGGTAATGCATTGTCCTGGGAGGCGAAAAACGCGGAACTAGTGCAAGCAGATTGGTTAAAGACCTTCTGAAACTCCTTTGCAAGAAGGTTGGCTTTACCACGAGCTGAGGAAATAGAAACACCTTCTTCATACCTTAGATTTGGAATAAAGTTATCATTTTCTGTACGGGAGGCAATATACGTATAGAAAGCTGACTTCTCCTTTGAGAAAATGGATTTCTTTTCAGTATAAAGATTGTACCGTGAAAGGGCTTTGTCAAATTTTCTGCTGAAAAATAGATACTCAGCCCAATCTTCATTCAGGGCGGAATGAGTAGCCTTGTTCCATAAAGTAGTTTGACGACGCTTCATTTTAGCAAGGTAATCTGGAACGATCTGGCGATTTGGATCAACTAACCTCCTTGGCATATATAAATCTATAACATAGTGTAGGATAAAAGCAGTGTTTCATACATTTCTTAAACATCATTTAAAGCGCCAAATGTGCTAACCCAGTCAATGTTAGTTAGGTGTTCTCTAATTTTGGTATAATCAGCCCTTTTGAAATCTCTTATCCATGTCGAACTAACGGTCCGTTGATCTCTGCTACAAATAATTTTAAAAGTAATTGCAGCGTGGTCACTATTTCCCAGTGGGGCACCCACGGCTACATCGTGTACCAATTTTGGGGAGTTACCTAGCACGAGATCAAGCATAGAGTTTCTTCTAGTAGGTTTATGCACTGCTTGCTGGAAGCCGTGGATATCGAAGAGATCTTGAAATAATTTGGAGCTTACTCTAGTCGAAGACAGGTCAGGAAGGTTGAAGTCTCCTAAAACTCCGACATCCCGTAGAAGCAGAATGCATGGCGCCTCCTGAAAGGGACTGAGTAGCGCAGTCTTCTATCCTTTATCTTAAACAATGCGCTGTCAAATGTCAACAATCTTAATATATAATCTTTTTTAAGTTATGTTCTTATTTGTCCACCTTCCCTTTTCTTTCACTACAATGCCAATAATTACCTGATTTTTTGACGCACTTTGCACTTGTTAATTTTGCGGAAAAACTATGCTTCACTAATAATCTTTGTAGAGACGACAAATATTGCGAAAATTTGTACAAAATTCTGAAAATTCAAAGTGGGTTTTAATAAATGTGGCTTAAAATTGAGCCAAGTAAAATTAGCTCAATTATTTCTGTTAATGACTAAAAAAAACTTTAACACTTGATAAACGTTATACGGGTCTTTTACAGTGATAAAAACTTGCTCCCGACGGCAATCGTACCTCGTCTCCTCTGCCTAGAAGGCAGGATTCTTGCGACTCCAGAGTTCTACAAAAGCGATTTTTTCATTACAAAGATAAAATATGAAAAGAAAAATTATGTGTTATCAGCTGCAGCAAATTCCAAGATAACCGAATGTGGAAACTGAGTTTGTCTAGCTTTCGACATTCTTTAGTTCAGCCTTATTTTTGAAGACGGCTATGGAATGTAGAAGATCCAGGAGCCAGACGCATATGGAAATAATTCGATAACACTTTCATAAGCGAATTTATTTAAAAAAATGGCTGAATTGCTATAAAGGAAAGCTCCACCATTGAATCAGATATATGTAACTGGAACTTGAAGAACGGTCAAAAACTTCCAGCTTGAAGTTCAAGGATGCGATAAAAAAACTGAATCATACAAGTAGGTCAATATAATTTTTAAATAAAGCGTAGAAAAGTGGTCGCAATGGGATTTTTAACATCAAATCCTCGGATACGCTATGTAGTTGTATGCCAAGGTTCAAGACCTAATTAATGATGATGATGTTCTATTAATTATGATCATTAACTCGCAAATATATCATTATGTGCTGATGCGATCAAGAAGGAGAGAACTATACTGTCTCTCCTAGCGCACCTACAAGTGCAATAAATAAATAAATAGAGTAAATCTGATTTATTTAGAAGCTCCACGAATTCCAAAGGTCAATTGTTTTGAGCGTTGGCAACTTATATGGAAACTTGAAAACGGCAGGAAAACGAGTTGGCATATGGAGTAAAAAAGTCAGATTGGAGCGTGTAGCCGTCTAAGGCGTCGAGGAGGGTGCGGAAAATGTTAAAAAACTAGATATGACAAAACAATGCTACCTAAAAACCAAGTTAATAAATAATTATTAAATAATTTGTAAAAATACGATTTTTGTAAATAGAAACTGCAGAACAGGACTGTGGGCTTAGCTAGAGCAGTCTATCTTAATCTGCACATCCTCGTTATTTAAAGTCTTAGGCTCTGATCATTTTCATAACAAAACAAACCTACCTGAAGGTTGAGTTAATGAATAATTATGATAGTAATTGAATAATGAACAATCAAGCATAACACGACACGTTTCGCGACTTTGCGCTGTGAAGTCAATGAGATAAAGAACGGGATTTGAGTGCAATATAAACGAATACGCCGGTTGACGACCGCATCATATGTCATCCGGAAAACAACACCTTGATATCCATGACTGGCGGTGAACACCTGTTGATATCAGTCAGCTCGACTATTATCGTCTCCCATAGGACGTGTGAACCAAAAAACAAACGCAAGGTTGCTATAGTATGAGAATGGATGGAATATTTTTCGTCAGGATCCCGTTTTTGAATTTTTTCGCAGTCGTAGCGCAGTCGGAAGCGGCGCCGGCTGTCGCGTGCACTTCGATTCAAGGTGTTTTGTTTTTTCTTTTCTGAATAGGATAAGGATAAAGGATAAAGGACGGTGTTACTCAATCCCTTCTGGGATGCGCCAGCGCAATCTACTTCTACGGGATGTCGTGGAGGCGACATGAATGCGTATTTGGCCATACAATGACTTGCGGTGGCCAGCCGTCGAACAAGTCAGCGCTCTATCCTTACCAGACAAGTCTACTACCAATTCACCGACCCCGGAGGGATGGAAGGCTTGGTTGGCCTGGGCGGGAAATCCGAACCAGGAACCTGGTATCGGGTGCACGCGACAGTCGCGCCTCCTCCGACTGCGCTACACGCGCCCTGTCTTTTCTGAATAGGGAAACTAATTGTTCCACTCCATGGGGTTGGTGAATTGGTACCAGACCTGTATGCAACGTGCAAGGACTAATCACTGACATTCACACTTATTCATCGACTGGCTACCGCCTGTCATTGCATGGGTTGGGTACGCATTCAAATCGGCTCCAGGACATCCCGTGGAAGTAGAATGCGTGGCGCGTCCAACAAAAGGATTGGCCAACGCTGATATTTGTTATTTTTATCCTTATCCACTTGACATAATAGAACATGTCTAGTTTACAACAAGCCGCAACCACGCTGAAAGCGCATAAAATCCAACATGCTGGATGTGCATCGAGAATGCTGAGCTGAGTGGATGCGCCAAAGAAAGTTCTAATAACCTTTAATTGCAAGTCGAAGCAGAAAGGGTGACAATTTTTTCAACCTTCGGAGATTTTTGCAGGAAAACCTCGCCATTCACGAAGTGTTCAGCCAACACTTTGTGAGACAGTGGGAAGTAGAGTCTGGTTTCGCCCAATAGGCATTTGACAGCGCATTGTTTAAGATAAAGGATAAAAGACTGCGCTACTCAGTTTCTTTCAGGAGACGCCATGCATTCTACTTCTACGGGAGGTCCGATTGGAATGCGTATTTGGCTTCCAATGCCTTGCGGTGGCCAGCTGCTGAACAGATCAGCGCTTCTTC
The DNA here is from genome assembly GCA_947396885.1 of Heligmosomoides polygyrus polygyrus. NCBI lineage: Eukaryota > Metazoa > Nematoda > Chromadorea > Rhabditida > Heligmosomidae > Heligmosomoides > Heligmosomoides polygyrus. The sequence continues at coordinate 89,181,153 of OX377206.1, forward strand.
CTTTCCTGACAAGCCTGGTTTTAGTTCAACGACTCCGTATGGATGAAAGGCATGCCTGGACGGAAAATCCGAATTAAGAACCTGGAATCGGGTGCTTGCGACAGCCAGCACCTCCTGTTACTGCGCAACACTCGCCCATTGCAAGAAATGCATTTGACTTGAAAACGGCGTCTTACCCCAAAACCCATCTCTATGTTTGTAGTTGACATTTCTTGCCTACTTAGCGAAACTACTTTGGGAACTGCCACGGATTCTTCTTCTGCGCGATATCGAGGGGTAGTATGAATGCGTATTGGACCTATGCAATCACTCGTCGTGGCCAGGCGATGGACAAATTAGCGTTTTATCCTACCAGAAGAGTTTCTGAAAGTTATCCGTTTATCGAGGGATCGAATGCATAGGTGGTAGGGGTGAGATCCGAACCAAGAACCTTTGGTTCGAAGAGTTCGCGACAGCCGGCATCTCCACTGATTGCGCTACCACTCGCACTTTGAGAGTAGTCCTGGGTGATCAAACGTGATGCATAAAACAAGCATTCAGCGAATACGGGCACACCAACGGATTATGACGGGATTGAGCGCCATATCTGACAAGTATATAACACGCTCTCAAGATAAAATCTAGAGCCACACCGGAACATTTCGCCTTTCTGCACTTTATACCAAGCATTATTACTTGGCTGTGGTGAAAATGTACCATCCACTAGACACCTCAGAGGCTAGATTCATCAACAATTAAACCCGTGGGTATGCAGGGTATAAGGAGTAGAGATAAGATAGGAGTCATATAGAGATAAGGCAAGAGTCAGAGACGCAGTCTTCATCGTGGGTATCTCTACGCCTTATACCCAAGGGTAAGTCGTTGATGAATCCGGCCCCAGAAGTGATAGCATTTTGAATGTTGATGAAATTAGAACTGATAAACACAATGACCCTAAATATTTGGTAAGATATGAATGTAAATGATCTCGAAAGAAAAAAAAAACTTCAAAAAGTAGAGGGCATAATTCCAAAGTGTTTAAAACATGAATATGAACCTAAATGTCTGTAAGAATTTTTGCGTGGATATTCATTCGCTTTACTATGACACATTTCTGCTGAAAAGAAGCTTAAAATCAATCGAATATTTTATATATAGTTCAAGTGATGTCGGATTTAGAATTGAAGGAAAACTGAAAAACCGCTAGGAAAAATAAAAAACAAAAACAAAAAGCAAAAAAATGTGGAAATCGTGAAATTGTATAGTAACAGGAGAGTATGGAAAAATGAAAAACAATAGAAAAGGGTGGCCAATGAAGGAAAGATTCGTTTTGCCACTGACTTCAGTCCAGACGTTTGTCTGGGTTCCTACTATGGCTCTCTGGTGAAGAGGACGAGCACATACTAAGTTGTGCTTTAACTGTGCTAAAAAGAATAGAGACATCAGCCAATATCTCTACAGGACGCGCCATGCATTGTGCTTCTACGTGATATCATGTTGGCAATTTGAATGCGTATTTGGCCCATACAACGAACTGCAGTGGCCTGCCGATGTCCAAGTCAGTGCTTTATCCTTCCCAGGCAAGCCTGGTACCAGTTCATCGACCCCGGAAAGATGGAAGGCTTGGTTGGACTGGGCGGAAAATCCGAACCAAGAACCTGGTATCGGGTGCATGCGACAGTCGGCGCCTCTTCTAACTGCGCTACACGCGCCCATGGAATATGCAACTCTACACATTATAAAGTTGTAAACCAAGTTAACTATTAGTTCGGACCCAATGCTTCCGCTATTTTGATGCTTTGAATATTGCCTTCTTTCAGTACTCATATGTACTTCTCTCTGGTGCGTGAAGCGCTATTGCCTTCTTTGTTTAAGTCTTTTAGTCCATAATTTAGTAAGCGATTTTGGAACATAGAGAAGAAGTTGCAGCTTTTAATTACATACAAAATGTATAGGATGTCTTCCAAAAGACAAAGTGTTTCACCGACGTTTCGCAATGGCCGAAAAGTCCAATTATCGTGTCATGGAGCTATAGGACGCGGATGTCGGAAATGCAATGATGTAGAGATGAATAGAAATTCAGAGACAGCTTAAGAGGGATTAGAATAAAAACTCATCTACAATTCATTATATAAGGCACACTAACTAGAGATACAAAAACTTTAAGTGACCGAAAACTTTGCTAAGAAGAGACGCTCCAAACTAATTTTATTAAAATAAAGATGAAAATAATTTCAAAAGCTTTGATTAAACGGTCAATGTGTTTTAAATTAAATAAAGCATTTAATTAAAGGATAGAGGATTAAAGACGGCGTTATTCAATCGCTTTTGGGATGCGCCACGCATTCTACTTCTACGTTATATCGTGGATGCGATTTGAATGCGTATTAGGCCATACAATGACTTGCGGTGGCCAGCCAATGTACAAGTTAGTGCTTTATCCTTCCCAGACAAGTCTGGTACCAATTCACCGACCCCGGAGGGATGGAAGGCTTGGTTGGTTTGGACTGGGAATCCGAACCAGGCACCTGGTATCGGGTGCACGCGAAAGTCGGCGCCTCCTCCGACTGCTCTACACGCGCCCATTCGAACAAAGCATTTAATTAATAAGAGGAAAATTAATTAAAAAGAGCATTAAAAACATTAAAAAGCATTAAAAAGCATTATTAAAACAGAATTAAATCTAAAATTGAATGGGTTCAATATGTTTTAAATGAATCAAACACAATAAAAGGGAAAAAACGGCAACCCGTTAATATTGTCCATTTCGAAGAATTGACGAATATAAAGCAATTCTACATAACTTTTAAATCTGACCACTAGAATTCGTTTTGTATTGTAAAAAAGACACAAATTTAGGTTAGCAAAATAATAAAATAAGAAAAAAGAAACAAATTTAGATAGGAAATAATTGGATTATTTATTTTGTAAAAAAGGAACAAATTCAGATGGGTAAAATAGCAAATTAAGTACAAAAGGAACAAATTTGGATAGGAAATAATTGGATTATTTCAATAAGACGCGTGATAGGGTAGTCGGGAGAGGCGTCGGCTGTCGCGTGCACCCGACTCCAGGTTTCTGGCTCGGGTTCGCCTAGGCCAACCAAGCATTCCGTCCCTCCAGGGTCGATAAAATGGTACAAGACTAGTCTGGGAAGGATAGAAGGCTTAGATGCCCATCGGCTGCCTACCGCAGAACATTTTTGGGCCTCAACTTGCGGTGACAGCTCGTAGAAGTGGAACGCATGGCGCATCCCAAAAGAAATTAATTAAAGCCGTCCTTTATCCTTTTTATCCTTTACCCCATAGTCATTTGATGCTGTAGTGCAAATTTTTTATTTTCGAATTACAATACTTTAATGTAGCTATTGACGGAGTGAAGCGCAAGTTAGCGCAAACGGTGAGGCGCCTACTGTCGAATGCACATCAAGTCGAGATTCTTGGTTCGGGTCTTGCTCAGGGCAGCCAAATCTTCCAACCCTCGCCGGTTGATGAATTAGTACGTGGCTTATCTTGAAAGGGCGATGCTCTGACATGTCCTCCGGCTGGCCGCAGGTCACTGTATAGGCCAAATACGGAATCAGTTTGCCTCCACAATATCCCGTGGAAGTAGAATGCATGGCGCATTCACTAGAAGGATTGAATAACGACGATCTTCGCCCTTGTCCTCATCTTAATTCTTCTCGTTCCAGCTATCAGTTGCACTTATGGAATGGATTACCTCGCGGAGCAAGGTGAGAATGACAACAAACTGCATACGCGCAGTTTACACTGGATTCAGGAAACAGCTGCTTTTTCTGATTAAACCAACATTGGGCGGGTATTTGTCTACCAGCGGCTATACGCTCCTCCTCAAAGACAACGCGAAAACGGCTGACTGCGATCGATTTGTTATCAATCGAAAAATAAGAGGGAGAGGGAGGAATTAAGCTGTACATATGTAGCCGAAGGAAACGACCACGGGTAGAGGATATAAGACGAGCGAGAAACAGGTTCAGTAACCAGCGGTGTTCCTAGGCCATCTGCACTTCTATTTTTAGTCGCTGGGCTATCGTGAAAAAACAGCCGGTAATTAAATATGACTGTCATCTGGAGATTAAAATGAGACTCACTGAGTGATGATTTCTGAATAGGAGACACACGTGTCAGGCCGTCGGGCACATTGTCCACGGCCGCCGACGACGACGTCGAAGGCAGATCGACTCGAGAAGTCAGCAGGAATTGCCGGTTGGAGACCGGTGGCGGTTGATTGCGATAGCGTCGGACATCTTTCATAGGAATCCTGGCGCTTCCATTCATTGGCTTCGGGAACGACTGAAGCGGTGGGGGAATGTGCCAGGTGAATGAAGAAGCAGAGGAGGTCGAGTCGGAGAAGCGGCAGCGGCGGTGGCGGCGGCGGCGGCCAGGACGGGACGGGACGGGACGCACGAAGGTAGAGGGCACGGAACCGTGAGTCGTAAACCTGGTCGAACGCTATAAGAAACAGCTGTGGGGAGAGTTAATCCGCTGTTCTTGTTGTGCGGCTTATGAACCTATGAGCCGAGAACACTAATTGTTTTACACTCCGGCCGGTGGCGTTTTTTCGACTTCTTCGCTTCTGCTTTGCCACAGCGCGAGCTGCGTCCTCTACGAAGCAGCATACATTGTAATTCCTCGTATCATTCTGCACTCGCATATCCAAAGTAATTGCCGATGCCAGCCACCTCGCTCGCTAACTAGCTAGCTCGACTCTCGACGTCTTGCTGGACAATAACAGTTGCAAAGTGAGAGATTTCGCCTTCGTTTCACAATGTTGAGGTATGATTAACGCTGCCGAATTCTTTGCCGCCTAACCAAAATTCAAAAAAAATCTTCAAAAAATCGAAATTAGTTAAATTTAATAATTAACCTATTAAATGAGGGGAGCGTGTAGCGCAGTCGAAGGAGGCGCCGACTGTCGCGTGCACCCGATACCAGGTCCCTGGTTCGGATTTCCCACCCACATTTTTTTACCGACAACTTCGCTCTTTGGAATTTTGTTTATATTCGACAGAATTCAGCATGCGCCAATAAACGCCACACAAATTCTTACTGAGGCAGACATCCTCTTCCAAACGACATATGACACCAAGTAAAAAGTCCAACCACAGAACCGGAGTTTTGGTAAAAATTCGGACGGGAAAGTCTGAATTCCCAATTTGATGGCCTAAAAATCAATAAATGACAAGTGAGAAAATAGGACCAACACATGTTCTTGTAGTTCAGAACATTGTCTTCCAAACGCTATAAAAAACTGCGCAAAAATTCCAAACTTAAGCGGAAAGAGGCGATAGCGCAGATGGCCACTTTTTCACTTTTTTCTTTTCAGTTTAACGGCCTAAAAATTGACAATTCTATGATGAAAAAAGAAGTGCAATACACCTGATAGAGCAAATCATTCTCTTTCAAAAGCTGTATAGCGCTATGCAAGAGACCACCGGCGAAATCCGCAATGAGTCGTTCAAAAAACGGCGGGGACTTATGGTACAACCTAATATAATATATAGCGCTGACTTATTCATCGGCTGGCCACCGCAAGTCATTGTGTGGCCAAATACGCATTCAAGTCGCCTCCACGACATCCCGTAGAAGTAAAATGCGTGGCGCATCCCAAAAGGGATTGAATAACGTCGTCCTTCATCCTTTATCCTTTAACTAATTAAACATTGCGGTGAGTGCGCATGGTAGCCTAGTCGGAGGAGGCGCCGACTGTCGCATGCACCCGATACCAGGTTCCAGGTTAGGATTTCCCGCCCAGGCCAACCGAGCCTTCCATCCTTCCGGGGTCGGTGAATTGGTACCAGACTTGTCTGGGAAGAATAGAGTGCTGTCTTGTTCATCGGCTGGCCACCACAAGTCATTGTGTGGCCAAATACGCATTCAAGTCGCCTCCACGGCATCCCGTAGAAGCAGAGTGCGTGGCGCATCCCAAAAGGGATTGAGTAACGCCGTCCTTTATCCCTTATCCTTTATCCTTTATAGGGAGGTTTCCATTTTTTCTGTAGCGGAAACGAAACCAAACGCAAGGAATCAAAAACGTGCAAATAAGAACAGAATAGCCCAAGAAAGTTCATTTCGAATGGGCAGATGCTTGAAGTGAGAGACATATGTATAAAAAAAATCTTCATTATCACCGACGAAAAGGTTTAGCCTCCTAATATGTCTGTAAGTGGGGAAGTTAGACCTAACCTGCGACCTTGCAAAAGCGGCATGTAATCTAAGGCTACCCGCTCGTAGGTGGCACTCAAAAGAATCCAAGTGCGACAGTGTCCTAGTGAGGATTTTGAACAACATTATTAGATCTGCCCTTTTCTTGTTCTGATTAAACTGGGTATGCCGAGTAGCTTAGCCAGTGTGGAATCGTTACGGATGTGTTCCTAATCCATTCTACTCCACCTCAACTTACGTGTGTAATTCTTTTGAACACTTTCGAGAAGGTTGATCTCCTTAATCGACAAGGGCTAAAAAATTTTAAGAAAAAATCTATGAAAAACTATTGTTAGACCTTTCGTTTCGTTTGCGAAATTCAATTTCTTAGACCTGTAGGTAAAAAAACAGAAATGATCATTATGCAGCATTAGCTGTGTATTTATACCATTTTCTGGTCGAATTGGACAGCTTTCAAATAACATTGGACACTTTTCAAATCACATTGGACACTTTTCACGTTAAATTGGACACTCTTCTAAGCTCGTCTAAGGCTTTTGAAATTAAAGAGAACTCTTCCGAATTAAAACAACCTTCATACAGGTGGAACTACAAACTCAATAAGATGGCTAGAATTTTTTTTTTGTTCAAGGACCTTGAACAAAAACTCTGTAGAAAATGCAACAAGTAAAATTGTTAAGGACACACATACCTCATTGTTAAATGTAAACAGCATTTACACTCTCAATCAAATAAAAATCGCAACGAGCTTTTCGAGTGCATGGCGCAATCTGATATTCTAATGTACTATATGGTTGCTGCTTTGCTGAGCTTAAAAACAAAATTTATGTGTTATTTTTCTCTAAAAGTGAAAATTTTATAAAATTATTACACTCACTCAGGCAGCTAAAGTAGAAAAAAATCAAAAAAGTTACTGTAAATTTTCATTGAACAAAAATTTTTTCCAACCACCTTATTGAGTCTGTAATTTAACCTGTATAAAGGTTGTTTTAATTCGGAAGAGTTCTATTTGATTTCAAAAGTCTTAGGCGAGCTTCGAAGAGTGTCCAATTTGGATTGAAAAGTGTCCAGTTCGACCTGAAAATGGTATATAACTATTTATGTTATGAGAGGCGCGCATTCGCGCAGTCGAAGGGGGTGCCGGCTGTCGCGCGCACCCGATTCCATGTTCCTGGTTCAGATTTCCTACCCAGGCCAAGCAAGTCTGCCATCCCTTCGAAGTCTATCAGCTGGTACCAGACTGGACTGGGAGGGATAATACATTGTCTATTCCTTTGTCTGGCCACCACAATTCATTGTATAGACTAAATACATACGCAAGCATTCGAATTGCCTCTCCATTAGCGATGTGAAGCAGGCTTGAAGAGTGATAAAGGATAAAGGATAAAGGACGGCGTTACTCAATCCCTTCTGGGATGCGCCAGCGCATTCTACTTCTACGGGATGTCGTGGAGGCGACATGAATGCGTATTTGGCCATACAATGACTTGCGGTGGCCAGCCGATGAACAAGTCAGCGCTTTATCCTTCCCAGACAAGTCTGGTACCAATTCACCGACCCCGGAGGGATGGAAGGCTTGGTTGGCCTGGGCGGGAAACCCGAACCAGGAACCTGGTATCGAGTGTACGCGGCAGTCGCGCCTCCTCCGACTGCGCTACACGCGCCCTTTGAAGAGTGAACTGGCCAAAATTTCAGAATAATTCTGTCTTTTAAATCATTCGAGGTAGGTTCGACACCGGGTTGTTTCAAAAACATTGTTTTTAGACAAAGTCATTTGGCACAGAATAACAAGTTAACAAGAATGAACAATTTTTCAAGTAGAAAATTCACTACTCAGTCAGTTATTCTGGTTTTCGTTTGGATATTTTGTTTATCGATACCCAGAAGTGGCGTCACTTTTTAGGATTTTCGCCGGTTCATAGTGCTTTACCGTGTTCAGCATAATTTATTCATTTTGTCGTTTTTTCAATGTTTTGAGCATTTCTAGGAGTGTAAAATCCCACTAATATAAAAACGTTAGTCCGTCTATCCGTGTGTGTGTGTGTGGGTGTGTCACAAACCTGTGTAAGCCTGTGAAACGTGTCGAACATGAGAAGGTAACCCGAACGTACATGTAAGACCTGTTAAGGTTAATCTGACGTGCAATCTATGAAAATGGACGGAAATTGTCAGATTCAAAAAAAGGTAGAGGGATCTATCGGAGGACTAATACCGATAAATATTATCGATTTTTCGCCGGAGTTACTGGCTTTCGCTCGGATGTGTTCCATTGGACTGGTAGTCATGCGATTTTGATGGCCGATGGATCGACTTCACTGCAGGTTGTAGGATTCAATTAGGCGACCAATATCGATTGATGGTATCGAGTTTTCGACCGGAGTTGCCGGTTTTCGCTCAGAATGAATCCATTCTGGTGGGGGTCAGGCGACCGTTGTTTCGAAAGAGTTACTAATTACTCCAAAATGATGGCGTTCAGAGAGAAACTGATGCAACCTAATTGTACCGACCCACCGAACACTAACGATTTATCGATTTTTCTGCAGACTGGACGCTAGGGCATTCGAATCGGACAAATACGATGCAGCGTGCGTAAGTTTCACGTCAACCGTAGTGAGGACCTTACCTTGCGCTATCCTATGTAATAAGAGAGACCGTTTTTTCTTGGTGATCAAGGTCGAAAGGTCGTAAAATCCAGTAAACCAAGTCGTTCCGTTTTTGAAGTTTGGTGAGAAGCCCCAAGAAGACGTTTGGCAGTCGCAAGGCCGCTGATCGTCTGGTAGATAAATAAATAAGAACAGAAATGTCCGTCTTTTTGCGGAAACGGACCGTGCGAGTACAAAGAACCTCGGGGTACAGACCGCCTATCTTACTTCTGTCAGAATTAGCCATACCTATGGGGCCTGCTCGCCTATGTCCTCAGATGCGTCAGTGTATGAAGGCACAGAAACTACACAGAAGAATTTGCAATACGAGATAGGGCCCACTTTCCAATAAGCAAAAAATTTTCCTTGTGGAAGCATTCAGATCTTTGGAAGAAGCTTACAGTTATGGCTCGATTTGCCTATTACATAGCGTGATGGCGACCTTTAGCATATGGTTGGTTCAACTTCTGCATGAGGATCCTTGAAAGTTGTAGAGGTTAGTCGGTGTTAGTCAATCCCTTTCGGGATGCGCCACGATTTCACTTTTAAAGGAAATCGTAGGGTCAATTTGGACGTTTCACCTATACATTGACCACCTGCGGTGGCCAGCCAGTGGACTAGTCAAGGTTACGAGATTATCCTCTCCATGAAAAAATCCAAATCGGGCGACTCAAGAGCAGAAAAAACTACCGCTGAAGAACGGCGGTAGCAGGTAAACAAATCACCATCATTTTCAGTAGCGCCTGTCCCGCTTGATGGCGGGGTCCACTCTTCTGGTGTGGTGTCGCCATTTCTCCCGATCAAATGCTTGATCAGGATGCACACCAGCTATCTTTCAATCCAAGCGCAACGTATCTAGCCATCGTTGCTTCGGGCGTCCACTGAGCCGTTTTCCATGGACTTCAAGGCTTAGGCCAATCTTACAGACGGTATCGTCGTTAGCACGAAGCACGTGGCGATACCATCGTAGACGAGCTTCACGCAACTTGTCGGCTATCGTAGCAACAACAGGTAGCAGATAAACAAATAAGGTTTTTTTGTTGCCTCAAAAATACTTTGTGGAACAAAAATTGATACATTCCTGCATTAAGAAGAAAAACGCATAGGAGGATTCCATAGTCTAACACTCGGATGTAGTGAGGAAGGCCACATAATGAAAATGTGGCTATGCAAGTAAAGGTGTGTGGCTCCATATTTTTAATGGATCGGTAACGATTTATGCAACAGAGATAAATTTATCTAAGTCCGAATTTTTTTTGCGACTGCGAAAGGTAATATAAGGAACACTGCAAAAATCTAAGAAAAAATGTGAACCAAATGCGAGCGTTTTTCACGCCTTCACCTTTCGAGAATTTCGAGAATTTCGAGATCGAGAATTTTGCGATCTATCCTAGTCGGAGGGGAGCACAAGGCGTTCTGGCTCACCATTTCCTCTCTTGAGCTTGTTCGAGATATTCACTAGGGTCCCACAATACTAACAGCTGTTTGAGAAATTTACTTGATATGACCGTGCGAACTCAACTTCGGGTTGCCCCCTCCTGACTAGGATAGATGCAAATGTTGTTCGAAGATTTTTTCGTTGTGGATCGCTGGAAAACCGAACAAACAAGCTTCTGCAACGTCTATGTAGTAGTAAGATCTTGAAGACAACGTTGAATGACATTGTCGGAGCACTGACCACTCTAAACTTTTCGTTACTGGTTCTTGAGCTTTTGCCCTATTCAGCATGTTTATTTAATCGCTTTTTTAATTGCGTGGAGGAGGACCAAGTCTGTGTTGAACATGTAAGCGATATATGGTTTGATTCCGCTCTATGCCAACTGAGCCTGCCATTCCTTCCGTGGTCGGTGAGTGGGCGAAAGATGTGTCTGGGACAATTTTCCTGTCGGCGGACCATCACAAATTATGGAGGCCGAATGGCTACTCAGAATCCCTCAACAATGTCGCGCGGAAGTAGATTGCATGGCGCACGCCAAACGGGAGCTCTTAGGCCAACTTCTAACTATTCATGAATTCTGGGTGGTGGTGCTACAGCCTCGTGTGCACACCGATCAAGGTTTACGAGCTTCTGGATTCAAAAGACCTGCCACAGACGTCGTGCTGCATGTGTTGGGATTCAGTAGTGTCGTAGACGTCGTGTCACATGCGCCGAGAAGTGGAAGACCTGTCACAGACGTCCAGACGATCGAATCCCGCCCAGATCATCCAAGTCTTCCATCCATCAGGGAACGGTGAATACTACGGTGGTACAAGACATGCTTGTGCAGGATAAAACGCTGACTTGTTTCCGTTATCGGCTGGCGACCGCAAGTCACTGTACAGGACAAATACGGGTTCAAATTGCCTCCACGATATCACCAATGAATAGAATGTATGGCGCATTCCACAATAAGATTGATTAACACCGACCTTAACGCTTTTATTCCTTATCGATTAGATGACGTATTTTAAAGCGTAAACGTGAACCGAGTGTGAACACAGGAGGAAAGCGTAGCAAAAGAGGGGAACAAATCAGCGATCAATATCATCAGTCATATACAGCGTACTACTTATATCTGTAGATCACGTTAAGGATTTCAGCGAACTTATCATCACTGCATTCTTTCTCATTCTGTCCTTGGGAATACTGCTGGAGATTATCACTTTTCCTGAATAGGGTGTTGTTAGAAACGTGTTCGGATAGTTTCTGAACACCAATAGTTGGGATTTAAAAAAAAAGACTTCATTGCAAAAGCATTATTGCAAAAAGAATGTCGGATTTTTAAAAAGGAAGGCTTCATTGCAAAAGCTTTATTGCAAAAATAACGTTGGATTTTGCTGTTCACAAGATTTCTAGGAGGATATGGTATGTGTCCTGAAAGCGTAAAATTGGATACGACAAGCCCTAGAATAAAGGATCTAATACAAAAGACGGCGTTACTCAATACCTTTTGGGATGCGCCACGCATTCTGTTTCTACGGTATGTCGTGGAGACGATTTTAATGCGTATTTGGCCATATAATGATTTAAGAAATAACCATTATAACTAAGCACCTACTGCCGTTTGAATGTTCCCGCGCGTTTGATGCACACATTTGCGGGATACCGTAGCGTGCGGTTGCTGCCGTTGCATTGTGAATCACGTCGGCGTCCGCGTGGACATTCGATCGATGCGTAATCCCCACTGGGCAACGAGAGCGGTTTGAGTACGAGTAGCTTCGACGGGTCCTATCCTTTCTAGAGGTGTCGGGTTTAGGTGTATACTGTAGGTGTATCCCCTACAGTATCCTCAAATCTGCACATCACCCAAATCGTTGTCATCGGAGCTCGTTTCTTACATTGAGGGCGCAAACCTATAGACACCTCTAGCGGAAAGGGGAAGAAGACCCATCCAAGCTGTTCGTGCTCATACCGCTCTCATTGCTCAATGGGAATTTTGCATCGATCGAATGTCCACGTGGATGCCGAAACAATCCACGACGCAACGGCAGCAACCACATGCCACACTATCCCGCAAACCTGCATCAACTAACAATTCGAACGACAGTAGATGATTAGCTGTAAGTAAGACCGATTTGCGGTGGTCAGCCAATGAACAAGTCAGAGTTTTATCCTTTCCAGACAAGGTTGGTATCAGTTCACCGACCCCGAAAGCATGAAGGACTTGGTTGGCCGAGCGGGTATTCCGATCCAGCAATCTGGTATCGGGTGCACACGACAGTCGGTACCTCCTCCGACTGCTCTACACGTGCTCATGGCCGTAGGATAATAAATAAAGGTTAGCCTTACTCAATCCCTTTTGGGATGCGCCACGCATTCTACTTCTACGGGGTGCCGTGGATGCGATTTGAATGCGTATTTGGCCTTACAATGACTTGCGGTGGCCAGCCGATGAACAAGTCAACGCTCTATCCTTCCCAGACAAGTCTGGTACCAATTCACCGACCCCGCAGGGATGGAAGGCTTGCTTCGCCTGGGCGGGAAATCCGAACCAGGAACCTGGAATCGGGTGAGCACGCAACTGTCGGCGCCTCCTCCGACTGCGCTACACGCTCCCTGCCGTAGGATATCATCCAAAAATATTTGATTTAAAAATATGATCTGTCATATAGGGAATAGACATATAGGGAATTCGTGAAGGAGTGGCAAAGTTCTACGCAGAGCAAATAGCACTGGTTAGTTCAAGGTGGGCTTTTGCTGAAATAGAGCAAGAAATACATTTTCAAAACTATATATATATATATATATATATACATATATACATATATATATATATATACTTTAGTTGTTCATTTATTTGAATTGCTCTACTGCGGGTGCGTGTGGCGCAGTCGGAGGAGGTGCACGCTTTCGCGTGCACCCAACGCCAGGTCCCTGGTTCGGATTTCCCGCCTCGGCCAACCAAGCCTTCCATCCCACCGAGGTCGGTGAATTGGTACCAGAGTCAGATGTTTGAGAAGGATAAAGCCCTGACTTATCTGTCGGCTGGCCACCACAAGCCATTGCATATAGGCCAAATACGCATTCAGAATGCCTTCATGACATCTCGTTGAAGTAGTGGCGCATCCCAAAACGAAAAAATTGAAACTACCAACAACTTTACTTTAAAATCCCCGACAACTTTAAATGTTAAAAGATGGTGAAGTCAGAATTTGAACACAATAATAAAAACAATAAAACAGACAAGGACAAGTTTACAAAACCAAAATTATTTTATTTATTTGCTTGTGAATAGAGATGAGAGATGACTAGGATATTCGTATTGTGACGTGGCTTAGCCCTAGTTTATACTTGCGCCGCCACGCGGCGTGGCATCACGGTCGCGATAGATATCGATTTTTCGCGTCGTTCCGTCGATATCTATTCCGACCATGGTGCCGCGCCGCGCAGCGGCGCAAGTATAAACTGGGGCTAACGGACAGAACAATTCATATCAATGGTGGAAATGCTTATTCTTAAGCGATATAACTGCGTATTTAAATGCATTTAAAGCGGTTTTTAGTAATTTTTATAAAATTAATCTAAGTCGAACACCAATCCAGTGAAGAAGCCGACCTCTTCGAATTCAGAAATGTCGAAAGTCAAGCCACGTCTTTAAAATATGCCTTTAAAACATTATCCGGAAGCAGATGCTGATTTTACCAGTTTTTATGAAGGTTGAGGTACAGGCATATAGATGAAAATATTTCAGTTTGAATATGGTGGCGACCCAAATCTGTCATTACTTTTCGAACAACCTAATATTAGCCGGGAGAAACATCTAATTGACGCATAATATTGTGATGATTCTCCGTTTCTAGTACGGAATATCTTAAGCGCTTTTCGGTCAAGAATGTAATTCAGAATATGAGCAGAATAAAACCAACATCTCAGTGAATGCCGTGAAAGCAGAAAAGGAAGATTTAAGGGCTGTCAGTCACTAGATTCCCACTGTGACAAATGTGGGTGCCACAACGTCAAACGGGTGCAACATTGGAATTTCTCCTATTTTTAGATGGCAGCGCATATGTGGCTCTAAGACGTTTTTGTTTAACCATTAAAAACTTTACTGTTTGAAAGCTGTTGTAGATCAAGATACAGTGCATATATTTATAATATTTATCGTATTTTATACTATAATAAATAATTAGTGCTTGAGCCACATCTTTACGTATATCCCGATTATTGTACAGCATATTTTTCAAGAATCAATCTCGCATTTCGCAAACTACAGATAGATCTCTTACAACTCGGTGTTCCGTATGTCGCGTGGAAGGGCTATATCTCCAGTTGCACGAGAGCGGCTTGTTGCAGCTTCGACCGCATCCATCAGAATGCCCTGAAGACGTAGTTAAGGTTCGACACTGAATTCCTGATTCTCTTCCAGGTTGTAGGTTGTGGAAAAAATGTCAGGAAATTATGAACCTTCAGACCGCCGCTTTCCAATTTATGCATTCCGTAGACGGATGAACCACCTGGACTCTGGACGTCGTCCTTCAGCTGCGCTGGATGAGTGCCTTAAATTGAATTTTCAGATGAAGTTCAGCGTAAGAGATTTACCAACAGTTTGCACCAAAAATGGGCTGGATCCTCTATAGACGTAGTTTAAAGGGGATGAACGAGATATTGAGAAAAGCTTTGGTTCAGAAAAAAACCGTGTTTTTCGTTTCTGCAAGGAAGTGCATACATATACATATACCATTATCCAATAAAATTCGACACCTTTCTAAGCAAGCTTTACTTATTTCAAAATTTTTAAATTAATCTAGAAAAACTCTGAAAAGAGCGAATAATCTTTGTTCAAGAAAAAGCTAGTATAACTTTCTTTAAAATTTATCAATTCACCTGCCCCTGTAAGTGAACACAATGTTTGAAATTCGAAAAAAGTTTTATTTTTTGGAGAAAAATAACAAATTAATATTTGTTTAAAACGCAAGGAAACAGTGGATTTTTTGCGCTTTGAAATAAAAGATCGCGCCATGGACACGTTTGGAAGTCGCGATTTTTAAATGACTGATAGCAGATATAATATTATGCTTGCGTAAAGTAATATAGATGTGAACAGTATAACAAAAACAGTTATTGAAACACACATACCCTTTCGTCACATAATCAAATAAAAATCGCAACGAGTTAGACGAGTGCATGGCGTGATCTCTGTTTTTAGTAAGCTACGAAAATTCTGCTTTCCTACGTTTAGGAAAAGGCAATAATTTTTCACAGAGCTTAAAGTGTTTATAAAATTTTAAGCAACGTATTCACTTATTGGGTCAGGTGAATTTTAAAAATTTTTTGAATAAAGCCAAATTAAGTATTTTTCACAATTTTTTTAACCTTTTTAGAGACTTTCTATGTCGTTCAATATGAAAAACAATTGTTTTGATTTGGAAGATGTTCAGCTTGATTTCAAAAGTGTTAAACTTGCCTAAAGGAGCGTCCATTTTGACTTGAAAAGTGTCCATAAAAATGGTACATCTTGCTTCTCTACTGTATTTGTAATTATTTGGAGTAGGTACATCTGTACAGGGGCGGGCTCAAACCTTGGATCGATTATTGAGGGTGTCATGCGAGAGCAGGCCACCTTCAAACTTCGTCACCCCTCGAAAGATATGGGAGGAGTAACGTAAATTGGCTCCTGGTAGCGCAGTTGGATGAGGTGCCGGTCGTGTGTCGTGTGCACTCGACTCCAGGTTACTGGTTCTGACTTCCCGCCCGGGTCTATCGAACATTCGATCCCTCCGGGGTCTGTGAGTTGGTGCCAGACTTGTCGGGGAGGCCAAATTTTGTTCATCGGCTGGCTACCGCAAAGAGGTCAATTTCTCCTTCAAATTGCCTCCACGATATCCTGTCGAACTAGAGTGAGTGACGCATTCCGCAAGCGGGTTGACTAAAGGCACCCACAGCGTTCTGCGGCAACGCCGCTCGCCGCTATGGTTAAGGATAGGGCAGGGACGCCGCCGGCGGCGAGCTATGCGTCTCTGCCCTATGGTTAAGCATAGGGCTGCGGCGCTGCTGCAGAACTCTGTGGGGGCCTTAAGTCCTAGTTTAAGGCCCCCACAGAGTTCTGCGGCAACGCCGCTCGCCGCAATGGTTAAAGGCCCCCACAGAGTTCTGCGGCAACGCCGCTCGCCGCTATGGTTAAGGATAGGGCAGGGACGCCGCCGGCGGCGAGCTCTGTGTCTCTGCCCTATGGTTAAGCATAGGGCCGCGGCGCTGCCGCAGAACTCTGTGGGGGCTTTTATACTTGCGTCGCCACGCGGCGCGGCACCACGATCGCTATATATTTATTATATTATATATATATATATATCGATTTTTTGTGTCGCCCGGTCGATATCTATCCTGACCACTGTGCCGAGCCGCCCTGCGGCGCAAGTATGAACCAGGGCTAACGCCGCCCTTCACCATTACTTCTTTACATCAGGAGCATCGATTAAATTGACGTTTTGACAAATTTGAACAGCTTTAACTGTAATTTCGATGTTTAACACATAAAAGATTTATTTTTTCAAGCTTATGAGCGACAATCTATTCTTGTAGGGAAACGAGCTAATTGACGAAGAACGCTGTTGTGTTCAAAACGTTAACAGAACCTTCACATGCACGAGTGAACTAGTTAGGCCTTTGGCAATTTTCTTCTGCATTTTTAGCCGACAGCGCAATGGGGGTGTCACAGTGGTGCCTGATTCGACATTCTTGTTAGGTGCTATCTAATCCAACCTTGCCTCTCATCTCTCCAAGCTCGGCAAATTGGTACAAGATTTCGCTAGGAAAGGATAAAACACTGACTACACCATCGACTAGCCACAGCAAATGGTCATACGGGTGAAATAAGAATTCAAAGATTTCCATAGAAGTAGAAAACGTGGCGCATCCCAAATTGATTGATCGATTAAGCCAACCGTTCTCGTGTTATCTTTAACGGAACCGTTCGTAATGAGCTGTATCGCCGACCTGTTTCAAGCACCATTTTCGCTGCACCGTAGAGAGTGTGGGCGGCAAGTTTCATGGCGAGATCGCGTGGTAGGCCGACTTTCACTCCTCCGTCGGCCAGCCCTTCGATGACAGCGAACATCTAAAAAATTTCAGCGCTAGTGATGAAAAATAGCTAACCTAGACTACTGTAATTTTGTGGTTCAAAAATCCTAAACAGGAAGATGCATCATTAGGTATTACATTATGAAAGAATAAGTGGAACTCACAATGAACGAGGAACAAACGGACTGTTACGCGGACGAAGAGTAGATCACAAGATGAGATGTTACAAGTGATGTTAGGAAAAAATGCACATTTAAGCTCTCTATAATTTTAGACACTAGCGTTTGTCCTAAGATAGAAAAGCAGACAAAAACAAGTACGTTAGAGTTGAAGTTTTCAGAATATTAGTAGGAAAATTGTCGACATAAAGCAGTTAGAGAATGAGATGAGAAGAGCGGTCGTACCATGTCCTGAAAAATCGGAACGATACACATGATACTAGCTGCCAGACAGTTACTTTTTATGGGAGAAGAACTTGAAATAATTGAATTAATTATGCACAAAGTCAAAAATCAGCTTAAAAAATTGAAGGTGCCAACTGACATAGCTGGGGCCAGAACCCGATAGTCCAGTGACCGGATCGATGTGAACTTCAGGAACCTCGACGGCGAAACCGACGGTACTGAGCAGCTCCCTGAATTGTATACTTCTATTCACCTTCGTAACTTTACATCCTTTTGAAGAGGCGCGTGTAGAGCAGTCGGAGGAGGCGCCGACTGTCGCCTTTACCCGATACCAGGTTCCTGGTTCGGATTTCCCGCCCAGGCCAACCAAGCATTCCATCCCTCCGGGGTCGGTGAATTGGTACCAGACTTGTCTGGGAAGGATAAAGCGCTGACTTGTTCATCGGCTGGCCACCGCAAGTCATTGTTTGGACAAATACGCATTCAAATCTCCTCCACGACATCCCGTAGAAGTAGAATGCGTGGCGCATCCCAAAAAGGATTGAGTAACGCCGTTTTTTATCCTTTATCTTTTAAAGAGTAGACCTTCCAGTGAGATTAAATTTTTGTTCAAAAATATTGACTTTAAGATAAAGGGTAATCGCGGCCTTCAGTGGGATGCGCCATGATCTCTACTCGTACGAGAAGTTGCGAAGGCGACTAGAGTGAGTGTTTGTACTAAATAATGTTTCGTAATAGTTAGCAACAAACTATCCAGTGATCTACCCTTTACAGAAACAAACACCAGAGGCCTGCAGGGAATGGTTGTCTTGGCCCTAGTTTATACTTGCACCGCTGCGCGGCGTGTGTATAAACTAGGGCCAAGACAACCATTCAATGCCCCTAACAATAGTAATAGTGAACGAATCCGAATAATGAAATGATTAGACCTCCATTGTGGCACGACGCGATGTAATGATCGGCTCCTCTATTGATTGACGGCGCGATTGATCGATACTCGAGCACATTATTACATCGCGTCGCATCGCAAAGGACCTCTAGTAGGATTCAAAGTGGAATTCCACTATGTGTTGAACTCCACTTTAAAATTTAACTTTTTAAAAACTTTTTGCTTGATTTCTTTTAGGAGTTTTTTCTTAGTATTCATCTGTCAAACTAGATCTCTCCCTGTGAGAAAACTAGTTCAGAAAGTAGGGTTATAAATCTAAGGAAACTGTTTACTTGTACTACATGAGAGTCGCACCTAGATTACTCAAGCCTAATTTAATGTAAGAAATTAGAAACGGAAGAATTTATGAAAATTTTCCTTAAAAAATATTTTAAACGTCTTCGTGAGCATTTGTGTTTAAAAACAACGTTTTGATTTTAGAAGCGTCAAGCTGGTTTAAGAGAGTGTCCCAATTGACCTGAAAATGAAAATGGAATAGATGTATTTTTTATCGCAGAAGCGCCTTCTCAGAGCAAAAAAAACTGTGCGGCGAGATCTAGTTTGCGATAGGAAAAGAATTTTGCGCTTGCGCAGGAAACAAAACATGCGTTTTGCAATGACAAATGAAAGCTTGGGAGCGCCGCCTTTCTCTCTACAAAACCGCCCTCGGCCTAAGGATGACATCTTTTTCCTGCGGATTCTGCATCACGAATCTAGTACAACTTGATTTATTCTTTGTATTGACTCTCCCGTTCTCTCGTCGCTTTTTATGATCGATTATAACACACATCAATTATTGGTGCTTGTAGGTCTAATTACCCAAGTTTGAGGTCAATTGGATTGGTGGAGTCGATTGTCTGCATACGCCGCTGGCAAAGAGACACAAATTTTCTCATTCTTTGCCCTGACTTCCAGTCGCTGGCGTCGCTGCCGTCGTGAAATGAACAGGCGCTTAAGGCGCCTTTTAACGTATCACTGGCTTTGGTAAATCACAGCCGATGACGTTCTTCTTCATGGCATACGCTGGACAAGGAATCATTTTTTGCCTTCACCATATCCCAGCCGCAGAAGTGAAATACGTGGCGCATCCCAAGGTGGAGTAGACTGAAGCCATGTGTTATTCTTGATCCTTTGGTCCTTTGCTCGCCGTCATTACTTCGCCCACGCTGTAGGCATGCCACGCGCTTCGCACACATCTACGTCACACTCTGGTGCATAAGAACGAAGAGGAAACACAATTACCTCACCAACTCTGCGTCGCCATCTCGGCAAGCGGACCCCATGGCGAAGGCAGACGCGCCGGCTCGGACCACGGCCGGAGTGTTGGGCATCACTCGTACCACACGAGATTTCGACGGCAGAAGCTGAAGAAACAGCGATTATTAGGAGCTCCACTGCAGGATCGAACCTATTGACTGCCTTCAGACAACACGAATGTCAACTCAAACGCGTTTTCTTGTACTGGAAACGTACCGATTCTATGTTTCGGATGGTGATGCCCAAGGCAATGGAGACGACGAGCTGCTCCCTATTCAGTATGGGAGCTATTTCGGACGCAACCTGTAACACAGCTCTATCCAAACCTTGTGCTCTATTCGATGCGAAAACCGGAGACGGTACCTTGTTCACATGAGGAGGTTTCACCGCCAGGAAGACGACGTCGCTCTTGTGAACCACCTCTGTGTTGTCGTGAGTGGTTTGGAGTCCGAGCTCCTACAAACAGGGGAACGAGCAATATGTGCAACGGAAGAACTCGTGGCATTTCAGCAAATTTACCTTGCACTGATTCAGAAATGATATGTCTTGTTTCGGAGAGCTGGCGATTATATTCTCAGCACTGATCCTTCCTAGAAAAAATACTGATTTCAGCACTGGTGAACGATAAGTATTCTAAAGACTATTGAATATTCAGAATCGGAAAAACCGTGCCCGAAGGTAGGAAAGGGTGAAATGCTTTTAAAACTTTTGCGAACTATGCGAATGTACCAAATAGGGCTTGAGGTAGTGTGGTCGGATGAGGCGCCAGCTATCGTGTGGATCCGATACCAGGTTTCTAGTTCGAACTTTCCGTCCAACCAACCAACCCTTCCATCATTCTGGGTTTGGTAAATTGGTACGACTTCTCTGAGAGGGATATAGAACTGACTTGCCGATCGGCTGGCCACCGCATGTCAAAGTGTAGACCAGGTACGCATCCACATTGCTTCTACATATGTAAGTCATCCTATGAAAGTAGAACGCGAGGCGCTCCCCATAGAAGATTGAGTAACACCGTTCCTTTATCCTTTATATCCTTCTGTTCCTCATAAACTGAACTGTGGAACTCCTTAGACCTCAAATAGCCGCAACTTGTGTTGTAGCCCACTTTCAGCACTACTTATATCTGGTTATGTATAAATATATGGGCGCGTGTAGCGCAGTCGGAGGTGGCGCCGGTTGTCGCGTGCACCCGATACCAGGTTCCTGGTTCGGATTTCCCGCCCAGGCCAACCAAGCCTTCCATCCCTCCGGGGTCGGTGAATTGGTACCAGACTTGTCTGGGAAGGATAGAACGCTGATTTGTTCATCAGTTGGCCACCGCAAGCTATTGTATGCCCAAATACGCATTCAAGTTGCCTCCACGACATCCCGTAGAAGTAGAATGCGTGGCGCATCCCTAAAGGGATGGAGTAACGCCGTCCTTCATCTTTTTCGTTATGTATAATTTTACTTGTCCTCTCAACTGATGTGAATAATTCTCGTATTTCTCATTTGATTCTGAAATTTCTGTTCGGTTTCTAAGCATCACCGTAACAACCCCTTTGTTGTAAACTTCTTTACTTTTTTCCTGTTTTTTCTTGGCTAATAATCACATGTACTATTCCTGATTGGTTGTTCTTTGTACACTTGTGGCACGTTCCTGAGGCATATTAAAAAATAATATGCTAGTAATAAAAACTTCGATACGAGGCATACGTTCAGTTAACTAAACTGACTATGTGAATAAAGAATGAACGTTTACGTTTTTCAACCTCTATTTGGAATGCGCACCGCATTTTAATTCTATGGATGTCGTAGAGGACATTAGAATGTGTATTTGGCCCACGAAATGACATGCGGAGGCCAACCGATCGTCTAGTCAGTTTTGGTCCTTATAAACGAATTCTCTGGCTGCTGCACCGATCTCCTAAAAATGGAAGGTTTAGTGGGTCAGAGTGGAACCGGATTTGTTAGGCTGCCAAATTTCTAGAGCTCTTGGTATAAAAGTGTCAAAATATTCTTAATCTCAGATTACGACACAGTGTTTTACACCGTTGGAAAGCGGAAGAGTTGTTTCATTCTATGTCCCTTATGAAACCCTAAATTTTTGGAATACCATCACATCCTTTTTCAAAACACACGTACTACGGTTTTCAAACATCGAAACCTGACGAAGTATAGCTTAGACGAAAAGTCAAGGTAGGTAACTCTTGGATCAGATCGACTACAACTATAAGGGAGGGGGGCAAAAGTAATGAGACAAATTGAAAAAAATCTTTATCTCTTTATAACTCAATTACAACTCAACGATGCTGAGGAATGTATTTGCCATTGAGGGCAATGACCTTGCTGCCATCGCTCAGCCAACTTCCTGATCCCATCCTTCTAGAACTGCTTGGGCCTGGTGTTGATCAACTTCTCTATGTGGTTGTCAAGGACTGCTTGGGTTCTTGTGTCCCTTCCGACCAGGAAGTCCTGTAGGCTCAAGAAGTAGTCTTAGTCGCACGGAGAGATGTCCGGCGAGTACGGTGGGTGAAGGATGTGAACGTAGCCCAGCTGGCCAAGCTTATCCGTGGTTACTTGTTCCCGATGGGGTGCGGCGTTGCCGAAGATGAGGACCTTCTTGAAGCGCTGCGATTGAATAAGAGCGAGTCGCTGGCAAATCTCTTCTATTTCGTTCACCATGGCCTTGGAGTTTATCGTAGTGCCCTTGGAAAACAGCTTCCGGTAAACCGATCCACCGGCGCAGACCCAAAAGCTCTAAAGGTGCTTCTCGCCGTGAACATCTCGACGAACGAAGGTCGGTAACAGGTCACCAGGCCTCACCCAGGCTCGCTGCTTGGCAGGGTTAAGGTAGAAGACGTACTTCTCATCCTACGTTAAGATTGAGTCCAGGCTGCTCGGGGTTGGGAAGTGGGCAAGATTTGCGCGACACAGGTCGACTCGTCAGGCTGGGGTTTTGGCCTGAGACAGACTGGGGTTTTGGCATGCTTCTGGAAAGGGTGGAAGTGGTAACTTCTCAGATGGGCTTCAGTAAGTAGCATACAAACATACGCTAAGCACGAAACCAGACTCCAGCCACGAGATCTATGGACACGGCATGGGGTGTCTCATTACTTTTGCCCCCCCCCCCCCTAATAGTTGGACAGGGCCTTCGCATCTGCTAACCACAGATGCAAAGGTCGCTATTTAATAGTCCTGGTGATAAGGTGACCGGTGCAAGGTGTCACCTGCTGTTTTGGCCGTTTCGTGGTCGAAGGTTTTTTTTCAAATGCATTCTGTCGAAGGATGAACTGCGAACGGCAAGCTATATGAACCATGCACTACATCGTTGTAGAGCTCCTTGACGGTTTGTCGGACACAGGAGCCTTTCTCCATTCGTGCTCAATAATGAAGAAAAACTAAAAGTCAGGTGTAGATTTGTTGTTAATATAGCTTGAAAGCTGAGAAGAGCACACAATATACCTCTAGATTTGAAGGTTGTGGCATTCAAAGCTCTCATAACTAGGTATCTGACATCTATATAAACCCTTGCTTACTATAACACATTTGCTTAAGACTGAAGGGCTAGTAGAGAGGCTTAAGCGAATGTGCAAAGCACTGTCACTAGTAAGGTTCTCAGCTCAACCGATTCCATGCTGATATCAGCGGCCGGTTCAGCCCCGGGTGGGTGCTGACGGACCTCGAGGATATCACGGATGTTACGTGCGGTCAAACAGCGCCGGTGGTGTAAGGCGTAGCATCGCTGCCTGGAAAGCAGAAGATGCGGGTTCGAGTCCTGCCTGGCGCAAGAATTTTGATCGTAATAAAGCATCCTGTAACATCATGTTTGTTATTTTTTGCAAAGCGATACACAAATGTGTGTTAGTTGCGCTATGGTTGTTGTTGTTGTTGTTTTCCTGATTCTTGATACCACTATCATCACACAGGCTTTCCAGTGTAAAAAGTAATAAAAAATAGTGAAACTAAAAGCAATGACAAAAGTGCAACGATCAGTTCGGTTTCATAACAGTGACCTACTAGCACTAGGAAAACGACCGTTGTGAAATTATTAGGAAATAATGGAAAGGGGCTAGCTATTTCATATGCAAAGGTAACAGGGATCGGCAAAATCCTAAGCGAAAACGAGATACAGCAATCATTCTGGAGAAGCAGGGTAATATTCCGATCGAACAGTCACGGCTGACATAGCTTCGATATTCGGATACTGGAGTAATTATTGAGATTCCAAAAGTTCTTGTGATGTAATTTATGTAGATTTCGCTAAGGCCTTTGATAAGGTTAATCACACAAGACTTCTTTTCAAGATTAAGAAACTGAAATTTTACCCGCTGGTACATGCTTGGTTGCAAAATTTCCGTTCTGGGAGAAGCTCCCAGGTGAGAATTGGAGATTATCTTTCTGTGTCCATGGAAGTAAAAAGTGGAGGGCCACAAGGAGGGGGTTTTGTCCCCTCTCCTCTTTGCGATTTATGTTGTGGAACTACCTGGAATTCTTGAGTCAATTGGCGTGGAATGTAAGCAATTGCCTGATGTAAAAATTTATAGAAGGATTGAGAGGGAAGAAGATATCAGAAGAATTCAAGATGCGCTAGATGCGTCGGTAGAATGGTCCGTGACATGGCAATTACCTTTGACACCAAAGAAAACCTTTCACATGAGGATAGGGGTTTCTGACCTCCCATATGATTACAGGGTGTGTGGTCATGCTGTGTCTACAGTTACAGAGATAAAAGATTTGGGGTTTCGTTATAACTGGAAGTTGGATTTCTCAAGTCACTTCAGGGCTTTTTGTAATAGAGCTCTGAACAGGACATGTCTCATCTTCAAAGCCTTGTCATTGTGTGATAAAGAAGTTCTAATTCGTGCCTATAAGACCTATGTAAAATCAATAATGGAATGTGGAGCTTCTGTTTTTTGTCCCTACTTGAGGAGAGATATTAAATTACTAGAGAAGATGCAAAATAACTTCACGAGAAAAATCTTTTTGCGCATGGGCTGCATGGTATTAATGGTATTCCGAATGCTCAGGAAAGAAACATGGCGTGCGGACTTCACTCTTTGGAATCCCGACGTGTAGTTAGCGATGTATGAATGGTATTTAAAATTATCAGCGGTATCATTGATGGGCGCGTGCAGCGCAGTCGGAGGAGGCGCGACTGTCGCGTGCACTCGATACCAGGTTCCTGGTTCGGATTTCTCGCCCAGGCCAACCAAGCCTTCCATCCCTCCGGGGTCGGTGAATTGGTACCAGACTTGTCTGGGAAGGATAAAGCGCTGACTTGTTCATCGGCTGGCCACCGCAAGTCATTGTATGGCCAAATACGCATTCATGTCGCCTCCACGACATCCCATAGAAGTAGAATGCGCTGGCGCATCCCAGAAGGGATTGAATAACGCCGTCCTTTATCCTTTTATCCTTTATCATTGATGCGGACAAAGGTAAGTTTTATACTCTGTCTGTTTCTCGCACCAGAGAGAATTCAGAAAAAAATATCATGTGACGTTCCTAAGCCTTATCAAAGATTTCGGTCCTTTACATGTAGGACAGGATCTAAGTTTGTAGCATTGAAAAATGATATTCCTCCCCTCTCGCCTTGTTTTCTCATATTTAGGCGCATGGCCATGAAGCAACTGCTCAAGTTGTAGACATTTACTGTAACTTTTACTAAGATGTTAACTGCACATTCGTTTTATTTCCGCTTTTCTGAGTCACCTTATTCTGTGCATTTATGACGTCTACATGAAGTAGCGTAAATAAAAAAAAATGAAAATGAAAATGAATTTAATAAATTCTGAATGAAACAGCGTGTGAAACATTTTTGAAAATTGATGAGTGATAGGGCGATTGTATCCGTATATCTGCATATCATCACCGGCCGTTGACAAAATAAGGGCTCTTGCACAGTGATTTATGAAGAATTTTTATTGGAACAGAAGCGCTTTAATGCATTGAAATAAAAGTGGCGGAGAAAAACATAAAACAGGGTTAAAACTAGGATTTTGTTGAGAAAAATAGAAATTATATGTAATTACAGAAGAAAGAAACAAAAAAGTTTGTTTCGTTCCATTCCTCAGACAAATCCTTCTGCTGTGCTCATCTCGTGGCTCTTTAGCGAAGGAGAGGAGCATAAATTAAGATACCTCTAAATTCTGTCCAAAAGAAAAACGATAGGAATTAAAAAAAGAAAATCGATAAAGAGGAGAAATGGATAACGGAAATGTGTTGAATAAAGCGGTGGAGGAAAGGAAACATAGTGAAAAGGTGAGTGAAAAGTGAAAAATAATAATGGAAGATGAAGCAAAAAATGAAAGCAAAACATTTTCATAAGGTGATAAAACTATTGTTATTTTTAATAAAATTTTAATTGTAGTTCATATAGCATAGAGTTTATATATAATGATATTAGCCTAGTGGTCTTCGTTTGTATTCGAAATATGAATGATGAACTGGTCGTTCGTATGACATACAGTTTTAGCAGGTGAGAAAATTGTGTGATATTTTATTCCGACATACTTTCAACCGTAATATATTTTTTAAAGAATAGATTTAGAGTGCCTTTAGCTTGATGAAACATGAATTTATAACATAGAAAGCTGTGTTTATAAAGGTATTTAATTATGTTTTAAATAATGAACTCTTTCGTGTGCTCAATGTTTTTTAATTTTTTTTGCAATTGTGCACTTAATTTAATCCAGAGATTTGGGATTCTGAAGAAACTAACCGGAATTGATGAGCCCTCTGGCCAAGGCCTGCGCCATCTTTCCGGCTCCAATGAATCCGATCTTCATCTTCTGAAACAGGGTTTTTTTTACGTAAGACGAACTGCGACAGCTAATGTAGAACACAAGGAGGTGGTCAATTGAATGGACAAGAGACTGGCCGAAATGTGAAGGATTTACAGCAGAAATTCAAGAAATTCGAGCCTCTTTTCGAGGACGACAAGAAGAAGACGTGGCGTGGGTGGTCGGTGATTCGATGGACACTAAGCAAGCAGTGCTCTCCGACCTCTTTGATTCCCTTATTCTTTCGTGTCGTCGCCGACCCGCCGATATCACTGCCCGCTTGCCAGATATCGTTATCAAACGAGGTGGTCAACGGAATAACGACGACGGGACTATCAGACTGGACAGCGGTTCTTTGTCTGCTGTCGAACGCAGCTCATTAAATCGGACGTCTTCGCCGAGACGCGAATGAGAACGGCTAGCCGCTGATCTGCACTCTGCATACATCTCAGAAGACGCCCTGGAGAGGTGCATGATGAGGAGGGATTCTGTCGTGTAGATTACGGAAGAATAACTGCCACGTCTCTGTCTCGATGACGTACATATGAACCTTGTCGCTATTTTTTTCAGAGGCAAATTTAGAGGTTTGGTCTTATTTGGACAATTTTTAATAAATATTAAAGTGCAGTTTTTCAATTGTAAATGTATTATACTAGCACTCAACCGATCAGTCTGACGTCTAGTTGGGGCTTTGCCCCAAAAAACAACGTTCAACATATGTACGCGATTCTCACTTCGGACGGCCAATTCCAGTCAGTGATCGAGAACGTCGATTGGTGTTGACGAAATGATCTATCATGTCCTTATTTGTCGTGATATGTATCCACTACCCAATTTCTTCACGCGATTCCCACCTCGAGCAGTCAATACTGGCCAGAAATCGATATATTCGATTAACATCGGTTGGCTGATCAACGTTGTACGTGTTTTGAATCGCATGCATCGTCCAACGAGCATTTGTATCCAAACAGTCAGTGGTAGCTAGAAATCAATAAAATCGATCAATAGAGTGGTTCGTTTTTCAATTATAACAAATATACCGGCAGTCAGCCGGTAAGTCTGGCGGATAGCTGGGGCTTTGCCCCAGAAACATCGTCCATCATATATACGTACCCGATTCCCACTTGAGACGGGCAATTCCAGTCGATGATGTCGGCGTCGATTGGTGTCGATGAAATAGTCTATTATGCCTGGATTTGTCATGATGTGTGTTCATTATCCAATTTACTCATACAATTCCCATCTCAGCCATTCAATACTGGTCAGAAATCGATATAATTGATCAACGTCGCTTGGCCGATCAACGTTGTTTACATGTTTTGAATCCTATCCATCGTTCAACGAACATTTGCACCCAAACAGTCAGTGCTAGCTAGAAATCGATAAAATCGATCGATAGAGTGGTTCATTCGATATTGTTTACTTGTTGCTGCTGCCTGTACATAGCCTGCTCATCGGCCTTCACATTGATGCGATTCTCAACTTGAAATCATGACAAATAGCAGCGATCACTTTCGCGGAAGGTGATCAGAGTGTGATGCCTTTCCTCCGCCCACTGCTTGCGTTCGGAATGAAGGACAGACAAACGGACAGACAGACAAAAGTGCGATGCCTCAACTATCTCGAATAGCTACCGTATCAGTTCATAATGTGAAAAGAAAACCGGCAAAGTTGCAGAGGTGTCTGGTCAGAAGGTGGACGCTACAAGATACTTCAAAAGCTATTCCAGTATCTTTTTGAACAGAGAGCAGTTTCCAAATTTAATCACAAAAAGGATGAAAGGTAGGTTTCGGTTGTTTATGAAAGGTGTTTTCATCAGAGGTGCACCACGAAACTCCTGTTTTTCGTCTTCGACTGTCGTGAAGGTTGTTAGCAATTCACAGTATTAGTGCGTTTTCCCACTTGGAAGTCTCTAATCTGCAATAAAATCGATGAAATCAATCAATATTAGTGGGTTGGTAGACACTGCTCGGCCCCCAAATTTGCATGATATTTGCTACCGCTCCCCGTACCACCTTCTTTATATGCCGACGGACAGTCAGTCGCCTTTGGATGTATTAGGTATGAGTCAACGTCGTGCTTCAGAAGACCCACAGTGTTATTTAGTAACGATTCCACACCTCTTATTGCGGTTTGTTCATCTCCCTCAAAACAACAGAATACGTGTGCGCCTATAGTTCACTCGGAGGAGGCGAAAGATCTCTGGTGCATCAGAATCGTCCGAAAGTTGGACTCTGATCCAAGTCAACCGGCGTCCATCAAAATCTCCACAGTAATTGAACTTGTCCCAGATTTGTCTGGGAAGAATTAAAAATACAGGATTGTACACCGGAGTTCTATCGCTAGTCATTCTGTTGGCTAAAAATCTGCTCAAACTGCTCAACTTTCATGACAATTCGTAGAAGAGGTCAGGAACGTCCTACAGAGGTATTGGTAAACGCTGACCTTTACTTTATGTAAGATTAAGTTTTAATGTAATGAAGCAACTGTGTAGCTAGTCCTTGGTTGCACAATATCCTGAACAAGCCGTTACAAATTTTCCATATTTTTCGACAACCAATTTCGATTTCTTGATCCATTTCTCCAAAATCTCTCCGAGTTATGACTGTTTAAACGCCGGCTACTGTATCCTCTGACATGATCGGTCGTATGCAAAGGCTGTTTTCTTAAGGAAATGAATTATTTTCCACTTGAAAAAGATAATAAATAAAGATGAAACTCTACCTTATGAAATTTCAAGCTCTCTTTGTAATACAATAAAAGACCAAGCTTTTCTGTAGTGATCTTCTGTATGACCAGTGGAAAGGAAATAGAATTTGGCACCGATTTTTCTGGCAGGCCATCCAAATCAAACCTTTGATCACATGGAAGGTCGTTTCTCAATGTTTTTTTTTGCACTCACTGAACAGCGTTTAAATTCCTATGTGGTAAAATTTCAGTTCTTTATTTTGTCTCCTTCTGATAGAAATTTCCTTATTTCTTACAACAACGACTTTGAACACGACCAATTCCTCCTTACCGAAGACCGCTGCAGAAAGACTTTTTACATTTTTATTTTATTCTCCATTTTTTACAATATAAAATTTTGCGGGGCACAGTTTCAACCCTAACTTTTCCTCTTTCAGGTAGGAAAGTGCTTACTCCCGTAACAAGTTAAGGCTTCGGTTACGACTCCATCATCCAATCGAAGAGCGCTTCAAGAAAATTATTGTAGGACAAGCACTTGAACCACTGTTTGCACTCCGAATTTTTAAAAGTACGACTCCAAATCTAGATTCCATCTTCTTCAGGAGGAAGAAATGTGTCGTTTTTTTGACATTCCGCAAAAATCGGCAAGAAATTTCATTGGTCCCGAATGATTAGAAGAAAACTCTCAGAAAATCGATTTTTTATTATATATGTAGACCGCTCAAAATTCAAAACTTGGTAGGATTTCCTTACGCAAGATTGGGAGACCTTAACGAACACTTGAATACTAGCTATTCTTACACATATAATATGCGCCATTTATTGATAATCTCAATTTGGTCTGCAGTTGATAGATGGGCGATCGATTATTCTCAGTGAACAATTAATATAGATTTAGTCTTAGTCGATATTATTCACTTTTCCAAAGCTTTTCATTTGAGTTGGGAATCCCTTTGCACTGAAATGGTTGTTTTGCTCTTTCAGGTATGTAATAAATTAATCAATAGCAATCAATCGATGACTAATAAATCATAATCAACCAATCAATATCACTATTAGGTTGGAAAAAAGTCTCTTCACACTTCGAAAAGTTTTTTACCGTTCTCCTTGTAAACACACTAGCCAGTATTGATTGCTGATTTCGTAATCCTATCACACTTGTCTATCGTTCGCGCACGCACACAGGGACGCGCGCACCCTTCTTGTACTTCGTTATCCATCCAATCTTCCAGACTCAGTGCCAGATCTACCTCATGGCCATTTTCAGCACGGCATTCTTCATGAATTCATTAAAGAATCCACAGCACGTCGGGCAGCAGACCAAATTAACCATATATATGGCTTGGGATCTACTACTCATCGCGCCTGTTATGAGTGGTTCGCAAACTTTTTAAAGGGAGATTATTCACTCGAGGACAAAGCAAGGTCAGGAAGGCCAACTGAATTGGACGACACTGAACTACTCCATCTTCTTCGTACCGATAGTAGGCAGACGACACGTCAACTGGCAGAGAAGCTCGAAGTGTCTCATAGGATAGTGGGGATCCATCTGAAGGGTTCTGGCTTTGCATGGAAATTTGGAGCTTGGATTCCACATGTCCTGTCAGAACTCAGTGCAAAACCACATGTTGCAAGACACACAAGAGAAACAAGAAAGGAGCTGGGCGGGAAACTGATGCCACATCCACTCTATAGCGCTGACCTCGCCCCTACCGACTACCATCTCTTCTGTGCTCTCAAACAAGAAACTGGAGAGAAATATTTTAAAACGGATGAAGACCTCAAAAATTGGTTTCAGCAATGGTACGACTCCAGAACTGCAGTCCTTTAAGCGAGAGGAATTAGAAAAGTGCCCAGTCTTTGGAAAAGTGTAGTGGAACAAAATGAGTTTATCTCAATTGAGTTGCCATTGTAGTTGTGAAGTAATAAATGGTTGAAAAAATGAAAAAACTTTTTCTTCCAACCTGATATATGTTATCGGAACTTTAGTGTTGAAGATGAAAACCACTCAAATATCATGACAACTATGTAAAGACGAAAGGGGTAGTATGAATATCGCTGTAGCAATAAAACAGGAAAGTTGGTTAGTCGATCAATAGCCATTATTGATGTAAATTTTTCTTGTTTAAAATTCTGATAAGAATGTATGGAAATGCTGCTTATAAAATGGTCATCAGAAGAGTCTCACAACAATTGCTTAAAGCTTAGCTTATCACACACACACACACACACACACACACACACACACACACACACACACACACACACACACACACACACACACACACACACACACACACACACACACACACACACACACACACACCTGATTGCCTGCGTATCGAGCTTCGGGGCGAAGCCCCATCTAGTAACCTGTCCATCTGTTAGGTCAACTAGCTGTTGGCTGGATAATGACGGATTAACTATCCACCAAAAAAGTAATAATAGTGAAAATAAAAACAAAAAATCGTATAATATAGAATATAATAATTTATGATGCAAATTGAAAGTCGCGCATCCTCACGCCTCAATCACTAATGCCACCAAAAAAAAAACGAAAAAAGCAGAGAGAAGCTCCTAGAATGAGAATCTATTAGAATGAGATGGAGCTCAAAAAAGCTCCACGAATAAATGAAACATTGGCTTGCAAGCGTGAAACTTGTACCGGATGGACTCACCGATGATATCATGATGAGAACAGGAACTGAATGATTAGCAGAAATGTCAGCTGAATTCTCACACACTTTGCGTATCAGCGAAGTCCACGCAAATCGTCGGTGATTTCAAAGTCCGAATTTGGGTCGTCACGCATCAGATTGATCAGAGAGACGGCGTTCGCTTTCTGGACTGCTGCAGAATGAAAGTTGCTCATAATGGCGTTGGTGTTTCAGATAGTGTTTCCTAATTCCAGTCTACTAGTACGTAGTTCTTCAAGCTGTTATTTCTAGTAGTTCTCCCCAATATATGCGTTACCACACTACTACACAAAATCTGATAAATTACTCCACTTTTTGAGCAGTCGCTAGTTCTAGTGTATGTATATACAAGTGCTCCGACACGCCTAACGGCGTGTTTCGCACTTGCGTGCTTCCCGCGACTTTTTAGCATCACTGACCTATGGAAAGTAGTTTTTGTAAAACATAAAATTCGCTAGCATCTAGGACCTGCTGCGTACTTTATCGGCATCAAGCGCTTCACCGTTTCGGTACCTTCATCATAGACATTCCTTCCTGACCGGCCAGTAATGTCATTGGTTTGTGCTGCGCAGTACTTCTGTCCTTCAGGTTGTTCCTCCGTAATCGTTCTCATGCTCAACAGCTAGCGTTTCAAGTTGTCGTTGACATGTCTTCCGAAGCCAGGTTCCCCTCTCTCGTTTCTTCTTACTGGATCTAATTGCTGGTCCGACTTTAAATGTCTTCCCTCCCCCTCTTTAGTCCCCCACCTCCCTGGTCCCAACTACTGGTCCACTTCTTTGTTTCCACTATTGACTCCTACTGGTCTCTTCTTGCTGACTTCTCCGTCCTGGCTTCTCCTCCAGGTTCTTCCTTTCCTTCCTGGTCGTTCTGCTGGTCCACCATAGAGGTCCCCCTTACCGCCCTTCTCCACCACCCCCTTAGTGGTCCTCCCATGCCCACGGCACGGTCGGTGACCCGTACTTAGAATTAGGATGCTTGCTGCACTTTTTCTGGATCAAGAAGCTCAGAAGCACGCGCAGACGCCGCCGTGTCGAGCATGAAGAGGCAGGCTGTGCATATGGCAGATTCCTTGTTCTCCGTATGAGTTCCCTTACGGCGCTGCCTTCTTGTTGATTCCCCGTCCTGGTCCCGCCTCTAGGTCCCTTCTTCCAGGTTAATTTCTCCTCCTTCCCTCGGGATACTCCTTTCTACTCTACCCTAGTTAAGTAGACCTCCCACGCTCACGACACGACGACGGCAAGCGAACGCCCTTAGTGTGACATCGGTGTCATATCCTCTAAATCCGGTTTCTCTTAATGGTAATGGGTCCCCTTGCTGATCCTCCTTACTGTCCCCCTCCCCTGATTGGTAAGTCCCTATTGATCCCTACATATTGCCTAAACTCTTCTTGGTGCCTCCTCCTGGCCTGCTTCACTGCTCTCCCCATCGACCCTCACGATGCTCCTCCTGGTCGCTGCCTCCTGATCGCCGTCGGTTCCTCACCCTCAAAGTCCCCCTTCTACCCTATCCTTTTAGTAGCCTTCTCATGCTAATGGCACGAAGTCGGCTTCTGAATCTGGACGCTCAGAAACGCGCATACGTGCTGTTGTGTTGAGCAGTAAAGTGCTGCGTTTCCCCTGCTGCAGCAACATCCCACGTTCATACCAAATTTTGCTCGCGCTGTAGATGATGAGGCGTACCTCATCCAGGTTAGATCATCGACCGCCCTCGCTGTAGATAATGCGACGTATCACAGTTCGGTTAGATCACTCGACCGCTCTCGCAGGGGATGATGCGGCGTACCTCACTTAGGTTAGATCACTCCACGGACAAACTCTTTTATATATAGGTGGTGATTCCCTCTAATACTCAGACATTCGTTATCTAGGACCCGGCACAACCAGTTGCTGTTGTGGTGAGCTCCTATTGCAGTGGGTGTGGTGGACTGCGCCGATTGGCCAAGTGAGGGGACCCGGCGCGATTACCTGCACCCCGTTGACACTCTTGTGGATGTATACTATTAGGCTTAAAGGCCTCTACAGAGTCTCGCGGCAGCACCCCCAGAACTCGTTCATATCGCTTCCGCCGCAGTGGGACCCACGCTGGCACTGTGGTGGAAGCCGCGACGCGGACGAGTTGTCGCGGAGCCGCCGCACGCAAAGGTCCCCGAGGGCTGCCGCAGTTCACGGCGGCTCTCACCCGCAGCGCCAGGAGCAGCGGGTGAGACCCGCCGGAGGGCGTGCTAGATAGGTGTCCTTTATGGTTCATCTACTTGGAAACATTTTTTAAACGAATTTGCTGGGAATATAATAGGTTGGTGCATAATTTCTGTCCATAAAGGAGCTTAACAACCAACAATATGATCACCGGTAGTGTCGACAAATGGAGGCGTATGGAATCCTGCACTCAAAACGTAACGCAAAGAAAAAACTTTAGCACGATATTAGGTAACCTTAACTGCACTGAAGATCTCCGTGGCCTTCCAGTCACAAGTTAGTCGTCTGAGGTTTAGGGAAAACCTTTGCACAGAAATGCAACAACAAAGCAGACCGTTCTTTTTAGTGTGAGGTATAACTGCATCGGACAGATCTCCCGGACTCAACAAGGCATCGGAGGGAATGCTTCATCACAAGGGCTACCACATTATCTTCGAGCTGCTTTTCAAGCGAGGAACTTTTAGTGGAGGTAGATCGACAAAAGTGAGAGCAAGCGCAAAATGGCACAGAACTGTTGAGTTATAGGAAGTGTTCTATTAGATTTCAGGCCTTAGATTCAAAAACACCTAACTTGACTTAGAAAACGCTTCTTCACAAAAGAAAAAGCGTTTTGCTTACTACACCTTTGACATTCACAGAGGTCGCAACTGCCGGCAAAAGTACGCAGTATTGCGTACAGTAACCCTCGCAGCGCCGCACCACCCGCCGTTGTCATGGCGGGTCCGCGGCACCCGCTAGACTCTGCTGCCGGCCTGAGGGTCGGCTCCTGTTATTACAGGGTGCGTAAAAAGTATTGACGCACCTACATTTTGTTTCAGCTCCAGCTTTCTCTTTCTACCTCTCTAGGTTTTTGTGTGTTATTTTTGTTTCCTGTATTGTGCTCAAAAAACACTCCCGAAAAAACTGATGAAACATGACCATCGTCGCTACGGTGGCCCTTTTTTGTCTGTTACCCAAAGAGCTGAATATTTCCTTAACAAGAGAATTAGGCGCTGTTCGAAACGGTTGGTGAGGAAAGAGGTCAGCAACCTAAACGTCAGCCCGGCTCTGTTATAACAGATAATGATTACAATATGTTCAAGCATGATAACGTTCAAATCCAAAATTACCAATCTCTGTCCGATAACGGCAAACAGGTAACGCGCACAGGTGTGGACAGCTTCTCAGACGAACACAGCTTAAACATGAATCCGCTGGATTACTCTTTTTAGGCGATTTTGGAGAATGAGGTCTGGGCTACTTTCAACAGAAGTGACCAGTCGCAGAAGGCTACCCTGTTAAAAGCACGGGACGAAATCCAAGCGAGTACTTGCGGCGCGTGCTCATGAATTTTTCCGTCGTTTTCGCTCCTGTATTCACAGTAAAGGAGCCAATGTCAATTACGAGTTACTCTATCGTGTTCGCAAGATCATTTTCCATATCTCTCAAGTGAACATTTTAAAACTTACTGCGCAATACTATTTCCACAGCGGTCATTTACTGCGTCAATACTTTTTACGCACCCTGTAGAGTGTTGCAGGATTCTTGCGCAGCCCTATATCTACATATATCCAGCTCGTTCCTACATATATATGTGCATACGCATATAAGTAGGTATATAGTATGTATTCACATGTGTATATATCTGTATATACAGGTATATACATAGAAACAGGGGCTTACCACAATAGCAACTGGTTCTACAGGTCCTAGATAACGAACGTCTGAGTAACATCAAAAGGTAATTTGTTTAGAATAGACTCTACAACACGCACTGCACATCAGATAATTGTGCTATTAGCCCGAAAGCTGCTCAGAAGGTGGAGTAGTTTTTCAGATTCGGTGTAGCGAGTGTGGTACCACGCAGACTAAGGAAACTCTTAGTTCATTAAGTATGAAATGACCAATTTTTAGATAGGATTTTGATTTATTATTTCTCAAACAACAGAGAATGTAATCAATCAAAATATGAGCTCGAACAATCAACACATCTCTGCCATCTTAACGGTAGTTTTCTTAGGCCGGAAGCCTAGAGGCCTGGAGGGCGAGATACGATGAAATCCCAGAAGGCATTTTTCACATCCACTTGAGTTTTTTATCCTATATGAAGTCGTCCAATGCTTGCAGGATGTGGTAGTCAGTTGGCGCGAGAACCGAGGAATACGGTGGATAAATGAGAAGTTCCACATCCAACTTATGCAGTTTCAGCAACGTTGTTTCTGCGACGTGTGGTCGTATGTTGTCTAGCAAGAGTGGAGTTGACGTGCCTCTGTTTATCAATTTTGGGTGCTTAATTACAAGATTCCTCATCATAGCGTCCAACCGCTACAGTAGACGCCCGCAGTTACCGCTTCACCAGGTCTCATGAAGCTGTAGTGAATGATTCCATAGGTAGACCACCAAATAGACACAATCAACTTTTCGGTGGATGTTGGCTTTCGGACTGTGTTTCGGGAATTCGTCTTTATCCAGCCATGGAGCCAAACGCTTACGGTTGTCGTAAAAATTCCATTTTTCATCATAGGTAACAACGTGATGAAAAAATGGGTCGGATTTTTGCCGTGAACAAGGAAGGACAAGCGTCGAAACCACACCACTTCTACTGCTTGCTCAATTCGTGCGGTGCCATTGATCCAGCTTCTCTACTTTGCCGATTTGCTTCGAATAGTCCAATATTTGAGAGATAGAACCTTGCTGCTAATTCATATGTAGTTAGTATTGACTTCCGCAGTATTGACTGTGGTTTTCAATTCGTGATTCACCTTAGACACAGGTGTCCCACATCGCATTTTCAAGATTAAAACCGCCAGATCGAAACCTCTCGAACCATTGCCGTACTGTTCGTTGGCTAGCCACATCCTCGCCGAAAACCTCGATAATGTTCCGCACGGCCTGCTATGCCCTGCTCCCGCGACGGAACTCGTATTCCAAAACAACACGAATTTTCGACTTTTCCATGGTTTCGAAAAACTGTACTGAAACTAACACCTTAAAAGGCTATTACAAAGCAAAACACAAGCAATCAAAAGAGATAAGATTAAGATTGTACCTTCAGAATGCAAAAAAATCCAGAACGTAGAAGCGTTTTTAACCGATGCATCAACCCTGAGTCTTAAAAATAACAAAAGCGTCCATTTCATGTTTAACGGCTGGGAAGCGACGTAGTAACCTATTAACACCACTCGGAAGGCATAGAGTTGAAGTTCACAAGGGTAATGACTTTGATATCGAGTGTAAGATTTCAGCGTTCGAGGTCGAATTTTCTTCTTTCTTTCTTAGCGATAAGGTTACGGTGTAGATCTTGAGCCCGTATGGCAATTCATACTTGAATTTGCTACTTTGCCAATGAATCCTGCATCGCTAGGAAAGATGGAGGTCTGATGGCGCGAGGTGTGGGTGAAGTTTCCAGCCCAAATTCTCAATTTTTGCGGCGTGATTTTTGCGTCACA
Organism: Heligmosomoides polygyrus polygyrus; assembly: GCA_947396885.1. Taxonomy (NCBI): domain Eukaryota; kingdom Metazoa; phylum Nematoda; class Chromadorea; order Rhabditida; family Heligmosomidae; genus Heligmosomoides; species Heligmosomoides polygyrus. Next base: position 89,218,819 of record OX377206.1, read on the forward strand.
CGGTCGTACGTTTTCGTGGAGGAAGTTCACATTTGTTGTGTTCATTCCTTGTTGTTGAATTGCCTGATCCCCGCAGCTCAACTGATCATTGCAGAGGTCTGCCGTAAGATTTTGGCCTGGATTTTGCACCTTAAAATACACCATGCTAACGCAAAGCATGACTTTTTCCGTAGGTGTCAGGCTTCACACAAAGGTGTGACACACACACGGACAGACGGACTAACGTTTTTATATTAGTAGGATGGGTGAGTGGCTACCTGTATAGTAAGCATAACATAACGCTTCTAGTTCGCTTTGCGCCAATGAGACGGTTCAGTAGTCCACTCACATGGCAAGTCTGGATGAGCTCTGTCGCTTCCTCAGCCTCATGCGACGCTGCACGACAGACCGCTCGCCGGGCGGGCGGTTTGTGCTCATCAGAAGTCCACGCCGGCCGGATGGAATGCTCGGGGCGTCTTTATGTATATGTCGCAGTTCGCGACCTTGTTTGCTGTCGCGAAGCTTCTCATCGCAGCGACAAATTGATTCGCAGGACCGGAGGGAGCCGTCCCGGCCATGGACGACGACGAGGCGGTGGCATGCGGACGTCGGCGGGAGGGCAGGCCGAGGGCAAGGGGAAGCGGGTGGAGCGGGATGAAGGCGCCAAGCTCTCCGGGCCCGTCGCTGGCGTCGCATGACAACCGGCCACTGAGTTCTACTTCCACTTCCCTACATGTGAAACGCTCGAATTTCCCGGTTCTATCGAGCCGGAGCTTTGGCCGACACCGCTTCGTGGTTGGTGCTGTGATCGGCGGCTGCGAGTGACACCTCCTTCCTGGCGGACGTGGAGCGCCGCTCTCAGTGGCAATCGCCGTCGCAGCCAGACGTCCCAGACCTCCCTGGAGACTTGCTGTCAGACATCCAACGACCCTGCAGTCAGTTCTCTCAGACAATGCTCGACGTTACTGTTGCGGCGATCTCAGTGATCTCAGTGGGCTAATGCCGTTCAAGTATAAGTCGTTCTGTGATACCCTTGGTCATTCCTGCACTAATTCTACATTTGAAAAAACCCAGTTAGCTTAAGCTTACGTTCCATTTGCCAAAAAAACATCCAATCTAAAGCATGAAGTAGGTTCCTTAAGAATAGACACCTTTATAATTTTTCACGAGCAATATAATTCCAGTTCCATTGTCCGCATGTGCATTTCGGCATTTTCAGTCATCTGGTGTGTAAATTTCTTTTTTATCACATGTCGCACTGCCGTCAGTCGAAGGAGGTGCCTGCTTCCCGCCCAGCCCAACCATCTTCTCCATCACTCCTGGGTCGGTGAATTGGTACCAGACTTGTCTGAAAAGGATAATGTGCTGACTTGTTCATCGACTGGCCACCGTAAGTCACTGTGTGGTCAAATACACATGCAGTTCGCCTCCCGGTAGAAGTAGAATGCGTAGAGCATCTCTAAGTAAATTGAGTTCCGCCGGACTTTATCCTTCATCCTTTACTTTGCAGCCGAAGCTAAAATTGATCTTGTGCTTGTTTGAAATTATTCATTTTTTGAAAATTATTTTTCCTTTAAAGTCGAGGTATATGGCCCGGGTTTCCCGCCAAGGACAGGTAAGGAAGTCGCTGAAAAGACAGGTTGAGTGACGGCCAGGCGGACTTCTTCTTGGCATGTTCATTCGTCCGAACTTCAGAAGCGTTCTACTTCTTCTTACTATCAGGTGCGTGTAGCGCAGTTGAAAGAGGCGTTGTGTGCACACGATACCAGGCTCCTGGTTCAGATACATCCAGCATCGGTAGATCAGTACCAGGCTTGTCTTGGCATGTCAAATTTGGCTATATTTATGCACCTGATTCTATCTCATCCTACTCGATTTTTGTGGCATATAATTTTAAACTGTTAAAGAACTGTGAATATTTTATATCCAAATTCGAATATTTTTACATATCGATTTGCAACTGACTCTATAGGGGAGATATAACACCGACTTCACCATCTGCTGGCCCCAAAAGCCATTGTTTAGGCCAAATACGCATTCAAGCTGCGTCCACAGCACAGCATGAAAGATGCGTGGCGCATCCTAAAAGGCATTCGCCAGCCCCGCCCCTTATTCTTGTATCCTTGAAAGTACATGTCTAGCGGCGCTCGATTGTCGACTTCAGGAATAGGTCCTACATTGTTCAGAATGGCAGCGAGCTTTTTTTTCTCTAATGAGTTCCCGTCCAAAGTAATGAGTAGAGATGAGAGGCTGTTAAGGGCGAGCTCGTTCGTCTTCCAACTGCGCTGGTCATTCGTGTCTGTTCACTTCATCACCTACATCATCCACCTTCCGGCATGCCGATCTGTTTGAGCGAATGATGAAATAACATTTTCCATGTTGTCGTCAGCAGTTACTAAACTAATCTGGGCTCCTATTCAACAAGCAATTCAAGTAAAAAATTCTTTCTTCGTCATTTCTCCGGTAGCACCTGTTGTCCCGCTGATCATTGAGTTGCTCGAGCGGGCGCCAGCAGCGTGTTCATTCATCCCTGTCGTGTGCCAATGTGTTCCAATGGATTCTCCTCACTCGAGGGACACGAAAAGCATCATATCGTCCGTCAGGGCTTTCAAGAAGAAGTCAGACCAACACGTTGATAGGCGTTCTGGTGTTCTCTTGACATCCTGCGGAATCCAGTCGAGAGTTACGACTCTCATTAGCGGGTGTCGGCGAGACGCATTACGTGACCGGCCCACCTAATTTTCGACGAACTGGCTCCGCCGTGCGACATCGTATCTGATTTTCGATTCGTAATTTAACATCTCTGATATTTATCTCGTACAGTATATAAGCCTGCGTTAAAGGGCGAAACTGTTTTGGAACGTAGCTCATGGCGCCACCCTGAATCGTTCTCTCCGCGAATTCACCTGCAGTTGACCACTAGTATTTGCAAACTCAGCTTCACCTCAACGTGGCACCATTACATATGTAAATAAAAACCCCTCCGTAAATAAATAAAAATGGCACCATTGTACTTTCAGGACTCCAGAGGTCGAGAAGAGGTCGGAAAAAAGAGCCGTGGCCCAAATTTCTCCCAGAGGGTTATTTGGGGTGCTGATCACGAATGTGGCAGCCGTTTACTTCGATTACATTAGGTTACGGTAGGAATGGGTGACTAAAGCTGCCGCCATCATTGTCTCAGATTTCACCCAAACTTCGGCTGGATGGGTTCTTTGAGGAACTTAGCACAAATCTGACATTCATTTTTCATATTACGCTGAAGTTTGCTCAGAATCGTGCGAGAGACTAGGGTCATTGTCACCGATTTCATAATCCGCCGAAATTTCAAAAACGGATGCCAGATTCGTGAACAGCACCCCAAATAACCCCTGGGAGACATTTGGCCGACGGCTCTTTTTTTCGACCTCTCCTCGACCTCTGGAGCCCTAAAAGTACAAACGAGCCTAAAAATTCTAAGAAGTCCGCGTTCAGTCAATCTAGGAACCATCAGAGTAGACTGCAAACCGCCAGTTCACCTGCAGTTGACCTCTAACCTTTGCAGAGTTGCTCTCACCTCAGCGTAGCACCATTGGCCTACACAAGTGACCAAAAACTTTTCTGTGAACAAAAAAAAATCTGAGGGCTCCGTGTTTACTCAATCAAAAAAGCCTTTCCATGTGGGTAGACTTCAAATCTCTAGATTTCGACGTAGTTCTTACACAGCGACGTAGTGCACAGCCTTTATGATCGCACGTTGATCGTTTCGGAGCCACTGTCAGTACCGTTCAATGATTTCTGAATGTTAGCGTTCGATCCGCTCCATCCCGGATCCGAATCATCCGCATCGTTGGACATGAATGGTCGACTAGCACATTTCCAGCACACGTCATATCGGGCGAGGCGTCACAGTGACATGACGGCTCCTCCATTCTATTCATAATTTGGTCGTTTCATTTCGAAGGCATTTCTGAGTGGAGTCGACGAGCTCCGCCTCCACAAAGTGACACTCAGTCCGACGAGTAAATGAGCCGTGAAGCATCGCTTCTCTCGCAATGGTGTCGACCTGAAAGGCAGGAAGTTTCTCTTCATTGATATCAGCAGTTTATGATGCAGAAGAACAGCTGGCGCCTCCACTGCAGCTCTCGGTTTCTAAATCTGCCAGGGATTGCGGCTTCATACTACATACACCGCTCCTCTCTTTTGGTTTTTGAGCGGATAAAGGATAAAGGATAAAGGACGGCGTTATTCAATCCTCTTTGGGATGCGCCACGCATTCTACTTCTACGGGATGTCGTGATGGCGTGTTGAATGCACGTTTGGTCACACAATGACTTGCGGTGGCCAGCCGATGTACAAGTCAGCGCTTTCCATCCCAGACAAACCTGGTACCAATCCTTCCCAGACAAATCTGGTACCAGTTCACAGACCCCGGATGGATGGAAGGCTTGGTTCGCCTGGGCGGGAAATCCGAACCAGGAACCTGGTATCGGGTGCAGGCGACAGCCGGCGCCTCCTCCGACTGCGCTCCTCGCGTCCTTGAGCGGATAAGACACAAAAAAAAAAACGCCAGCTTCGCCGCCTTTGCTCTTCAAAGTATGCAGCCTAATCAGAAAATAATTACAACCGCCCGAATCCACACTGAGTGATCTATCCAATGGTGTATCTTTCATTCAGTGGTTAAAAAAATGATTCTGTGATCGACGGCGGCGACCTCCCTTCGTCGATCCAGATAACCCACGGGGTATATTCCCCAACTAGTAGAAATAGGCAACTTCTCCAGTAATTTTCTCGTCTTCTGACTATGTTGTGCGCAACGTGGTGCATTTTTTCAAAGTTAGCGATAAATTCAGATCAACTTGAAGCATATCTTTGAAAATATTTCCCTTCGCATATACCGCAAGTTTTTTGAAAAGCCTCCGATTTCATGAGCTCCTACTTGACCTCGGCTTGGTCCACCAACACTCAAAGTTCGGTGTTCAACTGAACTGAAGGTGACAGGCAGTAGGCTTCGTTACATAGTATTCCCTTATAGGATGCGAACTCCGGGAACTCGACTATGTTACAGCAAACACGTCGTGCAGCCTTCTTCTTGGAGTCAGTGCTTTTTCGTTGCAAATATGGCCCCGTCTTTATAGGAAAGGCCTAATTGCGCACATATGTGTGGTATCGAAAAAGCAGAAACATTGCAGTCTGTTTGTAAAATAAGGACGATGTTAGTCAACCGCTTTTCGAATGGGCCACACATTCTACTTCTAGGGTATGTCGTGGAAGCAAAGCTTTCCTCTATCAGACGATACTGGTACTAATTAAGCAACAACGTAGGAGTGGAACGCTTAGTTCTCCTGCACTGGAAACCCGAACCAAGAACCTCATTCGCGATGCAGACGGCAACCGGCGCCTCCTCCGATTGCGCTATCACGCGCCCACTAGTAAGATCACCCTCAGCATTGCGTTGTCACTACTGTTCTTACTGAGGCTAGAGCACCTGCTAATCCTTCGCCGCGGTTCTGGATTTAAAGTGTTTGTTTTTCCCCCATCTAGCTCCATTCTTGAAATTATCAGACCACCGGTTCAAGGCTCACTAGTGATCAGACCGGAAATAGAAGATGGAGGATAAAGGACGGTGTTATTCAATCCTTCCTGGGATGCGCCATGCATTCTCCTTCTACAGGATGTCATGGAAGCAATTTGAATGCGTATTTGGCCATACAATGACTTGCGGTGCGGTGCTGGCAAGCCGATGAACAAGTCAGCGCTTTGTTCTTCTCAGGTAGGATGGTACCGAGGGTAAAGCCGAGGCAGTTGTTAACGTCAGTGATACTCAGCGGTATTGAAGCGAAAGGATAGCTGGTGCAGCCAATGTTTGATTGGTTACCGTATTCCTCACCGCATCCCCTTCATATATTAGGTTGGAAAAAAAGTCTTTTCATTTTTTTCAAAGATTTATTACTTCACAACTACAAAGTCAAATCAATTGAGATAAACTCTATTTTGTTCTACTACACTTCTCCAAAGACGTGGTAATTTTTCTAATTCCTCTCGCGTAAAAGACTGCAGTTCTGAAGTCGAATCACCGCTGAATCCAATTTTTGAGGTCCTCGTCCGTTTCAAAATATTTCTCTCCAATTTCTTGCTTGAGAGCGTGGAAGAAATAGCATTCGGGAGGGCCGAGGTCAGGGCTATACTGTGGATGTGGCATTACCTCCCAGCCCAGCTTCTTTATTGTTTCTCTTGTGAGTCTTGCAGCATGTCGCTTTGCGTTGTCATGCAGGATCATCACCTTCGACTTCTCAGGCCTCTATTCTTGGAAAGCTGCGGCGACTTTGTGGAGTTGGCCACTGTATGTGGCAGCAGTAAGTGTCTCTCCACTTCTGAGAGTTTGCCGATAAATCACTCCTCTGATATCCACCAAACACTCAAGAGAATCTTCCGTTCGTGAACATTGGGCTTGAGATCAGACTTAGGGCTCTCTCCCTTTTGTACCCATTGCCTTTTCCTCGGAAGTTGGCACACAGAACCCAGGACTCTTCGCCTGTCACAATCCGCGGAAGAAACGATTTTCTTCCTTATCTGGACAGAAGAGAAGCAGCGATGGAGAGCCGTCGACCTTTCTGAGTGTCTGACAGGGCATGTGGAATCCAAGCTCCAAATTTCCATGAAAGCCAAGATTCTTCAGATGGATCCCCACTATCCTATGAGACACTTCGAGCTTCTCTGCCAGCTGACGTGTCGTCTGCCAACTATCGGTACGAAGAAGATGGTGTAGTTCACTGTCGTCCAATCCAGTTGGCCTTCCTGACCATGCTTTGCCCTCAGTGAATAATTTCCCTTTAAAGACTTTCCGAACCACTCATAACAGGCGCGATGAGTAGTAGATCCCAAGCCATATATGTGGTTAATTTGGTCTGCTGCCTGACGTGCTGTGGATTCTTTAATGAATTCTTGAAGAATGCCGTGCTGAAAACGGCCATGAGGTAGATCTGGCATTGAGTCCGGAAGATTGGATGGATAACGAATTACAAGAAGAGTCTTAACCTGTGTCTGCGTGCGAACGGTAGACAAGTGTGATAGGATTACGAAATCAGCAATCAACATTGGCTAGTGCGTTTACAAGGGGAAGGGTAAAAAAAATTTCGAAGTGTGAAGAGACTTTTTTTCCAACCTAATACCTGGGCAAAAACGCGATATGTAACAAAATTTTTGATTGGGTGATCTGTCCTAAATCTACCATTTCCGACTGCCGTTGAATTTTGACATGTCTGTGACGCACGTGTTGTGAAGCTGTTGAACCAAGTTTGTTATGAGAGCTTTATTCGGCTTACGTTTCGACGTAACCGCCTTCTTCAGAAACTGGAAAAGACAAAAAGTTTAATTTAACGAAATGCACAGTACTGTATCACTGTATTGGCCGAAATCAGATGTCACCTTGTCTTGTAATCCACCGCACTCTTCAGAACTTGCTCCTTCTGACGACCACCTGTTCAAAGCTCTTCAAGGTAGAGATTTCGATGATCGACGTCAACTGGAAATGGAGGTCTCTGAAATTATGTCCCCACAGCCCTCGGAATTCTGGCGGAGAGGAATTGAAAGGCTGCCTGAAGGATGGGGGCAGGATCTTACCAGATCTATCCATGGTTAGACTTGGATGGGCTATATATCGTGGACTGAGTTTTTGTATATTGTATTATATTGTATTGTATTGTAATATTGTTGTGGTAGTGTTGCAGGACTTTTCGATCAACCAAATAAGTAAGTAGACGCTGACCTCTATCGTTCTGTCTTTATAAAGTTCAAGCAAGAGGAATAGGTTACAAACTATTAGGTTGTAGCGAAATAAATGGCACTGAACCACTGTAAATTTAAACAGTTAATATCTCGGCTTGTAGGCAAGTTTATTAATCGAAATAAAAACCATCTGATTCTACACATCTTTGCCAACGTGACACAAGCTTTTTTATCCCAGTAGCATAAAAATCAGAAGTTCTGGAATTGACGAAATCTTCGAAGGCACTTTCGGCATCCTGTTGGTACTTGAATATTTTCCCTACCAAGAAGTCGGCAAGATGCTTGAAGAAATGGTAGTCTGTTGGGGAGAGGTCGGGAGAAAACGGAGGATGTGGTCGAGTTTCAATGCTCAGCCATTCAATTTCTGCAACGTCATTCGTGCTACATGGGGGCGAGCATTGTCGTGCAGAAGGAGAACTCGCCTTCGGTTTACCAAGGCCGGCCGGATATCCTTCAACTTTTTCATCATTTCTTCAATTTCAATGCAGTACTTCTCTGCCGTGATGGATTCACCGGGAGGGAGAAAGCTGTGGTGAATAATTCCCAGCGAACACCACCATACTGTCACCATTACTTTCTTTTGGTGCAATTCCGGCTTCGCAAAAACCTTGGGGCTCTCATCGCTGTCCACCCACTGTGCCGATCGTCGCCTGTTGTCGTACGTTATCCATTTCTCGTCACAGGTTACGATGCGATCAAGGAATGGGTCCGTTTCGTTCCGTAGAAGCAGTGCGGACGAGATCTCATATCGTCGGTTTCTTTGCTCCTCAGACAGCTCGTGAGGCACCCATCTTTCCAGCTTTTTGGTCTTTCCGATTTCCTTCAGATGCCGGGCAGCTGTGTTGTGACTGACGCCAAGAACCTTCGCTATCTCCCTGGCACCTTTGTGTGGATCCTCCTCTACCACATCTCTCAGCTTGTCCTCATAAACATCACTATGCCTCCCACGACCTTCATGTTCTTCCAAGCTCTCATCTCCATTCCGGAACTTCTGATACCAACGATACGCCGTCCGAATTGTGGAACATCCTTGACCGAATGCGGCGTTGATCTTCTCGTCCGCCTCCTTAGCTGTAGTGCCCAGCTTGAATTCATACAAGTAAATGCCTCGGATTACCCTTTTGTCCATCTGCAAAAAAGTCAATAAAACTCTAAAGTTTTCCCACTTTTACATAGAAAATTTGGTACTCACCGGTAGAGCAAAGTTTGCGCTTCTAAATGATATGCTACATGTTACGGTTGGTTCTTGATCAAACGCGTAAAGACGCGCCAAAAAATGGCGCGAGCCAGTGCCATTTAATTCGTTACAACCTAATATATTTGTCTATGCATCTTCTGCCGTCTCCTTTTCAGAATCCCATTCCTTCAAACAAGAACGTCGCTCTGCCAGCTTCCTTTCGTTCCAAGAGCATCGCTGGCAAATCACTCGGATTAGGGCATGCTCGAGGCGTTGTGCATGCGCATTGCAGTTGTGTGTCCGTCAGTCCTTTTTTCCGTCATCGCGCAGACGTCGTCGTCCCATTGTCTCTTCTGTCCTTCAAATCAAGCTGCCAGCTGCTTGTCGGGTCCTCTTTTTTGCGTCATGCATCTAAGATCAAGTGCCGTTTCCTAACCGCCTTTATGACCATTCGCACAGGAACGGAGTGGAGCAGTCGCTCATTTGGACAGCAGAGCACGAGCTGGACCATCTGCTCTCAAGCTCCTCTTCAGGTTCAGCGTTGTTGTTTCAGCCACATGTGGCGCTGGCGTACTTAGTCACGAATAACATCTCCCCGGGGACGCGGTCGACGCCGAATTATCGCAAAGCTGACGTAGATACGTAGCATTCTCCTATTCCATCCATAGTCCAAACCATAGGTCTGGAAAAGGATTTGAGGCCCTTCTGTAGTCAACCGGGATTCGCCGGCCTTTCCTTTGGGTGTTTTCCCTATTGGCCTGCTATAGAGGTTATCCCGCTGGCCAACAAATCGGCTTCGCATTCATACGCCGAGGCGAACATCGCATTTATTGGTTATTCATTATTCATTATTCACCCATAGATTGTCATGCCGCGCTCTATAGGCCTACGCAGGATTCAGACGACCAGAAGAAACGCGTCTTCTATACCTATACAAACTTCTGATATTTTCCCTTATTATTTTCTCACCTTGATTTTTACTTCATCTTTAACCTTTACTGCTAAATTTTCGCATTGTCTTTTTTTTCACTGTGAATTTACTTCTACTTCTTATCACTAATGACGCTTGTATTTCTTTAAAAGAGGTATTCAGATTTAGAATACCAGCTTCAATGGCTTATTCTGGCGCTATCCTATTTAGATTCAGAGAGAGCTCAACTGTTAGCATACTAAAGAGCAATAAGGCTCGCCGCTATTGAACTCTTTTAGGCCCGCTTATACTTCGACGCCGAGTGACGCGACGACATGTAAAGTGGACAAATTGATCGATCGCGTCGCACAATCAATATGGTCACCGTACGTGGCGTCGCGTCGCTCGGCGTCGAAGTACAGACGGGGCTTTAGCCCTAGTTCGTAGTTGCATCGCTGCGCGGCGCGGCACCATAGTCGAACTAGATATCGACCGGGAGGCGCGAAAAATCGATATCTATGGCGACCATCACGCCGCGCGCGTGGTGGCGCAAGTATAAACCAGGCCTTACGGGGTGCGCCACGCACTCCACTGTCTATGTATCAGGTTGTGAGCGCTGATTGGACTCCGTGTTTGGTCTTTATAATAATTTGTGGAGGTAATCCTAATGTTCCATTCACAACAGAACAAAAGTCTGGTATAAGTTAATCGATTAACCTCCACAAGTAACTCATGTGATTGTTATTATAGAATAGAAGCTAATCGAAAGGTTTTTGCTGGCCAAATCCTTGGTGAACTTCAGGCTCCATTTCCACAGGTGGCATTTTTGTTCCAATCTCGACTAATATTACGCAGGTCTCACTGCGACCGGGAGTCGATTTCAGCTGATGGAGCGGTGGCCCACCCAGGGTACCCTGGAGGTTTACCCGTCGCGATTCTCAATGAATGCTGAAAGCACTACGTAAGTAGAGCCCGACCTCAGTTATTAACCCTAGTATTTAAATTTTAAATATATTGAAACCACCTCTATCGCATGCATCTTCTGTCGCCCCTTTGTTCCAGTTTATACTTGCGCCGCTGCGCGGTGCGGCGCCATATTCGCAATAGATATCGATCGGGCGGCGTGAAAAATCGATATCTATGGCGATCGTGATGCCGCGTCGCGTGGCGGCGCAAGTATAAACTAGGGCTTTGAGCCTCTGATTTCTCGAGTTGCGGCCAGCTTCGTCGGATCTGTCCTAGTTGAGGGGTGCACTAGAGAAGCGTAATAAGTGAAGCACGGTCGCCTTCTCAGGCTTGGAAATTGCGAAGAAAGGTCTTCTCGTATGTAGGTCAGGTCTCGGTGTCGCCTTTGTAGACTAGTTAGCTTTCAGAATCGCCGACGTTGTCAAAGAATCAGGACAGGTGCCCTCACACTAAGAGATCGCTTCGTCTTCATTCGTTACTGCTGTGTGCCACAGTGATCCAGAAGATCACTCGCTCCAGCGACTTGAAGAGCGTCATATCGCTCGCTCAGGGCTTCTACGAATAAGTCCGACCAACGGGTTCGATGCGAAGGTCCTTTGACATCCTACAGAATCTAGTCGATGTCGGCTCTCGCCCAGCGAGTGCTTGCGAAACGAATTACATGACTGACCCACCTAATTTTCGACAACTTGGTTTATGCGACTGGGTCTCTCAATGAAAAATTAAAATTATTGGAATGAAAATTACTGAAATGTTTGTCTGAACCAGAATTGTATAGGCTTACCATAATCTGGTTAAAAGTGCGCTCAATAATTAAAAAAGAAACTGTTACCTTTATAGGCTTTCCCCACTGTAATCGGCCGTATTCTTTTATACACGTTATGTACGTGTCTACACTTCTGCTGATGATCCTTCATAAACATTCAACAACTGTTCATATTTTGCAGATTCGGAGCATTGGTAATGAATCACGAAATGTCGACAAGGAAAAGGTAGTAAACAATCCATACTGCAGCAAACCCCGAAAAAGACGTGCATATACCGTTTTTCTAAGGAAATTCGATACCAGAGCACTTGTGCATAAAGGAGGCTTGGCGCAGGAATCGAACCTTTGACGTTTCTTCCATCAGGTTGCACCGCTGCCACTGCGCCATCCTCGCCAGTTGCCAGGGCTGCACCCCTGAGTGGTAAGCTCGTACCAGTGGATCGTTAACCACTGCTAGCCATGCCGAGCTTTCAGTGCGTTCTACTCATTTACCTTGAGAATTGGACAAAAACGAAACATATTTTGTTACTATTTTGAGGATGGAGATTCTTCGTATAGTATTGTTTTTGCCAGCCGTTCTGCCGTACCGCTGAAACAGTAGCCTGGTCAGATATTTCTGTTCCGCTATGGACGAATGGGCGTCAAAAACCCCATCCGTTTTTCATAGTCCTTGTCGTCGTATGAGGCTACAAATGAGAGCGAACGGTCGAGCACCGGTGGCCAGCTGTTGGCTGGTAGCCACCTTGAATTGTCGCCGTTTTTTTCGGGGGGCGGAAGACGAATGGCAGCAATCGGGAATTCGCTCCGAACCCTCTTCCGAATCGGGATAGCTGCTCGCCTCCGCCGTCGCAATAATATCCTATCGATTTTACGGTCGTATTCACACAAACACGGAGAGAGAGACACACAAGCCTACCGCTAGCTGGACCACCCTGTAGATTCGGGGCGTGTTGCCCGCTGCTGTCCCCCCCCCCCCTACCCCGTCGCCGCCTAATCCGGCCGGGGCTCACCGCATCTGCTTATCTCGCACTTGAATGCAGTGTTGTCTCCGCTACAGATTACAGCTGGACTCGATGTCTCACGGCTCATTGGGATGTACGGCGTATGGGCTCCGCTTGTTGTCGGGCTCTGTTCACTGCACCGTATCTGGCTCTTTGTATTTATTTATTTACTTATTTGGGCGCGTGTAGCGCAGTCGGAGGAGGCGCCTGCTGTCGCGTGCACTCGATACCAGGTTCCTGGTTCGGATTTCCCGCCCAGGCCAACCAAGCCTTCCATCCCTCCGGGGTCGGTGAATTGGTACATACCAGACTTGTCTGGGAAGGAAAACTGTCTGACTTGTCCATCGGCTGGCCACCGCAAGTCATTGTGTGGCCAAATACGCAGTCAACTCGCATCCACGACATCCTGTAGAAGTAGAATGCGTGGCGCATCCTAGAAGGATTGATTAAAGCCCTCCTTTATCCTTTTTTATTATCCTATTTTACATAGCATCGACAAAAGGACAAAAGTAAAACAGCGAAAAAGAAAGAAAAAAGTTTCGAAAACTTCCCCATTTCAGTTCAGCAACCAATCATGCGACAGATTCGTCGTCACTAGTAGATCATAAAGCCACTTAGCACGTATTTTGTTTTTATTTGTTTGCACTCTGTTGTTTATTTATTTATGCATTCAAACATTTAAGCTACGCAGATAAAGCAATTCAAGTGCGGGTGACAAGGTTTTGCGGGTTTGCAAAACTTTTACATTTATTTATTTGAACAGGGTTCAAAAACAGCGGCAAATATCGCCTTTTCAAAAATGCTGCTAATTGAGTATAATCACCAATCATGAGACTGATCCGTCATAGATCATAAAGTAGCAGATCACAAAGTCACTTATCTATTACGAATTTAGTTTGTAGTTTGTTTGTACGCATTATCGTTTTGTCTGTGTTGCATTTACTTATTTATTTTCCCGTCCTCTTCTTGTAAAACATTGGCATTAGCTTATTTATTTATTTATTTAAGGCATGACAGGGCACGTGTAGCGGTGGAGGCGCCGACTGTCACGTGCACCCGATACCAAGTTCCTGGTTCGGATTTTCCGCCCAGGCCAACCAAGCCTTCCATCCCTCCGGATCGGTAATTCGTTACCAGACTTGTTTGGGAAGGATAGAGTGCTGACTTGTTTATCGGCTGGCACCAGCAAGTCATTGTATGGCCAAATACGCATTCAAATCGCCTCTACGACATACCGTAGAAGTAGAATACGTGGCGCATCCCAAAAGGGATTGAGTAACGTCGTCCTTTATCCTTATCCGTATCCTTTATTTAAGTCATAAACAACAGTCTAGGACAGCGGAGGAAACATCTTTTCAAATTTACCACCAACTGAGCGTAACCACTAATCGTAAAGCCAATACGTCATCAGTAGCAGATCGTTAAGTTTTATTTACCAGGGAAGGGTCTCAGGAGTAGGTCTGAACGGGGGAAAATGGATGGTACTGCGAGAATCTCTACCTTTCATATAGTAGAGAAACATGTTCCGTTCTTGCTGAATCCTTGAACCAAAAGAGCTACGCGCCATCGAAATTGGGGTACAGTATTGCACCGTCACTCGTGCCTACCGTAATCGGTTGAAATTTGAAAAACGAATGTCAGATTCGTGATCAGCACCCCAAATAACACCCCCCCCCCCCTGGGAGAAGTTAGGAAAAAACGGTGATTACGACCTCGACAGCCCTAGTCACCCATACCTGCTGTAACCCATACCTGCTGTGAGGTCACTGTTTAACATTCGCTGAAAAGCACAAAACGGTGTATAATTCAGAAACTGGGATTCACAGCTCAAATGAACCCTTATTTGAGAATTTATTTATTTATTTATTTATTTCGTGGCGTGAATCACAGCAGAAATACACGCATATAATGAGATATAAACGAACGAAACAATCTTCAAGAAATCAAAAACAAACAAGTGAGAACAGAATAACCTAGGAAAGTTCATTCCGTACGAGTGGATGCTTAAATTGAAGGACAGACATACCAAGAAAATCTTCATTATCACCGATAAAAAGGTTTAGCTCCCTAAGGCCCCTGTAAGTGAGGAAGTTAGACCTAACTTGCGACCTTGCAACCGCGGTATATAATCTAAGTCTACCTGTTCTACTAATCGTAAGTGGTACTCTAAAGAACTCAGCAGGATCTAGAGACAGTTTTCTGGTGAGGATTTTGAACAACATAATCAGGTCTGCCCTTTTTCTTCTTTTGCTTAAACTGGGTATGCCGAGCAGCTTAGCCCGCGTGTTACCTCGTCTTCGTAATCCATTTTGTAGCACCTCATGAACAACTTACGTGTGTAGTTATTCTGAACACTTTCGAGGAGGTCGATATACTTCTTTTGACAAGGGTTAAAAATCGAAGTACCAAACTCCATAATGGGTCTTACGTAGCACTTGTAGGCACGCAAGAGAGCGCAAGGATCATTTGTTTTTAGCACCTTAAATAAATTGTACGTCCTGAAGTTGGCCTTCTTAACAAATGATTTATAATGAAGGTCAAATCTTAAATTATTCGTTATAAGGAAGCCTAAAGGCCCCCACAGAGTTCTGCGGCAACGCCGCTCGCCGCTATGGTTAAGGATAGGGCAGGGACGCCGGCGGCGGCGAGCTCTGCGTCTCTGCCCTATGGTTAAGCATAGGGCCGCGGCGCTGCCGCAGAACTCTGTGGGGGCCTTAAGGGCCTCTACAGAGTCTCGCGGCAGCACCCCGAGAACTCGTCCATATCGCTCCCGCCGCAGTAGGACCCACGTTGCCACTGTGGTGGAAGCCGCGACGCGGACGAGTTGTCGCGGAGCCGCCGCACGCAAAGGTCCCCGAGGGCTGCCGCAGTTCACGGCGGCTCTCACCCGCAGCGCCAGGAGCTGCGGGTGAGAGCCGCCGGGGGGCGCGATTAGATGGGTGTCGATTATGGCTCATCTATTTGAGAACATTTTTTAAGCTAATCTATGTTCTAGGAATATAATAGGTTGGCGCATAACTTCTGTCTACAAAGGAGCTTGACAACCAACAATACAACCACCGTTCGTGTCGACAAGTGGAGGCATATGGAATTCTGCACTCAAACCGTAACGCAAAATACCTTAGCACGATATTAGGTAACCTTAATTGGACTGAATATCCTCGTCGCCTTCCAGTCACAAGTTAGCCGTGTGAGGTTTAGGGGAAACCCTTGCACAGAAATGCAACAACAAAGCAGACCGTTTTTTTAAAATATGAGCTATAACTGCATCGGCCAGACCTCCCGGATTCAACAAGGCATCGGAGGGAGTGCTGTCATCACAAGGAAGGGCTACACATTATCTTCGAGCTGCTTGTCAACCGAGGAACTTTTAGTGGAGGTAGAACGACAAAAGTGAGAACAAGGACAAAATGGTACGGAGCTGTCGAGTTATAAGGAGCGTTCTATTAGATTTCGGGGCTCACATTCAGGAACTCCTAACTTGGCTTAGAAAACGCTTCTTTACAATACAAAAAGCGTTCTGCTTACTACATCTCTAACATTCTTAGAGGTCGCAGCTGCCAGCAAAAGTACGCAGTATTGCGTACAGCAACCCTTGCGGCGCCGCACCACCCGCCGTTGTCATGGCGGGCCCGCGGCACCCGCAAGACTCTGCTGCCGGCCTAAGTCTCTAACGTCGGAAACCTGTTTTAAGTCCACGCTATTGAGTCTGTAAAGTGGAGAGTAGGTTTGGTGCCTTGATTTTATTACAAGACAGTGCGACTTTTCAGCTGCAAGTGGAAGTTCCCAGTCTTCTGCCCACTTTTCAATGAAATCAATAGCATCTTGAACATCACGAGAGCTTTCATCTTTATTGACTTCTTTGTAGATTTTCACATCATCGGCGTACATTTTGCACGTAACGCCGAACCTGGAGACGGAGTCTGGCAGCTCATAAGTGTATAAGAGGAAAAGCAGCGGCGACAAGACTCCTCCTTGTGGAACTCCACTAGCCGCTGAAAAAACCGACGAATAGCTACCCTCCACTCTAACCTGATATGTTCTACCTGAAAGGAAACTCCTTATCCACGCTACAATCATCGGATGTATACCAACTGCCTTCATTTTGAGTACTAATTTTTCTACAGGAACCTTATCAAAGGCTTTGAAAAAGTCAAAGTATACAACGTCCACTCGGTTTTTGCTTTCCAGAGCTTTGGTCCAGTCATTTAAAGAATCAAGAACAGAATTATGAGAGAAATAAATGTGTAGGAGGTGTGTAGGAAGTATGCTGATTTAAACTGCCATTGAGGCACTATTGTACTTTCACGACTCCAGAGGTCGAGGAGAGGTCGGAAAATTTTTTTGCCTAAACCTTCCGAGGGGGTTATTTGGGATGCTGATCACGAATCTGACATCCGTTTTTGAAATTTATGCCGATTACGGTAGGTTACTGCAGGCACGGGTGACTAGGGCAGTCGAGGATAGGGGGTTAACCACACTCTAAGGTGTTGATCACGAATCGGACCCTTTTGACAATTTAGAGTGAAATAAATGTGTAGGAGATGTATAGGAAGCAAACTGGTGAAAGAAGCAGCGGTTATAGTAAAAATGCAAAAGCAGTGCTTAGCACGGAATCGAACACCTGGTCTAGCATCTTTGAAGCAACACCGTACCCTGCTGAGCCACCAACTCGCTTGCCGCTGAGAATTTCGCCGCGTCCCATACCAAATTGCGCACGCACGCACGTGGGCACTTGCTGACGGTGCGCTACTGCACCCCCAATTTCGAGGGACCGTAGTTCTTTTGGTTCAAGGACTCAGCAAAAACGAAACATGTTTTTCCCCTATATGAAGGGTGGAGATTCTCTTAGTACTATCCATCTCCCCAGTTCAGTCCTACGCCTGAGACCCTTCCCTGGTTAGTATGTGTTTTGCTTCTATTTGTTTGCGCGATTTTTATCCTATTTTACATTATACTTTTAATTCTTGTAGATTCTTTTCAAAAGCCCGATATTTATTTACTTACTTCAACCATAAACAGCAACCTAAAACAGCGGCCAAAATCATCTCAAAAACCGCTCCTCTTTTAACAAAATCCAATAATGTTGTCGATCCGTCATCATTGGTAGATCATAAAGCGACTATTCTGCGGTCATGTTGTTTGTATCTGTCTGTACGTAATCTTGCTTGTATCTGCCTGCGAGTACTTTTGTATAATTGCAATTGCACATTTTTTAATTTTTTTGTTTTTGTTTTGAGGAAGGTGTCGGCTGTCTTGGCTTTCACGTGCACCCGATACCAGGTTAGTAGTTCGGATCTCCTGCCTGACCTACCAAGCCCTCCATTCATCCGGAATCGATGAATTGGTGACGACTTGTCTGTAAGGGATACAGCGCTGAGTTGTCAAATGGTGGCCACCGCATGTGGTTGTACAGATCAAATGCGCGCATTCACAATGCTTTCAAACAGTCTCGGAATAGAAAGCGTGGCGCATTCCAAAGAGGATTGAACTGTCTTTTGCCGTTTACCTTTTATGCAGGAATGGTGCCTGGAGGGTAGTCTTTTGAAACGCTCTCTACTTTTCGACGCTCTAGCCGAAATAGCTCCCCCTTCAAATAAGAATAAAATAAAGTTTAAAAATGTAAAAATTAAAGTACAAGAAAAATTGGTACATGTCGGGAAAGTGGGCAACAATAGGAGGTGGAGGTGCACCAGTCAGTCAGGTCGTATCGAATGGCCGTGCCATTCAGAGAGGGATGTGCGATCGTTACAGCAATTAGCTGGTTTATGTTTGGTTGGTGTTCTGCTTGACTTTGATTGGCTGGCGCGATTCCACCTCATAGTGCTGCCCACCTTCGCGACATGAACCGAAAAATTAAACTTCAGAAAACTACTTCATATGTTTCTGGAACTGCAGCAGCAAATTTCTTGTGCAACCCTCAGGGCGTGTTTGAGTTTTAAAAATTTGTTTTATTAAAAATTAAAAAATGTGGTCTCGAAGTAACTATTCTGGATAGATTCCTTAACAGCCCGTCGCCCTTCGTCCACGTTTTCTCCATCTACTTGGTATAGGAGGCCCTAGCTCCTGCACTTCTCTCCGCTGTGTATGCGTCACGAATTCCCGGACGTATATTGCCGCCGAATGAAGAAGTAATCTTCCTTGACACCGCTGGGATGAAGGCATGCCGGATGAGCGAAGTTGAGCAATCGATGCCGACGTCAATGTCCAGCAGACACGAAAAAGTGCTCGATTTACGACGGAACACGGACGCGCTGGTCACTTCCGAAGATGGCAGAGTTGCGACGTAGGTGCCACAGAATGAGCGTTGACGGACGCTACCTAGAGAAGGATCTAAGCGCCGAAAAGCTTGAGCTCTCCTGTAGTACAAGTCCAAGTTCGGCTCTCGAGGATCTTTTGCGTCTTCAGCTTGATTGATACGTGATTAGATCGCAGTCAGGACTAGTACGGTACAGAGGATAGAGGACGGCGTTAGACAATGTCCTTGTGGAATGCGCCACGCATTCAACAAGGACATTCTATGGGATTTCGTGGAGGCATTTTGAATGCGTATTTGGTTTATGCAATCAGTTGCGGTAGTCAACCGATGAAGAAGTCAGTATTTTATCCTTCTCGGACAAGTCTGGTAGAACTTCTTCGACCAGGTAGGGATAGCAGGCTTGCTTGGACTTGTCGAAGTACCGATTCAAGAATCTCATTCGGAGTACAGACGACCTTCGACTGTGACACCTTGTGCCCTCGTCTTGAATTACGTTACTACATTGTTTAGTTATTCATTTAATTATTTACGAGCGCGAGTAGCGCAGTTGGTGGAGGTGCCAACTGTCAGGTGCACCCGATATCAGGTTCCTGGTTCGGATTTCCCGCCCAGGCCAAAGAAGCCTTAAATCCCTCCGGGCTGCGTGAGTTGGTACCAGACGTGTCAAGGATGGATAAAGCCTGATTTGATCATCGGCTGGCCAGCGCAAGTCATTGTAGGCCGAATACGCATTCAAATCGCCTCCACGACATCCCCTGGGAGTAGAATACATGGTGCATTCCAAGAGGGATTAGGTAAAGTCGTCCTTCATCCTTTATCCTTTATTTATCTCTAATCCTTCGTCATCTGGAGTGATCTAGCATCCGTCAAGCAAGAAAACATCGTAGTAACAGCTTACAACCTCGATACTATCCACTTGATGTTTAAAGAAACTTTATTCACCGCATCGAAAAGAGCCGCGAATACCGCATCCCACCTGTCCTTGTCTTGGTGGATTATCGGAAAGCGTTCGACTCTGTGAAAGTCAACGCCATTCTAAACGCGCTTGTGCATGCAGGTGTACTCTCAGCCTACATCCGACTTCTCGACGAATGTTTCTCGAACAAATCGACCACCATCCAGTTGCCGACCGAAGGCTTAAAATTTCTATCTGAAAAGGCGTACGGCAGGGAGACACGATTTCTCCCAAGCTATTCTCAGCGGCACTCCAGGATGCCATGAAGGACTTGAACTAGGACGATAAAGGCTACCATGTCGACGGTAAACGGATCAGCAACCTTTGCTTCGCCGATGATAGTGTTCTCATCTCTACCAGCACGGCAGAAGTCGAAGAGATGCTGAACGAGCTCAATGTGGCAGGTATGAAGATTGGATTGGACATGAATATGTCCAAAACGCAGTTCATGGTCAACCAGTGGTGTGACACGGGGCTCGTAAGGTTAAATGCAGTCGCTCTGCAACAGGTTGACTCCTACGTCTATCTGAGAAGAGAGCTGAACATGGATAACGACCTCGCTCCTGAAATCGCTCGCAGGAGACGCGCAGCATGGGCAGCCTTCAGTTCGATTCGCGAAGTCACCGATCAGGTCAAGGATCCCGGCCTCAGGGCCTCGATATTCAACGCCTCTGTACTGCCTGCGATGTGTTACACGACGGAAACCTGGCCCGACAACAAGACAATCGCCAGAGCGATGCAAACTACGCATCGTGCACTGGAGAGATGTCTTCTGAGGACAAGTCTTCGTCAGCCATGGCAAGAAGGCCTACGAAGCTCGGAGCTGAGGGAGAAGTCGCAATTAGCAGACTGCTACAGTACATGAAGAAGTCCAAATATCGCTGGGGTGGACATCTGCTTCGACGAAAGGACGATAGATGGAGTCTCCGTGTCATGGAATGGCTCCCAAGAGACCATAATGGCTCCCAAGAGACCACTGGGGCGACCGCCAACGCAATGGGCAGGCTCAATCTCAAGATCCTCCACAGAGCGGAGTCTGCCTTACTGAATGCAAGCTGCTTGAGATCGAGCGGTCTGTAGGAGTTGCGGCCCCAGCTGAGAAGACCTCCAGCCGACAAAAGGTCCATCAAAGTATCAAAGTAAGAAAGTATTCACGGCTACCAAGGCCATCAGCATGATGGGGCTCACGAGGTGTGAATGTCGCTTTCGATCAAATAGCTCCGGTAGCGTAATGGCGTCTACCACTCCCGCCCGGTCAGCAGGAGGTGCAGGTTTGAGTCCCGTCTGGTGCTAGGTTTCTGATCGCGACAAAACATCGTTACAAGAACCTACAACCTCGATACCACCCACTTGAGGCTTAAAGAAGCTGACTTGGTCTAATATACTTCTGTGTGGACGATAGATCTGAGGTCCCCCTGGAGAACGCTCAAGAAGTCCTGAGTTATTAAGGGAGCTGACCGTTCCAGGGCAGAGCACTCAGCGCCTAACACGCCATCCATCAGTCCGAGCCTCCACGCAAGAGGTGTGCTAATCGGCCATAATTGAAAATCCTCGTCGCTAATCGCCACCCGCTGCCGCCTTCGCTGCTTCTGTGAGTTCGAAGAGCGGCAGAGCGTGCAGAAGCGTGGCCGCAGCGACGTCGTCTGCAGTGTCGCCGGCGGTATTCAGGGCTGAAGCCGTCCGCGTCGTCATGGCGTGGTGAATTCAGCTGCAGCAGCAGCAGCGAATCGAACGTCGCTCGTCGCATCGATTCCGTATCGGGGTGGCCCGACGGCCTCGGCGGCAATTTGCATTTCGGTTTTCTTTCGAAACCGAGACGAGACGAGACAGAGCAGATCCAGCAGCCGAGCACAGCACACTCAGGCGAACGCCATGCGTTCGCATCAGAAGGTCCTTTAAGCACGGCCCCTAAAAAAGCGGACCTCGAATGGCGCTGCGATTGATTTGTCGCTTTCTCTCGGCCGCTTCTGCCGCGATAACACTTACTCTCAGCCGCTAAGCTACGTTCTTCAGATAAATGAGCACTTTGGCCCATGTCAACCAAACACTCCTTTCGTCGCCGCGATCGACAGAAGTGCTTTTCGAGCCTTCGCTACTCCTCTCGTCGCCGTCCCTTCGCATCAAATAGCTCAGCTATTCAGAAGCTCTCATAATGAAGTTTTGTTGCGATCAGTAGAATTAGTTGGAGACCTGAAACAAGAATTGTCCAAGTTCTTATATTCTTACAATAATATTAAACAAAACGTAATAATGAGTACAACCAAACATTTAACAATAATAGCAAGAGCTACAGTAGTGCTCTCGAAATTTTTTCGAATATTCGAATGGTTTCGAATGCCCACAAATTTCGATTATTCGAATTCGAATATATTCGATAACTACAGCTTTTCCAAAACTAAAAATTCATTCGAAAAGCGTGATTTACTAAATATTCGATTTCGAGAACATTCGAAAAACACGATTTATTGAATACTCAAATTCGAATATATTCGACGACTTCAGTTTTTCTGAAACCAAAAAATTCAAGCGAAAAACGTGATTTATTAAATATTCGAATTTGAGAACATTCGAAAACCCGATTTATTGAATATTCAAATTCGCGAAAATTCAAAAACACGATTTAGTGAATATTCGAATTCGAGAACATTCGAAAAACATGATTTTATTGAATTTTCGAATTCGAATATATTCGACAGCTGCAGTCTTTCTGAAGCCAACAAATTCGATTGAAAAACGTGATTTATTAAATATTCGAATTTGAGAACATTCGAAAACCCGATTTATTGAATATTCGAATTCGCGAAAATTTAAAAACACGATTTAGTGAACATTCGAATTCGAGAACATTTGAAAAGCACGATTTATTGAATTTTCGAATTCGAATATATTCGACAACTGCAGTTTTTCTGAAGCAAAAAAATTTGATTGAAAAACGTGATTTATTAAATATTCGAATTCGAGGACTTTCGAAAACCCGATTTACTGAGTACTCGAATTCAACAACATTCGAAAAACGCGATTTTCTATGAATATTCGAAGTCGCGTATTCAAATTCATTCGAATATCTATTCTAAATAGGCCATTCGAGTTGAACGACAACAAAAAAAACATGTCTTATATCGTCTCTACCATCACACAAAACATGTTTAGAATTATAATAGCTACCCGAGGTTCTTCATTGAAGAAGGTTACTAATTGTCTTAATCTTTAGTACTGTACAGGACCTCTATATAGTACCGTATTCTAATAATGTACTAACAAACTGCTGAGGTTGCTCCCACGAGTCATATAATCCACTCTGTTGTCTTAAAAACAGCATTCTAAAGGTTATTTTACTTAGTATTGCTGTTCAATGCTTGATTTGTCTTTGTCTTTCGTATTTTTTGTGTTTTTTAAGATTCTGTGTCTTTGTCTAGTCTACAAGTTCTGCTGTGGTCGCTATATGTATGACTTCATAAAGATAAGTATAAAGGAAGGCGATGCCCAATCTCCTTTTGGGATGCGCCACGCATTCTACTTCTACGGGATGCCGTGGAGGCGATCTGAACGCGTAATTGGCCATACAATGACTTACGCTGGCCGTCTGATGAACAGGTTAGCGCCTTGTCCTTTCCCGACATGTCTGGTAACGAATTACCGATCCGTAGAGATAGAAGGCTTCTTCAGCTTGGGCAGGAAATCTGAACCTGAAATCTGGCATCGAATACACGCGACAGTCGACACCTCCTCCGACTGCCCTACACGAACCTGTTATTATTGTGAGACGACGGAGAACGCTTCTGAAGTTCGGTTGAATGGACGTGCCAAGAAGACGTTCCCCTGGCGGACACTGCCCCTGTCCTCTCACTGACTTCGTTATCTGCCTGCGAAGCCACCGTTCACCGGTTGCCTTTTATTGCAACTGATGTGCAGCTGCGCTTATCGACCCCTCCATTTCTTCGGTGTTTGCTTAAATCTACTCATCGAGCAAACACAACTGGAATCAGTCAGTTTCGCTCGACGACTCACCACCACTCCGTCCCAGCCAGCCAGTCAGCCGCGGTGTCTTCTGATCTGGAGGCGAGAGGCTCTCCTCTCTGTCGTCACTCCTGTCCTGCAGTGTTGCTCGGCCATTAGTCTTCCATTAAGCACCCCCCCCCTCCCCGAAATGTGTCGTTTCCAAACACGACGAGACGAAGGGGCATGGGCATGGAGCCGCACACGCTGCTGCCGCTGGCGCTGCTGCTGCTGGCTGCTGCTGGCTGCTGCTTACCCCCGTCGTCGCCCTTTTTCTCGATAATCTCATCAAGATTACATTTGCTTGTGCATCGCTCTTCTTATAGGCATACTGACTGACTCAGCGCACTTAATGCGTGCTCAGAATTCTCGCGTCGCCTTCGACATCGGCATATATTCTATTCCGGCACAAATTCCACGGATTTCCGACTAATCTTCTTTATGCGGCATGCTCCTGCACAACCTGAAGGCCACGCTCTCCTACACTGTTCCTTGACAAAGAAGAGAAACTCTAGAAGACGACAAGCTCTTCATCCTTGTGTTTGTGTTTTATCCTGAGTTATAGCATAAAGGACGGCAATAATGACTCCTTGTTTGGGATGCGCCACGCATTCTTCATCTACGGGATGTCGTAGAGGCAATTTGAATACGTATCTGGCTTATGCAATGACATGTGGTGGTATCCGACAAACGAGGCAGTGTTTTATCCTTCTAAAGTCTAGTTCCAATTCACCGACCAGAAAGGTTGGAAAGGACCTGGAATCGGGTACACGGCGCCTCACCTGATTGCACTTCCATGTGCCTTAAAAGTAATGCTTTCTTTTTTTGTAAATTTTCAGACATTTTGTGTCATTTTTTGAGCAGATGAAAGCGCAATTCGGGAAAGGGATACAGTTTTGACAGATGGCGGCTATTCTTCCTTCGCTGCGCCGCGAGCGGTCGCGTCGCGGACACGTGGCAAACGTGGAAAACGAGGTCAGCGCGGTCAGTCGATGTGGAAGGCGGCCGATGGTCGGTCGGTGGCTGCTCACTGCTCCGTGGACTCTCCCTGAGCGACGAAAGCAGTGGAAACTGCAGTGGAAAGCAGTGGAAATGTGGAAACATGGGCAGTTTGGATGGCACACACCCTCGAGTCCCTTCCCTAGCCTGATTCTGCGCTCGAAGAGCGCAGAATCCATCCGCGGACTCTCCCTGAGCGACGAAAGCAGTTCCCACATGGGCAGTTTGGATGGCACACACCCTGGAGTCCCTTCCCTAGCCTGATTCTGCGCTCGAAGAGCGCAGAATCCATCCGCGGACTCTCCCTGAGCGACGAAAGCAGTCCCCACATAGGCAGTTTGGATGGCACACACCCTGGAGTCCCTTCCCTAGCCTGATTCTGCGCTCGAAGAGCGCAGAATCCATCCGCGGACTCTCCCTGAGCGACGAAAGCAGTCCCCACATAGGCAGTTTGGATGGCACACACCCTGGAGTCCCTTCCCTAGCCTGATTCTGCGCTCGAAGAGCGCAGAATCCATCCTCGGACTCTCCCTGAGCGACAAAAGCAGTTCCCACAGGGGCAGTTTGGATGGCACACACCCTGGATGCTGCGAGAACCCCAGCTGCGCACTCCCCCTGAGCGCGCACAGCTATGAAGGAAAGATTTCGCGCTCTGTCGCAAAGATGCGTGAGAATATATTAGGGGGGGCCAAAAGTAATGAGACAAAATGAAAAAATTTTTTTATCTCCCTATAACTCAATTACAACTCAACGATGCTGAGGAGTGTATTTGCCATTAAGGGCAAGGACCTTGCTGCCATCGCTCAGCCAACTTCCTGATCCCATCCTTCCAGAACTGCTTGAGCCTGGTGTTGATCAACTGCTCGATATGGTTGTCAAGGACTGCTTGGGTTTTTGTGTCCCTTCCGACTAGGAAGTCCTGTAGGCTCAAGTAGTAGTGGTAGTTGCATGGAGAGATGTCCAGCGAATACGGTGGGTGAGGCATGTGAACGTAGCCCAGCTGGCCAAGCTTATCCGTGCTTACTTGTTCCCGATGGGGTGCGGCGTTGTCGAAGAGGAGAACCTTCTTGAAGCGCTGCGAATGAATAAGAGCGAGTCGCCCGCCCATCTCCTCTATTTCGTTCACCATGGCCTTGGAGTTCATCGTGGTGTTCTTGGGAAACAGCTTCCGGTAAACCGATCCATGGGCGCAGACCCAAAAGCTCCAAAGATGCTTCTCGCCGTGAACATCTCGCCGAACGAAGGTCGGTAACAATTCACCAGGCCTCACCCAGACTTGCTGCTTGGCAGGGTTAAGGTAGAAGACGTACTTCTCATCTTGCGTGAATATTGAGCCCAGGCTGCTCGGGGTTGGGAATTGGGGGAGATTTGAGCGACACAGGTCGACTCGTCAGACTGGGGTTTCGGCATGAGACAGGCTGGGGTTTTTGGCATGCTTCTGGAAAGAGCGGAAGTGGTAACTTTTCAGATGGGCTTCAGTAAGTAGCATACAAACATACAAATACAACAAGCACGAAACCAGACTCCAGCCACGAGATATATGGACACGGCGTGGGGTGTCTCATTACTTTTGGCCCCCCCTAATAGCGGCGGGTGCGTGCGTGCGATGAGCGCTCGCGGCGTAGCGAAGGAAGAATAACCGCGATCGTTTTGACAGGCTTTTTTTCATATTGGAGCACAGTATTCTAGCAGAATCCTAAGAGATGGTGGCCCTCCGCTAGGAAAACGAAATATTCTATGATACAACAGCCTGCATATCAAAAATACTCAAGCCTAAGAGGGTTCACAACTCCCAAAACCCGAGATGAATATTAAACTTTTAAGAAAATTCATCGTAATTTTTGGTTCGAATTTTCTTTGAATACCTTACATCGATTTCAGTTCCAGTCCGATATGTGAAAAGATACGCCGGTCATGTTCCTAGTGGCAAATTAGTCAGGGAGATGTTCTAGTTTGACTTATTGTGTTATTATTATAATTTGATAGTATTCGTTTATGTCATTATTATCCTTCTGTTTGTTCGCATGTAGCTCAGTCGGAGGGGATGCGAACAGTCGTCTGCACTCGAGTTATCAAGTTCTAGGTTCGGATTTCCCTCCCAGAAGAACCAAGCCTTCCATCCATCTATAGTCAGCGAATTGGTTCCAGACTTGTCTAGAAAGAATAAAGCACTGACTACTTCATCGGCTGACCTCCACAACTAAGCGAGTCAGCGAAATACGCATTCAAAATGTCTTCTTGATATACCGTAGAATTAGAATGCATGGCGCATCCCAAAAGGGATTGAGTAAAGCCGTCTTTTCTTCTTTATTTTTTACTGCCTTTCTGTTGAATTACCTGAGAAATGAATCATTTTAAAAACACAATTTGGTTGAATTTTTTGAACGTGGTTGAAGGATAAAGAGCAGCGTTATTCAACAAGTTTTTGGAACGCGCCATGCCTTCAACTCTTGCGAAATATTGCGGAGGCAGATTGAATGCGTATTTGGCCTATGTGGCCTACAGTGGCCAGCCGATGGAGAAGTCGCAGCTGTCCAGACAAGTTTGTTGTCATTCCACTGATCTCGTAGAGATTGAAGCATGATAGGTTTAGGCGGTCCTGAACCAAGAAGTTCCATTAGGAAAAGCTGCGGCAGCCAGCGCCTTTTCCGATTACTCCACCGGTCACCTGCCTTGTTATGTTGAATTTCTGCGGTCTTTAAACACCAAGACAAGATGAAAGGGCTCTCTCAAACGCACCTGCTACATCGGCATAGAATCTTTGCCTTCTGTATAACTGTGCTTTTTGCTCATCCATTTAGCCTCGTAGGTCATCTGAATGGTTTCGTCTTTGATGAAGGAGGTTTTAGCTATTTACATTTACATATTGTTACTGCATACCTGGCGCAGTCGGTGGAGGTGCCGACTGTCGCGTGCACCCGATTCAGGGCTTTTGGTTCGGATTTCCCGCCCATGCCATCCAAACCTGCCATTCCTACGGGGTCGGTGAATTGGTAACAGACTTGTCTGGGAAGGGTAATGCACTGACCAGTCTATCGACTGGCCACTGCAATTCGTTGTACACGCCGGGTACGCAATCGAATTTCCTCCGCGACCTGGTGTGGAGGTATTTAAAATGCGTGGCGCATCTCAAAAGGAATTGATTAACGCCGTTCTTTATAATTTGTAAGCCTCCCAATGGCACTCACAGGGGTTCAGGCTGACTTCTCCGCCAGACCCCTGGCCTAATTTTTCTGCAGCTCCAGCAAGGACGGCTATTGATAGAGCAGATTGCCGAGGTACTCTCAGTGGTGTGTTGCCCTTTCGCCGACCCGTCGTTCTTGACGCG
This sequence comes from Heligmosomoides polygyrus polygyrus, assembly GCA_947396885.1. Lineage (NCBI taxonomy): Eukaryota > Metazoa > Nematoda > Chromadorea > Rhabditida > Heligmosomidae > Heligmosomoides > Heligmosomoides polygyrus. The sequence goes on from OX377206.1 coordinate 89,246,919, forward strand.
CATTGCGGTGCACTTTCAGAAAGTTCGACGCTTCAATACCCCTAAGGCCAGCGGACGTTTTCCAGTACCAAGCAGAGCTTCCTACAAGCGCCGTGTACTTTGCGCAGCTTTCGAACAAACAGCCAAAAGTGTCGCAGAGAGAGGGAGCATGATGAAGGGCATTGGATTAGAAGCCGACGTTTTAATCTCCGACGTCGTTGTGTTTATAAGGTCATGGAAGACCTGACGACAGTCACTCCTTGAAGGATTTGCTGCTTGGACCTCTCGTGTCTTCGCCTTCTTTCATTGCAGAAAGAAAGACTCAATACTCATTGGAGTTGGCATGGGTACGTATTCAGAGTCGGATTCAACCACGATTTGGCAACCAGACACTTATGGAGCTATACAAATTTACTAGATGAGGAAAGTGTCAGCGATAAAACAAAACAAAAAAGAAAGCAGTTCGTATTTCATTATTGTTTAGCTGGCGATGAAATTCTTACCTTCTTGCTTAGAAAAATAGGGGCAGTTGGACAGAGAAATGGCACATTTATGACCAATCAGATCGCATCGAATGGGCGGGGCAGCATCCAAAGTGGTATGGTCGCTGTTCTGATTGGCTGATGCATTTTCGTTCCTCAGATGTAAGCCACATCAACAACTAGCACCGTATACTCTAGCATAATTTCGTACTAACCGTCCCTTCTCAAGTTTGTTTTTGTGCTATTTTTGTCACATTTATTGGTCGGGGGTTTTAGTGATTTTTTTTTGGGTTTTCATTTTCTGTTCTGCTCGACTTCATGTTTTAAAAAATTGTTTCTTTTATGAAAATCTTAGCACTTGCCTTTTTTCAAGGGTAACCACTGATTTTAATCAAACTCGAACTCCTCACTGGGTAGTTCTCCTGAACCAATTACCATCGTCTGTGACGTTACAAGAAACCGTGAGGTAAGTATTACCTAACTGAAGAATAGTAGACCTCATCCTATGGTAGGAGTAGCGCGGTCAGAAGAGAAGTCGATTTTCGCCCGAAGACGGAGGGGGTCTCATCTAGGACAACCAAGCCTTTAATCCCTATGAGGTCGGCGAATTGCTGCTGATATCATCGCCATGACAAAACACTGCTTTGTTCACCCGTTGGCTACCGTAATTCATTGCATAAGTAAAATACGCACTCAAGTCGCTTCAATGATAAAGGACAAAGAACGGCGTTAATCAGAAGTTATTGGGGAAGCGTCATGCGTTCTGCTTCTGCAGGATACCATGGAGGCTATTCGAATGTGTATTTGGTCTCTACTGACTGACGATGACTTTCGGTGGCCAGCCGATGGACAGTCGACTAGTCTTTCATCCTTCCTAGATAAACCCTGCACCAATTGGACGAGCCAAGAGGGATATAAGATTTCGATGGTCTGGATGGAAAATCCAAACCAACACCTAAAACTGGGTGCACGGTCGGACTGACTGCACCGCAACTAAGCGTCCCACATCTGCGATGCGAGGTTTCCAGCATTTTAACCTAAAATTAAATGTAAACTAACCAAATTATGGATAAACAAGTGTTCCGTCGCGCCCACGGCACATTGAACGACGTCTTCGGCACGTCTACTTGATCCCCATACACGTTGAGCGAAGTCTTTGCACGTCTCCTGAGTCCCAGGCACGTCATGCAACGTATTCTGCACGTCTTCTGAATCACCTGGCACGTAGAAGACGTCTGGGTATTTACCGCTATTTTCACGCACCGTAATTTGATCAATATCGATTGAAGGTGATCGATATTACAAAAACGAACTTCAGATTCGCACTGAGCGAACCCGACTACATCCAGGGCTAACCTTTCGGACCGCTCGAACGACATCCATAAAAATCGATAGTTTGATCAATATCGATTGATGGCGATCGACACTTTGAAAACGAACTTCAGATGCGTGTTCAGCCACATCGATTGCTCCAGGGCTGAAGCTTCCAGGCAGGGAGACGACGTCTGGGTAATTTCCGCTATTATCCCGCACCGTAATTTGATCAATATCGATTGATGGCGATCGATACTTCAAGAACAAACCTCAGATTCATGTTCAGCGACCTCGACTGCCCCAGGGCTGAAGTTGATAGGCAGGGAGAAGCCGTCTGAATATTTTTCGCTATTTTCGTGCCGTAATTTTTCCCCTATTTAATGACTAATTTCTGCAGCGGCGCCGATCGATAGTATGACTCGTCGCTTAGCGCGTTATTATAGAGTATATTGTCGTCTGGAAATAGACTGCGTGGAGCGTCCATAAACAAGTTGATTGCCATCGACCTCTAATAGTCGCCTTTCTATCCCTATCACGACATTAACATTAGCATTAGGACTACACACTTTCTTTCATTTTTGTTTATTTTTGTCTTTTCCTTTTTCGCCCTTAGAATGGCCGAATCGTCACACTGATTTTATGACTCTAAAGTAAGGTTAAAATTCTTTAGGTTTAGAGAATTTTAACCTATTGTTAAATATGAACTAACAAAATTATAGATAAATATATATTCAAATTGTATAAAAATTAATTTGCAAAACGTAAAATATAAAATTAAACATAAGAAAAAAAGATATTCTATAGGTTTGACGGTCTTGAAACCGAATATCTTGATAGTGAGTTCCTTCGATCTTCTTCGCCCACCAGGTTCGCTATCAAAGCGTGCTTCTTTCAGTCCTTGAGAAAGACGAGTTCGTCGAAACGTCGGCCGCAATAAAGAATTTTATATCGAACCTGGCAGGCAAAGAGGATTGAAAAAACTTGCACATAAGATGCAAAATTAAAGTTTTTGAACAATTGTATGTTTAAAAGCACTAAGGTTTGCCGAATCAAGGCTTAGTAACTTTGCACATTCAAAAAAGTTGTCACACCTTCCTCTTCACTGGCGACCCAAAAAGAAGGTGTTATAATATGAAAAAATTATATGAAAAAAAAATTCGCCGGGTGAAACGAGCGAAACGAACCACTTTAAGAAGGAAATGTTTATAATTTTATGTTTTTCGCTTTCACTCAGCTTTATTTTAATATTGTGCAAGCCTCCATCAAAGAGGTTTTTATAGCAAAATGTGGCTTCCAATGCGCTTCGGAATGCCGTGCATTCGGATGAATGCGCTTCACGCGAATTCTATGCAAAACGACGTTCCGAATGCGTGGTTATCCTATAACGTTGATATATGAGGTGAGGAGTCCTCCAAAAAGCCCCGCCCTGCATGCGGTCGATTCAAGTTTATGAGCCCGAGCATCCGAGCCTCGAAATAGACCAAATGCGGAGGTCTTCTACTTATAAAGTTGCTCTGAACAAAAAACGTGCAGCTGCACAGAGAGGTCGGCAGGTACCTACAATTAGGTACTAGTCGTCAATGTGGCCTACATGGAGGCGAGAACGGGGCAGCCAATCAGAGCAACGATCTCTACACATTCCCTCTGGGTGACACGACCGTCCGCTGCGCCTGACTCGTCTGGTGAGTCCGGCTTCCCCGTGTAGGCCACATTAGCGACTAGTAATGATGCGCTATTGTTTGAAATCACTGAAGGCTTTGTAGCATTTGCAGCATTGAAATCACATTGGAAGCCAACAGCCCGTATGCGGTGGTGGGTGCTGTCTTTCAAGGAAGATCGGCGCTTTTAGAAGATTTATTCCGCCTCGCATTCGGTCGACTGCGTTTCATGAAATCAACGCAGAGTAACGACGCTCCACATGCGTGTTCGTAACTGTGGCATGTGATTAAAAGCTCAAAAATGTCGCTGCAACTATTCATTTTTTACAGTAGCTGGAAGATGGAGCACAGTTGTAGCGTTTATAATTCTTAAATTTCTTATGACCAACTGCTCGTGAACTTCTTACAAATTGGAAAAACAACTACTCGTTGTATAAAATTCACCGATAAATGACCTAATTTTCGCCCGCAGGTGACCGACTTTCCTCCGGTAGTTCAACGGTGTCTAAGCGAAGGCTTTCTCAAATTGCTTTGCCTCGTGACGCTTCTATACAACTACCGAAACGCGTTACCCTACTCCGCCTACATCAGGCCTTAGTTATTTTTGTATCGAGATCCCTCTTTTACTTTAAATTTTATTTTTTATCTTCATTTATATTAGCTTTATATTTTATTGTGGGTATATTTTATTTTATTTTTTATTTTTAATTTTTTAATTTTTTTAAATTTTTGAGCATCAAAAATTTAAACCTTTCATTCTGGATAGCGAAGTTGGCATATGTGAAATATGCAAGGAACCGGCCATCACATACATTAGATAGAGCGTCCTGCAATGGACGGACATCCTTCGTTCAAAAAACTCCAATTCGTAGACTGAGGTTCTGTTGTCCTACTGGAGAAAAGCCGGTCACCGGTGGATGAAATTCCTATCACCTGCAGGTGATTTATCAACTACCTTGTCCACAGCCTAGCTCCATTGTTATATACGAGCGCCTATAACTTCAATGTCATCTGGACGAGGTCTCTTAACATTTCTGAGCTTTAAAACAGGAAAATTTGCGTTTTTCTCACTTGAAAAATTCAATTCAAAAGCGTAAAATGGCTATTCCTTTGTCGGGGCATGAATTACCACTTCTGACTTCCAAGCCTCGTCGATGTTCGAAAATCTGTGTCGCTGTCTCGTAGACCTAGTCGTTGAAAATTAGGTGGGTCGGCCCCGTAATGCGTTTCGCTGACACTAGCTGGACGAGAAATGTCGTCGACCGGATTTGGCGAGATGTCAAAAGAACACTAGAACATCCACCAACGCGTTGGTCGACGCTCTTCGTGTCTCTCGAGCGAGAAGGATTCATTGGAGCACTTTGGCACGCGATAGGGACAAATGAAGACGCTGTTGGCACCCGCTCGAGCAGCTCGATGATCAACGGGACGGTTATTGATACCACTTCCAACTGAGGTTGTATCTCCTCTCTGAAAAGTTGAACATCTACAGCCGGCGTCGGCTTTCCAGCCAGGAGCTGTTTGTTCTATTGCCCTACGGTTGTACTACTGGCGTAATGCGTTATGAGCAAACGAGATTCTGCTTCAGGGCTAATAAGAGCCATTAGAAATCTCGTCGTCGGTTCATTTCAGAAGCACAGTGAGGGCATTATGCTCGGCAATTACTCCTTTCGGCGATGTAGAGCCCCATGTGCTGCAGCTGCGCTTCTCGTCGTCGTCGTGCGTCCGTCGGGCCGCAGATGCGTGTTTATTCATCCACGTTCGCGGCCCATCCATTTGATTAATCAACTGCCTGGTTACACGCCGTCTCGTACAGGATACACGGATAAGTCCCGCGGAGCTCTATGCAGCGCCGAGACACAGTCGCGAAGTTGTGTCAGAGCCGTAGGGACAGCTGCGAAAAAATAGAACACCACGAAGGAAAATACACCATTGTGTATTTGTGAAAACCTTCCAGATTGCTGTTCGATCAGCATGCTTAAAAATTTCGAATTTTATTCAAAATCTGAATAAAATTTGGCGCGTGGAGCGCAGTCGGAGGGGGCGCCGGCTGTCGCCTGCACCCGATATCAGGTTCCTGCTTCGGATTTCCCGCCCAGGCCAACCAAGCCTTCCATCCCTCCGGGGTCGGTAAATTGGTACCAGACTTGTCTGGGTAGGATAAAGCGTTGACTTGTTCATCGGCTGGCCACCGCAAGTCATTGTATGGCCAAATACGCATTCGGCTCGCCTCCACGACATCCAGTGGAAGTAGAATGCGCGTCGCATCCCGAGAAGGACCGTCCTTTATCCTTATCCTTATTCAAAATCACATTGAGGGAAAGGAGAGCCCCGTTCTGATGACCGGGTAGGGTTCCTGAGAGAAGGCTGTGTATTATACTGTTAGCTAGATTTCCTGCCTACAAATGCAAATTGAAGGGGTGCGGTTGAAGTTCGTACGACTGTGGACTGGATTACAAACTTCTTCTTAAGTAGAACACAGAGGTTTCTGTGGTGTGTCGGAGTTAGTCCGTCTGTTTATCCATCTGTTCGTCATCTCGTAGCTATTGGCCGTTGCACACCACAGCACACCGTACTATAGGACAGTCACGTTTGGTAATATCAATTTTTGCTCAGAATTGGTCCACTCTCTAGTTGTAAATACATTCGAATAATTATTCGAATAACCTGTTCTATTGATTATTCAAATAATCGATTAATCAATTTTTTGTAGAATTCCAAATAATCGTTCGAATTCGAACATCATTGATTCTGAAAGGTCAAATATTCTTTGGAATTCGAACATCGATAAAAAACATATTGAAATATTATTCAAAAATTGAATACTCCAGCATTACTTAAACAGCGAATAAGTTTATTCAAATATTGAATAAATTTAAAATTTTCAAGCACAGAAACTGATCCGAACAAGCTATTCTATTCGACCTCAATTACGAATAATCAAAAATGGTCGGGGTTATTCGAATTCGATCATTCGAAAAATTTGTTGAGCAAAGTTCAAAAATTTTATACGTAGAATTTTTTTGTTTGTTATTTGTTCGATAAAATTTCATAAAAGCACAACTAGTCCGTCCGTTCGTCCGTCTGTCTGTATGTACACGCACAAAATTACTAGAAGACTCAAGCGCTTCGCCGCTTTAAGAAGGATTAGCTGGCCATCGGCACCGTATAATAACCGGTAAACGAGCTTACCAAAAAATTTTCATTATTGATCAGTCAACCGATAACGATCGATAATATTAATTTTTGCTCTCAGTTAGTACGTCTGTTTGCCCGCCTGTCCATTCGTCCGTATACACGTGCTTCGCCGCTTAGAACTAACCATACAGAAGTGCGAAGCTCCATGGGACCTTTTTAATTTTTAATCAAATACGTAGCAGAACCAAACATTCATTTTCAGTGCACATAATAAACTCGGTGATTAACATGCTTTGAAAAACACAAAGGACGGCACTAATCAATCGCTGTGTGGGATGCGCCATGCATTCAACTTCCACGAGATGTCGTGGAGGGAGCATGGATGCGCATTTGCCCTACACGACGCTTTGCGGTGGCCGCTGCAATATATGGGCCTTTAGGCGGGCATCACAGAAAACAAACAATATCGATCAATTAATCAATCTGCTGACAGACCTCGAGGATATCGCGGATGTTACGGGCGGTCAAACAGCGCCGGTGGTGTAAGGCCAACATCGCTGCCCGGAAAGCAGAAGATGCGGGTTCGAGTCCCGCCTAGCGCAAGAGTTTTGATCGCAACAAAACATCCTGTAACAGCATATAGCCTCTCTACCAGCCACTCCAGGCTTAAGCAAATGTGTTGAAGCTTAACTAATTAATCTTTGGGGTACTATGGAGCCAGAAAAGGGTCGAGAGGTCTTCTTTCCTTGCGCGCATATGTGTCCCTGACAACTTATCCATGTTTTAATTTAAAAACATGCAAAATGTGTACGGAAGGCGTTAAAACTTATAAGCAAAATTATTTTAAATTTAACTTATTATTAGGACATGATATTATTTAAATTTAAAATGTGTTAAATAATTTAATTTAATTTAGAAATAAAAGTACTGATTATTTTATTTTTTAGTTATGGGCATTTATTGAACCATAAGCTGCTATCGATTTCCACGGAGAACGGGCAGAAGACGGCGATGTTCCTCTTGCTGCTGATAGGGAACGACAAAAGAAACAAATCGACTGATTAGATAGTCATCTTGCACGGACGTGTACGCGAACACCTAAAAAAGGCTTAGGCGGCCTTTTACTGAGCAATATCATGCGAATATTAAGTTTTATTCGGTTGATAGAGTGCATAGGCGCGTTGTAGCGCTGTCGGAGAAGACACCGGCTGTCGAGTGACCCGATCCTAGGTTCTTTGTTCGGGTACTCCACTCCGGTTAATCAACCCTTCCATCTCTCTGAGGACGGTGATTTGGTACCTGGCTTGTCTGGGAAGTGCAACTCCCCACTTGTCGTCAGTTGGCCACCGCAAGGCGTCATGTAGGCCAATTGCGCAACCATGCTCCCTCCACGACATCTCGTAGAAGTAGAATGCATGGCGCATCCCACACAGGAATTAATTACCGCCGTCCTTGTGCTTTTAAACGCATGCTAATTACCGAGTTTATTGAGCGCACTGAAAATGAATGTGTGGTTCTGCTTGATAAAAAATTCAAAAGCTCCCATGAAGCTTCGCACTTCCGTATTTAAATCCAACCATAGGAAACTCTTCCAATTGTCTAAATCCCTTAATCTCGAGGAATATTGCGCTTTTAAATGGGAAAATGATGCCTTGGTTTTGATAGATTGCGCTTCATAAATCGACATTCAACGCAGAAGGTCGATCCTATTATGTTTGATATATGAGGTGAGGAATTCCTAGAGAATCTACCTAAAATACAAATCCAAGCTTCCAAACAGAACGAACGGTATTCTTGGGGAAAGGGAACTTTAGAGAGGAGACCGGGAATGGTTGTTCGCCGAGAACGAGACTCAGAACCTTCGATTTAAGGAACTCGATTGGGTTGTATCGTCTCATCCTCTGAAATTAGCTAGGATACGGATGTCAGCAACGGAGCAAATACAACGGAGGTAGCCGCCAAGGACGAGGTGACTGAATTCACAGATTTCCCGAGATCTACTAGAGGCGCAGATAGAGGAGGTGCTGGCCCCCTCATGCACCTCGAATCGATTCAAAATTCATCCGAACCAAACAAACCTTCGTCAAACCTTCCGTAGTCGGCTAATTTATTACGGTATTAATTGCACAGAAAAACATGATTTGTTCGGTGCTGCTTTGTATAAGAATAGTAGGCAAATGTGCAAGCAAATGCCTCCACGATGCCTTGAGGAAGTGGAAAGTGTGGCGCATTCAAAGAGAGACTGACTGACATTGACGTTTTCTTCTTAATTAATTTGGGTTTTGCAAGAAAAGTGTGTAGTGTTTTGCAAAGTATAAAGGATAAAGGACGGCGTTATTCAATCCCTTTCGGGGTGCGTCACGCATTCTACTTCTACGGGATGTCGTGGAGGCGTTTTGTTGAATGCGTATTTGGCCATACAATGAATGACTTGCGGTGGCCAGGCGATGTACAAGTCAGTGCTTTATCCTTCCCAGACAAGTCTGGTACCAATTCGCCGATCGAAGGCTTGGTTGGTCTGGGCGGGAAATCCGAACCAGGAACCTGGTATCGGGTGTAGACGACAGCCGGTGCCTCCTCCGAATGCGCTTCATGCGTTTTGCAAAGTGCCCAAACCAAAATGCCTATAATGGAGGATGGTCTGAAGCACCAGAAGCTGGAAGAAGGAATGCGAAGCGTACCCTTGAATAGGTTGAAAAGCATAGTTATATCTGCAAATGTCCTTCTACAGAAGGTCTTTTTAGAACAAATTTACTCAACCGTGTTCTGTACGAAGGCATGCTCATGAGGTTCATATGAGGACGGTTAATACCCTGCTAAAAATAAGCCTTGTGAATGTCATTTGAACCTTTTCTAATTTCCTAATAAGCTTTTTAGAAAAAAGACTTCAGTATGGCCGTCGTACTCTAAGATAGGAAGGATGTATGTTTTGTATTATTTGATAAGAATGGATAAATTGGTAGTCTTGAAGTTCCTGAACAAACTGTGAAGATGTTATCCTGATTTGGTAACGATGTGGCTGATGCGGGCCTCCCAGCTAAGGGAGGTACACACAGTGATTCTTAGATCTTGGATTTGAGAGACACTGGCAAATTCGGCAAGTACTCCGTAATCGTCTGAATAGGCAGCAACGTATACAGATCGGTCGGCTGTCAAAAATGACAGCAGATCTATGGTGTATATTTATTTAAATACGTCACAGGGATGTGCCACAAGTGGGAACGAAGATCTAAATGCAATTAACCATATGATTAGATTACTAGCGGAGAAAAAAGTAATAAAAAGTGAATAAGTTTGCAATAAGCAAGTAATTACGGCTGCGCTTTTCTGTATGTATTGTACATATATGTACTTATGTGCTCTCCAGTTTTCAGCAGGTTCCTGAAGTTCTTTTATTGGCTAATACTTTGTCTCAGTTCAATAACCTTTAGGACTTTTTCCTGTTCTTGTTTTCCTTTAAATCATCATTTTGCTTTTTTTCGTAGCTTTGCAATTGATGGTTCAGCGCACTCTGTCTTTTTATCACGCCTTCCTTTCAGTTTCCATATGGGAACACCAATTGTTGAGTGGGCAAACGATGAAGAGGCAGGGTCGGCGATGTACTTGAAAGGACACCTATGACATCTTACAAATTGCTCCGTGTAATAGGGCTCACTACAACGCATCTTTTCAGTTTGAAATATTTTCCCGATGATGTCAGTGCTCCAAGAAGGCGATTCCAGTAGAGGTCTATGGGTGAACATTACAATTGCTCCTATTCTTTGTTAAAGCTCTTACTGTATTGATCTTGTGTGGTGACGTCACAGTATATTTTAGAAGCTTCCTCAAACATACTATATAAGGCCTGTCGAGTACGAATACAGCAACAATGTCAACGAAATGCAGCAGCATCCTAAGACCTATCGTCTACTACGAATTTCTGCAAGGCCGTTCCGCAACGACTGCAGCCTCAAACATCAGCGCTGCATTCAAGGAGGAAGTCATTCACTATTCCACAGTGGCCCGTTGGCATCAACGCTTCAAGGCTTGAGATATCTCTCTCGAAGATCGACCTAGTTCTGGACGCCCCCCTCTGTTGGACTCAGAAGGCGTGCTTTCCTGGGAGTTGCTGGATAGTGAGACCACAGTCACAGCATCTGTCTACGCTACCCAGCTCTGAGGTTGGCCGACGCCATGCGCCAAACACGTCCCAGAACGGGAAAATGTCTACCTGCTGCAAGAGAACGCTCGTCCTCATGTCGCAGAAGCGCGTCGTGAGAAAATTCAGGAGTTACGCTGAGAAGTTCTGTTCCATCCACCGTACTCTCCAGACCTCGCTCCTTCTGACTAGTACCTGTTCAGAGCTCTGAAGCAGCATCTTCGAAGTAGAGAGCTCGATGATCCACGTCAACTGGGAATAGAGGAATTTCTGAATTCTTTTCCTCTCAGCCCTCGGAATTCTGGCGGAAAGGAATTGAAAGGGTGTCTAAAAGATGGGGCAGGATCTTAGACTTGGGTGGAGAATATATCGTGAACTGAATTTTTGTTTTAGCAAATAGGGAAAAATTTGAATATTGTTGTGATAGTGTTGCAAGACTTTTCGATCAACCTAATAACTCGAACTTATCGGATAGATTCGAGTCGAATGTGTTACGACTAAATTGAGACGCTTCTCCAAATTAAATGCGACAGTATTTAAGTTGAAGTCAAAACAAGGTCTAAAAATTTCAATTCAACATCAAAGGGAAAAATAAATAATGATACTGAATTGAAATTTTTAGACCATGACTTTATTTTGACTTCATCTGAGCTATGTATGTATATTCTAATTTGAAAAGTCTCCAAACCCATCAGGTTGACTTGAAGAAGCTCAAGTTGATCGGTTTACTAACCAGATAAGGTACACTCTCGCGGACAGGCAGGAATCGTGACAGGACCTACATCAGGCCACTCGACGTGCAGCTGGAGCGTCTTCGGGACTATGGATTAGGCCATAGAAAAACCACATAGCATAAATGGTATAGAATAAAAATTGAAATTTTAAGAAGAAGAGAAAAATTTGAAATTGAAATTGATCTGGTTTTGTGTTGCTTTTTCCGATGAAAAGCCCAATATAATTTGGCAAGGGTTTGTGCAGTTGGAAGAGGTGCTAGCTGCCACACCCCCGATTCCAGGTTCCTAGTTCGGATTTACCGCCCGCACCGGTCAACCAAGTATCTATCCCTCCGGGGTCAGTGAGTTGGTACCAGAGGGGTACGAGGACAAAACACAGAGTGTTCATCGTTTAGACAACGCAAGTCATATGGGGGGCAAACACACACATACCAAAATCGGTCACAACGACATCCCCTAGAAGTAGAATGCATGGCGCATCTCGATTTGGATAGAAAAACGCCGTCCTACATCCTTTAATCCTAACTGAAGCCTGGTAGTATACACTCGATTTGTCTGAAGCTTCGTACCGCTTATCCTATTAGTTCTCCACTCTAAATATGTAAGTATAGGTAGAGTGCGTGGCTTATCCCATAGAGAATTGATCAACGCCGTTTTTTACTTTTACTTTAACTGGTATTTAGCAGAGAGAGAGGCGAGAAGCGACGGTACTCAAGTTTCTGAAAGCCTTTCAGTCGTTTATTTATTTATTTATTTACTTTTGTATATCGATTTTGAGTCATTCCATGACGTGCTTGTGAACGGGGACGCAGTCGTTCTAGGTGGCGTTCTAATAGCGCGGTGGGAGGGCGTATTGCTCTTGAAAGGCCAATTTCCTCAGCGCCCCCCCCCCCCCGTGCACTCTACTACCTGTGTACTTAGCAGCTCATCATTTCGCCTGAATGCGCATGTTCTAGACGCTCTCGAATTCGTACTTGGTCGCCGATGGAGGTGTTCGATTACCAATGAGCCAATTTTTCCGAGCGCCAAGCTCTTTCTTACGAAAAATCCAAAATTATTCACCTGAATCCAAACGAGGAAGCGGATTCCTACTGAAAGGGCTAGTTCGCCGCACGTTTGCTTCCATGCAATTCCATTCGTCCGTCTGCGCCGATTTAGTGGCCGTTCGCACGATCGGCTTTACATCGGGATTGTGATTTTCTGCTCCGAGCAAATCCTGTAGGGCGGGAATCACGCGAATATGATGGGAGACGGATATGCACTATAACAAGCAAACAGTATTTATCGGCCAACCATCGATCGATTTATCGATTTTTGCTCATAGTTGATTGTTTAAAATGACAACTGTAAAAGAAGGAATTAATATTACTCGATTGGTAGAGCATCTGACTGCTTTAGCATTAATGTGGAAGGCAGAGGATACAGATGCACGCACATGTATTAGGTTGTTCGATTATTAATATAGTTTTTCCATATTTTCAGAGCGAATTTATTTAACTAATTAAAATTTAATTTTTCAATTTAAATTTACAAAGTTAGTTTAATTAACAACAAACATTAATCAGCGACATATTGACCATTTTGACCATATGCCATCTTTCGGTAGGATAAAGGATAAAGGATAAAGGACGGCATTATTCAATCCCTTTCGGATGCACCACGCATTCTACTTCTACTGGATGTTGTGGAGGCGAGTTGAATGCGTATTTGGCCATACAATGACTTGCGGTGTGCAGCCGATGAACAAGTCAGCGCTCTATCCTTCCCAGACAAGTCTGATACCAACTCACCGACCCCGGAGGGATGGAAGGCTTGGTTAGCCTGGGCGGGAAATCCGTACCAAGAACCTGGCACCGGGTGCGGGAGACAGGCGGCGCCTCCTCCAACGGGCCCCATCTTCCGGTAAGTTGAAAAAAGTAAGTCGTTCGAAGAAGCCTTGGTTTTTAGAAAAGAAGAACTGGTTCAACTCATTTTTAGCTCGATCAAAATCAAATGTTTTACCGTTCAAAGGAAGCGAAACAAATGCTAGTCTAGTGGTGCTTAGTTAGGGCTATAGGGCGGATGTGGCACCAGTTTCGAATTTAGTTCCGTCAACTTTTGACAGGTCATTAAGTAGATATGTGGCCTGGCACTCTCACAATGGAACATCACCCATTTGCGTAGAAATAGAATGCGTGGCGCATTCCGCGTAGGGATTGATTAACGCCGTCCTTCATTACTACTTTTTGCATGGGAAGCCCATTTTAACTACGATATTGTGCAATACAACGGAAACCAACGAGGACTGAGCAAGGAATAAAATAAAATAATAAAACAAGAATAAAAAGTGAGAATAAGGGTGTTTCTTTTGATAGATGCTTTCGATAATGTTGCATAAAAGTGTTAAAAGTGATCCAGATGTTTTTTTAATAAAGGTTTTAATAAGTAATAATTGTGAAAGTGGGCGATTTTTACTAATGTTAATATAGCTAGCTGTTTTACCCTTTAACCATTTATACGTACGGTGGCCGGAGGAGGTGCCGGCTGTCACGTTCACCCGATACCAGGTTCTTGCTACGGATTTCCCGCTCAGGCCAACGAAACCATCCACCCCTCCGTTGTCGGTGAATCGATACTAGATTTGTCTGGGAAGGATAAAGCACTTACTTGCTTGTCGGCCGGCCACCGCAAGTCAACGTATGGCACACATTCGCCTCCGCGACATCTCGTAGAAGTAGAATGCGTGGCGCATCCCAATAGAAATTGAGTAAGCTGTCCTTTATCATTTATTATTTATCACTAATGTCTTCCGCTCAGATAAGAGTGAAACCATCTAAAATGAGAGACTTGAAACTTCAGTTGGTGAAGCTGAGTAAGAAGCCTCTTATGGGGCACTTTATCAAAAACTTTTAGTTTTGACATGTCGATGTATTTATTTTCCTATGTATTCATAGCTATTCCTTTGTTTTAATCCCATTCGTAGTGGGCGTCCTTTAATGTGCATGTGTGAAGGTTATAGACACTCGAATACCACATGGTAGATCACAAGATGGTCCCCCTGTATAGATCATAGGGGGACCATCTTGTGATCTACCATCTCACAAGATGGTCCCCCTATGTATGTAGTTTTAGCCGCGGAACATTTCTAAACAGAAACCTACATAATCAGGTTCTTCGTCTGCCCACGAAGTACGTCTTCAAATTCAGATCCATTCTGTCGCCGCTTCTCTCCATACATTAGATGTGTTGTGATGCCAAGCCTGACTTCCTGCCTCTCGCTCACCGCTCTCGTCTGAGCACTATGTGTAGGTCTGGAGAGCGAGGACTGCGTCCCGGACTAGTGAAGTGCTAGAAGACTACAAAGCCGTGTGCACATGGTCGGGTGGCTCGCTAATTTAATCGCGGCGCCAGACAAACCAAGGTTTAGTTTCGGGACCAAGTTGCCGATTTTCTTCCATTCGAGCGCCGTGCCTGCCCTTCATGACGCGTATGTAGCTCCAATTGAATTTCGGATTCGGGTACTTCACTCGTTCGTCCGCTGTTTTAAATCGCAGACTTCCATCGTATAGAATTAGATGTTTGAATAGAAACACTCCAATATTTATTTATTTATTTATTTATTTATTTATTTATTTATTTATTTATTTATTTAATATGTTTGCTTAGGTTGCTATTTTTCAATTTGCTTCAAAATGTTTTTGACAACACTTTTTGGTTTTCGAAAAAAAATCCTAGTTGCGATCTAGCGCGAGCACACTTCACCAAACTCTCTACACAATTTTTCGGTAATTTTTTCCTTCTGCCGATTCTTGCTTGATTTTCTTAGCGAAGGCCTGGCATCTTCTGTATGTTTTCCATACACGCATCTAGAATCTTCTGCCACTACAACCCCCCCCCCCCATCGATTGTTAATTCCAGACGATTTTGTTGGCGTAGTCGAGAATTAAATAGGAACAACTACTAATCGATCGATTGTATGTGATTCTAGACACCACGAGGACTATAAGTTTATTGATTTTTTCATTTTTACTTCGTCTGCCTACCCTTCGTCGTGCTGTATCCGGACTTTTCTTTTTCTTTTCTGTTGCATCTGCTTCGATAACAATTTTGATATGTAGTCTTCGGCTATTGAATGTGTGTTTTGTAAAAATAACAAATAAAAATAATCTTTATCTACTTGGAAAGCTTCCATCGCTTCTTTGGTTTTCTGCTCGTGATCATTATAACGTCTGCGCTTATGTGGGACGACGAAGTCATGCGTGCACGTTACAGTTGTGCTCGAATCACCTATTGAATGCGTATTCGAATTTTTTTATTCGAGTTTGATTCGAATTCGAATATTCAAGAAATCACATTTCGCGAATGCGCTTGAATTCGAATTTCGAATATTAAAAAAGATCCCGTTTTTCGAATGTACTTGAAATTGAATAGTCAGAAATCGGGGTTTTCGAATGTTTTTGTTCCCAGTGGCACTACTTCTCCAGTTGTGGTCAAATTGCTCCGCTTCCGGCACCTTCCTCTTGAAAGGAACTATGGGCTATTGCTGCATTTTGCTCCGTTGTGTCTTTCAGCGTACATAATGTCTCATAATGTCCCTAATGTTATTTATTAGTTTTTGATCTAGGATTGAACGTGGGCTATAGTTGTGCTCTCATAATGATACCGAATTTTGGAGTGGTTTCGAATGCTTGTAAATTTCGAATAATTGAATTGGATGAATATTTAGATCTATGGTAAGACGTAGTAAATTGCTGTTGAGACCTTCGAATTTTTTAGGAATGCCTGAGACGACGCCAGCGGTCCTATGGCCTTTGTCATACCATCGCTCACCCCGAGCAACGCCGATATGCTCCCATATCGATCGGGCGACGCGATGGAATCAATATGGGTGCATATCATTAGGCGTCGCTCGGGGTGAGCGATGGTATGACAAAGGCCTATCGCATGGGCTTACATGGGCATATTATTATATCATCCCCCGCGTTCACCAGCAGTTGAAAATTATAAGGGACTAGAAAATTATATCGTTACAAGTGCTGCATGCCTTGCACTTGCGCTCTTCGCTCGATGTTACAGTACCGTCATCATCATCATCATCATCATCATCATCATCATGAGTATCGATCGATATTGGCCTTCCTATCGAAATTTTCCACCTGATGTGAAGCACTCCGTCGGCCATAATACCCGCGTGTCCCCCACTCCGATCGGTTAAATCTGAAAGAAAATCGGTGATATCATTCGATGTTGAATGCCTACCGTCCTTCCTGTGAAGGCCTTCAGTTGACGGCCATAATGACATATCTCCCACCTGATCGATTAAATCTGAGAGAAAATCGATAATCTCGATCGATATTGATTGCCAGCCCTGTTATGAAAGGCTTGTTGACCTTCTGAATCCCAGACACGTAGAAGTCGTCTGGGTATTTTTCAGCAATTTCCGCTATTTTATGACTAATTTCACCAATTTTTTCTCGTATTTTACGACTTATCGCTTGGCGGATTATTTTACAGTATGGTACTTGACTCCTTCGTCTGCAATAATCGCCGGAATATCTATTATCCCTTGTTCTTCTTCGCTAAGCCTTGACTAAGTCGCTTTTCTTTGTGTTATCGTTCTACAGTTCTTGCCAGAAGTTCGCTGTTGGCTTCATAAGAGTGATCCTTATCTTGACGTCTCCTTGACACCGCGTTATTCTATGGCCTGCCCTTTACTGCGTGTGCATAGTTCGATTACTCTTGTGCTCGTTGTTTCTCTTCCGAAACCTGTGAAAATTTTCCGTATCGTTACAGAGGCTTCCATCAGGACCGTAGATGACAGCGAAAGGTGTCGCTCTCAATGGAGAGCGTGAGAGACCATTTCGGTTCGATCCCGATGATCCGGAATACATTAAGGATTTGCAGCGTCCGGCGGCAATAAAGGCAGGTTATTACTTCACTCCAATATGGTACACATTCAAATCCCGTTGTGTATGTAATTGTAGCATATGGGGACTTCTCTAACAAGGGATAATTTTGTTACAGGAAGATCTCACCGAGATGGAACGACGAAAACGAGTTCAGCAACTGCTTGAGTCGAAGAGCTTCTGCAAGGAGTTGGAAGAGGTGGGCAGGGTCGTAGGGTCGCTCTGAAATAAAAAATAATAAAATAAACCTTGCTTCGCTTGATGCTACTACTTCAGGTGATACGTCAGGAATCTGGCAGTGCTCGTAGCGACGTCGAGCATCTGAAGACGATACAACGGCTGTCCGAACTCACGCTGCCGAACAGCGGAATTTCCTTTGCCGCTTTGCATTCTCTTGGTGAGTTCGGACGCCTGCACCGAATTCTGCCGGAATTCTTAGAGTTTGCGTAAAGCACTGAAGATCATGAAAGGGTTTAAGGCCAGCAATCAAAATTCAGTTAAAACCTGGCATGACCTCATACCATTTTTTAATTTTTTCATTGCACTGTGTAGTAATTAAAACGTCTTAGAATTTTGCATTCAGCTTCTGTCTACAACTCCATGGTTAAAGTCCAGTTGCTGCTCTCACCATCAAACAAAAAACGCGCAACCGAAACCTATTTTTCGGGCCAAAATGACGTCACGAAGCCAAACTTCTTCACGTCTTTTCGTGTTTCTTAGCGGTGTTGATCGACATTTACTACTGCAGAACCTTGTAGATTAGCTTCTATTGGCTGTCGCTTCGTCACAGAAGTCCCAGAGTATTGATCGATATGGATTAGCCATGTCTTCGGAGAGCAGTTAGATCATTAGCCTAGCTACCGTTCTAACTATTGGCCGCAGCTTCGTCCCGGAGGTTAATAATATTGATTGATATTAATTAGTTGTGTCAACAGACACTACGGAAACTTGTGGACTAGCAACCGTTTATTTATTGGCCGCCGCTTCGGGCCAGAAGTTTGTAATATTGAGCGATATTGATCAATTATGCTAACAGAAATTTCTGATATCTGTAGGCTAACGGCCTTTCCAACTACTGGCTGCGACTCTTTTCGAGAGGTCAATACTATTGATCGATACTGATTAGTCATTCTGTACTATTTACTTGTTGTGAAATCTTTTCGTGGGCCAACATATTCGATTCGGGCTGTCAAGTCTGTATATAAATCAATAGTATCGATCGATAGTGATGGCAGCCTTGTGCTGTTTACTTATTGTACCTCCCGACTGACGATCGTAGCGTAATGCTCTTCGCTTACGGTTAACCCTGAGCAGGGTTACGGCATCGAGCAAAATGGGAATATTTTTTATCTTTTGGTCATTAATTTTGCGCAGACGAACGGACGGACGAACAGACTAAGCGACAAGGGGTTTTTTATGTACATGGTGTTTCAGTAAGCGTTTACTCTAATATGGTTCGAATGGTCATGATGTTTCCGTCATCTCCACTAAAATGATGTGCTTTATTTGAAAGTGTGGTGATTTTAAATTCTAGCCGTATGTTGGTAGGCTGTTAGTAGGCGGGCGCGTGTAGCGCAGTCGGAGGAGGCACGACTGCCGCGTGCACCCGATACCAGGCTCCTGGTTCGGATTTCGCGCCCAGGCCAACCAAGCCTTCCATTCCTCCGGGGTCGGTGAATTGGTACCAGACTTGTCTGGGAAGGATAGAGCGCTGACTTGTTCATCAGCTGGCCACCGCAACTCATTGTATGGCCAAATACGCATTCATGTCGCCTCCACGACATCCCGTAGAAGTAGAATGCGCTGGCGCATCCCAGAAGGGATTGAGTAACGTCGTCCTTTATCCTTTTATCCTCTGCATTAGTAGGCAAGGTAGCGACGTGCACCTGTCCAGTGTTTTGTAGTATTTACCTGAATGATTGTTTTTTTTTTCAAATGCAGTTTTTACAAAGCATTGCTGTTTACACGAAAAATAGCGTTCCATTCGTATGCTTTTTCAGGTGCATCAGCTGTTCCAATAGCAGATCTGAAGGGTAACGACAATTACTCTAGACAGGAAAAACTGCTACGGAACAAGCTAGCCTCACTTTATCGTCTAGTAGATCTATTCCAGTGGTCGCTAGGAATATACAACCATATCACGGTGGGCGCTTTTTCCTAATTTTGTTAGGTTTTTTTAGCAGTTCTGCTACAAGTTCTTCGGTTCCCTGATTTCAGTTACGCCTACCCAGCGATGAAGATCATATTCTTATAAACCCATTCGGATTACTGTATCACGAGATTACTGCCGGAAGCCTCGTGAAGGTGAACCTTCAGGGCGATGTTGTTGATCCTGGAACGACAAGGCTGGGAATTAATCAGGTACGAGAGATGGTTATTCGTTTGTGATCTGCTATATCAACGAATTTACACCAGGCTATGGGTATGAAATGTAAGATTTCTTACTTCTTCGTCTTCGATGGTCTTCCATTTTTGTACTAGAAGCTCGTACAGCTTTGAATTGGACTCATAGACACAGGTGGCAGTTTATTGCTACCGTTTGTGAATTTTCTTCCTCGGGGTTTTGAATTTCCAAAGCTCTAAAAACGCATTCAACCTCATAAAGGAAAACCAGGCCCATAGCTATAATAGCAGGTTCAGCACTTTTATCTTAGACGGTGTATGACGTAACGTATATGATTAGGTAAGAGGAAAACATTCTTCGGTACTTTCCGGGCAAACGACACAGCGCGCCGCACCAGACGTACCAGGGGCATAGACGCAGACACAGGGTACCTATAAGTTCCTGCCGTATCAGCTGACAGGTGAAGGAAGGTCTTTTAAGACGAAATCCACTAGGCGCTCAGCCAATCACAGGAGTTAGAGGGGATCATGACATGGCGAGCCACGCCATTGGCTATGAGTTGAACAATTTGCGCGGAAAGTATGTGTTTTTCTCAGGGGTGAGAGTGTGAATGTACCCTTTTTCTTGACTCCTGCTTCTGAAGACTTTTGGCTTCAACATGGGGCTTTGAGCCAATTAATTTCTAGTATTACGATTTCTACTTTCCTCTGCTTAAATTTTAAAATCAATTCAACTGTGCGACTTAGCCATCTCTTCCAAAGTCCACTATATGCAACAACGCCAAACGAGGTGGTTTGCGCTCATCAAATTCTGACTGCTTCAGAATGGCTTCATGCTTCATGCAGCAATCCATTCGGCTCGCCCCGACATCCGATGTATCCTGCATATGCATACAGCGGTGGTGTCGGCTGTGGCCAGTATGAAGTGCGGCCTTCTACCACTTTGCCAAGAGGCAATGGTAATCGGACCCGTGGCGTATCACGACTGTCAAGTAAGTTGGTCTTCTGGATCGAGGACGAGTCCTGGTCATTCATTAGTATTTGTGATGCGCCATGCACTCGCTCTTACGTGGTATCCAACTTGCACTTTAAGTTGGACACTCTTCATTTTAAACCAGTCACTTTCAAAGCAAAGACACTGGAAGAATTAAAGAAAATACAAGGAAAGTCACAAGTACGACAAAAATTTAAGCATAACCAAGGCAATATAATTTTTTGTTTGAAAGAATTCACATGAAATTACTCCTACAGAGTATTTTATGAAGAAATGTGCACATTATTTAAGTAAGCGGAAATTTATTGATTTATTTTTTTTACTTTTTATTGAAAATAAGTCGCTTTTGTGTCCTTTCTATCGACGTAGAAGGGAAGAAAACAGAAAAAAATTCTTTTTCAAATTCAATTCTTCTCTTATTTTTTTTAAATTTTTGCATGAGCATAGAATTTATATCCGTTTAGCCAAAAACAGTGTCTTAGATGCATTCTGAAGTGCTCAGACACAAAGAATGGTTCGTGCGAAGTGATTGAGCCGTGCACTAGTCCAGAACGTTCCAGCGTTCATTTGATTGACAGTGTCAATGCTTTTTACCTGAAGTTATGCAAGGCATAATGGAATATTTCTTCAATTGTGATTTATTTTGATGTTAATTGATTCTCACACATGTGAGCAGCGTTTGCGCTGTCAATAGACAATGCAGGAGTGTGCGGCGCGATCTCCCCGCATAGTATTCTACGTAGCATATTCATTGGTTTTTAGCATCTTAGGAGAAAACTCTGAAGGTCCGTGTCGCGAATGTGGACAGCATGAGGAGCTGGAGGTGCGTCAGCCAATCATAGTCAGGCCGCATCGATTGGGTGTGCATCTCAATACGAGCATTTTAGTAGGTGCTGTGCTTCTGTGCTTAAAAGGCCGGCATGTGTTGGGTGGATGCTCTGCTTGGTTCCGATTGGTTGCGAGTTCCTAATTCTGCTCACATTCGCAACGTGGTCCATACACATAGTGTGAATTCATTTATTTAAAGAAGAATAAAGAAATTACTAAATAAGGAATTTGTAGCAAAACTTTTCTCTGAAAAAATAAATAAATTTCATTTTTAGACCTTATCTATTTACACTTAAAAGATATGTGTCAGTTGCTTTACAAAAAGTCATTTTTTTCCGGAGAATTCCGCTTACAATTTAAAGAGTGTTTAGTTTAAAATAAAAGTGTCCAGTTTAAAGAAAAAATTATATATATATATATATATATATATATATATATATATATATATACCATGACCGAACGTCTTCTCAGTGAATGGGTATCATGTCTTTATTATTACAGAGCTCGCTGGACGAGGAGGAAGGCAGGAAGGCGCTGGTGAAGAGTCTCGGAAACGCGAACGTGAGTTTCTTGAGTGATCGTCGTGCTGCCCATGCATGCATCTGACCTACGTGACGTTTATGGCTGATGCGGTGGTGACGCAATGGTGGTCTGCAATTCTCGCTTCAGGTTATGTTGCTACGCAATCACGGCTTCGTGGTTTGTGGATCAACGGTCGAGGATGCGCTTCATCTAGCCTTTCACGTGGTTATTTCTTGTGAAACACAGGCATGCATCTTTCTCCGATTTTCAACTACGGCCATGTCGGTCAGAATATTTCTTACACGATCGATATATCATTCAACTAATGCAGTTTGACAACCGCTAACAACAGTCCCAGCCAGTGTTAACTTATCTGGCTTCAATTGTCAACCTAACTTATATTTCTAACGGAACGTTTAGAGTGCACGCGATGCGCGACGCGATGTTCTGATAGGCTCCCATACTGTTTCATCGCATCGCGCGATCGATACAGCAGCTTATTGTTACATCGCGTCGCGCGCACACTAATCGATGTTTAGCTCGATCAGTGAACGACGCACTGCTGTGGTTAACGATTTTTCCGCCTGCATGGCGCACACTGCGCTTAAGCCACACAACACTCAAGAACTCGTCGGCTTTGACTTGTCGGCTTTGCTCACCTGCTCGTATACATAAGTTCGCCACATAAATTCATAGATTTTCTGACTTTGCGCACTATTCCTTTATTTCAAAGGTAACACGATGTCAACAAAATCCGGTAGATGTCGCGAATGTGGTCAGCATTGGGAAATGGGAATGCGCCAGATAATCGTATCCATAGAGTGGGCATACCATTCAGAGAAGAAGTGCACGCACGGCCCCTTATTGGCTGGCATGTGTTTGGTAGGTGTTCTACTTGGTTGTGATTGGCTGGCCCTCCCAATGCTGCCACCTTTTCGACATGTACAGAGATACATAATGAAGAATTCTAGAAGGGAATTTAGTGAAGGAAATGGAATCTCGAAAGTAACGTAGGTTTTTTTAGTGTCGCAAGTAACCTACCCATTTTTTTTAATCGGATGTTACTTGCTCAGTTTTTAATGTCGCAAGTAACTTCGATTTTTGAGGATAATGCACTCAATAATGCAACATTTCCAAAGGTACATAAATTACTTTTTAAACGGAGTGAAAAGTGCTTTCTGAGCCGAGTTATGATCTTTTGAATATTAGCCTCGAAAACTGACAGAACTTTCCTTAGGCCTCGTTTATACTTCGACGTCGAGCGACGCGACGCCACGCATTGTGGCCACATTGATCGGACGACGCGTTCGATCAATTTGGCTACTTTACATGCTGTCGCGTCGCTCGACGTCGGAAGTATAAGCGGGGCCTTACCATCTAACATTGGGCCACTCAAGTAAATTTTTGTAAGTCTAGCTGAAAAATTATAATTTGCCTAACCAGAGTGATAGGAATTCTTTGTGAATTTTGGAATTCAACAACACATTGTGCCTAAAACTACGTTACCATAATTCACAGTGTCCGTTCTAGGAATAACCTTTCTGTTTTCTGCCTTTCTACATCGATGGAAGGGATCCAAAGACGACTCATTTCCACTCCTAGCGCCGCTGGTCTTTGCCCTCCTAGGGTGGTCGAAATGCAATAAAAGGGCGAACTTATGTATGCATGCGTGCGTGCTGTGGCGCTTCACACCATGTGCGTTTCGATGACGAAAAACACACAGAAGAGAGTCGGGTTCAGATTTTGATCTGGCGGAGTGACGGCTGCATTGTCGTTGGAGAAACGGTGGAAGAAGCCGTTTTTCTGATGTGGAATCTAGCAGCGGCATGCGATCACCAGGTCTCTGCCACATGTTTTTCCTTATAGAACAGACGACGAATGACGTTTGTCTTTATTGTTTACCGCCCTCTCTCGTCGCAGAGGACCCTGCATTCTTATGATGAAAATTTGAAGCTGAGATCATGAATAAAGTGAGGGAGGCGATGATGATAAGCAGAGCAGAAGCTTAACTGTTCGCTTTGCAAAGCTAAGTGACTTCAAGTGACTTCATCACGCATTTTTTTCTGCAGAACCTTCGTTGAGTGGTTAATCTCTACGCTGTGTATTGGCCTAATATCTCCATTTCCACTAGATATTGGATCAGAGGGCGCAGTCGGAGGTGCTGCCGACTGTCGCGTGCACCCAATGCCAAGTCATTGGTTCGGATTTCCCGTCTAGGCCAGCCAAGCCTTCCATCCCCCATGGTAGGTGAATTGGTGCTAGGCTCGACTGGGAAAGACGAAGCGCTGACTTGTTCATCGGCTGGCCACTGCAAGACATTCTATGACCCAATACGCTTTCAAACCGCCTCCACGACAGCCCGCTCAAGTAGAATGCGCGGCGCACTCCAAAAAGGATTGTGTAGAACCATTGTTTATCCTTATTCTTTATTGGATTCGACGCCGACTTGAATAATTCGAGCCCATTGTTTCTTTTCCAAACCCAGTTAAAAAGGTGATGCGAATAACGGCGTTTTTGAAAAGCCTTGGATCCGATACGACATCAGATTTCCGATTAAAATCTGTTGTCATTCTAAATTATCCGAAGTTCCAATCCTGTGAAAAATCCCCCCCCCTCTCCCAACGATGTTGTCCTAAGATCCTGGCTTTTCAAAAATCCTACTGTGCGTAGGATCCTTTTAGCATGGGTTTGAACAGAGTGACGAATTCGAATTCTCCGAATCGGCGTCGAATTCAATGTCTAATTTCCACTTACCAAACTCTTTGTCGCAGAAATATTAATAACCGAAGCCCAGAGTTTTTCTTGGTTGACAACCCATTTTGTGGGCGGCCTCTAGATGTTTGAATATGCTTCTATTCATATGATAAACTTTTTCTATGTAAGGGCACCACATCAATCTTATACCCATGACCCTCTTGGGAAAAAAAGGACCGACAAGTAGGTTGCTTCTCCATCGCTCATGTTTCTCGCATATCGATGAACACAACGCGTTTTGGGTGGCGCGGTTGTGAAAACGATATTGTGGCGGACTTTGTGGAGCATTTTTTGAGAAGTTGAAACTAAAGTAAAATCTGCAAAAACGTATTTCAACGTAATTTTCTTCGTTTTGGGCTGCATACTTTTACATACTTTAAGCCTTTTGGATATTTTTGTTATTCAAACAGAAAGTTCCAAAACCTTTAAATCTTCTTGGTCAAAGCCGAACGAGAGGTCCATAGAAAAAAGTAAAAGACTAAACTAATAAATTATTGTGGCATTTTTATGCTTTGTGATCGGCTTGGTATTCAGGAAGTTCTTAAGATTTTTTAAAATCTGGCTGCTTTTGTTTCCCTTTCCAATTACTTTTAACTAGGAAAAGTTTTGCTGTATTATCTGCACGCATAGGTCAATAAAGAGTCCTTCTCATTAGCTTTTAGTCTAAATGGAAATCTTGAACTAAAACTCATCGTATCTCAAAGTGAGGCGCGTGGAGCGCAGTCGAAGGAGGCGCCGGCTGTCGCCTGCACCCGATACCAGGTTCCTAGTTCGAATTTCTCGCCCAGACCAACCAAGCCTTCCATCCCTCCGGGGTCGGTGAATTGGTACCAGACTTGTCTGGCAAGAACAAAGCATTGACTTGTACATCCGCTGGTCATCGCAAGTCATTGTATGGCCAAATACGCATTCAACACGCCTCCACGACATCCCGTAGAAGTAGAATGCGTGGCGCATCCCGAAGAGGATTGAATAACGCCCTCCTCTATTCTCTATCCTTTATTCTTATCTCAAAGTGAAAGTGGGCCACCACTATGTAGACCTCTCAAAATCTCAGCTTTTACTGATATCATGAGTTAT
The DNA here is from genome assembly GCA_947396885.1 of Heligmosomoides polygyrus polygyrus. Taxonomy (NCBI): domain Eukaryota; kingdom Metazoa; phylum Nematoda; class Chromadorea; order Rhabditida; family Heligmosomidae; genus Heligmosomoides; species Heligmosomoides polygyrus. The sequence goes on from OX377206.1 coordinate 89,272,768, forward strand.
GTGCCACTAATTTTTCGCCATTTTCAGTACAACCGTTTATTTCCAACTCGCATAGTGATGTGCCTTTTCTAACTAGATCCGTTATAATAGAAAATCAGAAAAGCTCTGCAAAGTTTTAATGTACGAGAAACCCTCAAATTAAAGAAGTTTTGTTATAACACATTTGCTTAAGCCTGAAGCGGCTGGTAGAGAGGGTATATGTTTTTACAGGATGTTTTGTTGCGATCAAAACTCTTGCGTCAGGCAGGACTCGAACCCGCATCTTCTGCTTTCCGTTCAACGATGTTCGCCTTACACTACCGGCGCTGTTTGACCGCACCATCACGGGTGGCTACTGACAGACCTCCAGGATATTAAGGATGTTACGTGCGGTAAAACAGCGCCGGTGGTGTAAGGCGAACGTCGCTGCCCGGTAAGCAAAAGATGCGAGTTCGAGTCCCGCTGGCGCAAGCGTTCTGATCGCAGCAAAATATCCTGTAACAACGAAGTATTGTAAATTTTTATTTATTTTTTATTTTAATCTTTTCTCAACTTTCATGCGGATTTAAAACGGTATGCTGTTCAGATACGAGCGGCACGAGCTGGGATTGAAAATCTCGTCATACCGGACCAAAAAGCAGTCGAGAAGGCGTATAGGTCTGCACGAGATGGAGACGGTAATTGTTGTTATTTGATTTCGTAGAAAAGTATGTGCACATTTTTATTTCAAAAATCGTTATCTAAAGTTGGAGGTTTTCTTTTCAATTTTTAGTTATTTTCATTCAACCCATGGAATTCGAATGGGAGTAGGATATTGAAATCAGATCTTTGGCGCTTATTGAAGAGTGGATATTTCGAAATTTTTCTGCGAGCAATAAGATGGATTTATACTGGAGTATTTTAAGACGTCATCTGGAGTTCAGATCTTCGGCTACAAATTGTTTTTCTCCATTTTTCTTAAATTTTACAAAAATTTTCTCTGATTCTGTGCGGCAAATGTGATAGCCTTCTCTTCATATCAAAAACAAGGATACCTGGGTTAGGCCTGGTTTATACCTGCGCCGCCACGCGGCGCGGCGCGATGGTCTCCATAGATATCGATTTTTCGCGCCGCCCGGTCGATATCTATTCCGACTATGGTGCCGCGCCGCGCAGCAACGCAACTATAAACCAGGGCTTACAGAGAATTTAAGACACAGCTCGCAACCGACAGAAGGCGTAGTTCGACAATTCGGAAAATGGTGCGTACTTCTTCAAAATGAAAATTCATCTTCGGAAAGTGCGATAACGAAAAAATTACAATACTGTGAATAGGCGCAAAGTTTCTATCATTTAATCTCGAGCAACGTCAATAGATTTAGATTTAGGTCTTAAGGAGCATATGAAAAACGAAACATATGGCGATGCATTATATAGAGACGCCGCGCATTCGTCATATACATCGCGATGCCTGTTGGAGTTCGTTGTAAATGTTATTTATACGAGTATAGATAGATCTATCCCGTTTTCGTATTGAAATGGACCCTGCTAGAATCGAATTAGACACCTTTCAAATCAAAATGGACACTTTTCACGTCAAAGTAGACACTATTGTAAGCCAGCGTAAGGCTTTGGAAATCAAAGCGAACTCTTCCAAATTAAAATAGACTTCTACATTAAACTCGTGAGGCTCCAAAAAGGTTAAAATAATATTTTGTTCAAGAAAAATTTCACTATAACTTGAATTTTAAATACATTTAATCAATTAGTGAAACCATTGTTTGAACTATTATACATATTCGATTTCTGAGGAGAAATAATAGTTAAAACTTGTTTTAAAAAGCAGGAAGGCGACCGTTTTTAATGCCAAAAAAGGAGATTGCGCCATGTCATTCTCTTCACCCACCTATCAATCTCATCTCTTCACTTATTAATAAACACCATCTCTTCACACGAAAATTACTGGTATAAAATATCATTTTGGCCAAGGGCAGGAATTTTATGCAGGAATTTTAAATATTGCACATATTTTTTCTTGGGTCACCTTGTACAGATGTGTTTTCAACGAAAGTTTTCTTAGAACAAAAGATTTGTCGTTGTTGAGGTGTCCATTTTACTAGAAATACGCCCACTTTACTTTGAAAGGCTCCGGTTTAAAACGAAAGTTTTATATGTCATCGAGATTCACTTGCAGGGGCGTCGAGTCGTTCGCCTCAGAAGGGACAAGGTGGTGCAGCTATCACGTGGCGAACAGGCGAACTGGAATGGGAGGCATGGATGCGAGTGCTCGATTACGCTGTACGGTTTGCCCGCTCCTATTCTCCTGTACTAATAAAGAAAGTCTGAAGCGTATGTCTGAACAGCGGGAGCGAGTCATATAAGGGGAATACCCACCCCTCAATTAGCATAAAGATGAGTTTATTTTTTGCCAAGAGAAAAACCAAGGAGTAGGGGGTGCTTGAACTCACAGTGGAATACGGCACATCATGAGTTTGGGGATCTTGTACGCCCGCAGTGGCAAGCGGCTCGGAGCGCAGTGAAAGTGAGCTGCACTATGCAGGGAAGGTCGGGGGTTCAATTCCTCCGCGCTGTTGCATTTTTGCTTTTCAACTGACTGGTTGAGATTTTGGGGATTCTGATGTCTATACAATTTTCAGGCGTTTTCTGCGCCTCTTCCAGCTGTACGCTGTGAAGAGTGCCTTTCTTGCGACTTGTTTATTACTGACCGGATTTTTAACCACAACGTCTTCGTCAACTTCAAGTTGATGTGCTTCGAAATCCTTTAGTAGGCTGGCCGTCCGTTCTGCCAGCTTGATTTCTTCCCTCAAAAGTTCTTTGTCTAATGGTGGGCCACACTTCAGCGGGAGCAGGTGGATCACCACTCGAGCATCTTCAGACATCGTTGGTGTTAGGTTTTAGAAAACCTTCAGCAGACCTCTGATTTCCAGATGACAGGCAGACATGAGGGAAAGAGTGTATCGATGCTCTTTAGCATAATTTGCGGGATCCACAGACCGCGTTCCTCCCTTGAACCACCTCTGATGTCACATCCTGGTCTCTTTTGAAAATCCGATCAGGATGGCTTTTCCCGACGTCATTGGTCCATGGATGGAAACCGACTGTGAAGAACCTGTAGCCTTTCTAGGTTGCCAGTATTGTGCCCAGTGCTGCTTCATGCACTTTGTACCCGTGTATCACTGATGTTGAACATTTCTACATCATCATGCTGAACACCACAGCATTCAGTTGGAAAATTAAACACATAAAAACATTTAACATAAAAACGTCTGAAAATGGTATAGACGTCAGAATCCCCAAATCTCAACCAGACAGTTGACATGTAGAAATGCAGCAGCACAGAAGAACGAAACCCCCGACCTTCCACGAATGAAGCAACCCACTTCCACTGCGCTCCGAGCCGCTTACCCCTGCGGGCGCACAAGATCCCCAAACTTATGATGCGCCGTATTCTACAGTGACTTCAAGGACCCCCTACTCCTTTGTTCTAGCGACTTGGCAAAAAAGAAACACATTTTTATACTTATTGAGAGTGAGGATTCTCCCTATATGACTCGCTGCCCCCGTTCAAACATACGCTTCAGACCCATCCTTTGTAAGTACAGGGTGTGCCATAAATATGGTCACTCAATAAAAAGCGAATTACTCACAGGGAGTTTGTCAGGGAATAGCGAAACTTATTCAACAATTTACTAACAATCTAGTTAACACGCAAAATGGATATCATCTAATATGATCTTCCTTGGCACGATTGACAACCTTCAGACGCTTAGGGTACGACTCAGTGGCGGCACGCTGGGTTGCTTGCGGATTTTCCTTACATGCTTTTTCCCGTGAAGATTTCAATCCTCAAATCGTAGTGCGCCTTTTAGCGCATGCTTCACCCTCAAGAATGAACCAACGCAGCAATCCATAACACCCAAATCTTGCAAGTTTGTCGGCTATTCAGAAACAGGGATGAAGTTGGGAAGATTCCTTGCGCACCACTCCTGAGTCTTCTTGGACTTATGAGCGGGTGCGCCGTTCTGTTGAAAGCTCCATGTTGTATTTCCAGAGTGTTCTTGAGCCTAGGGAAGCAACTCCTTCATCACAATGTCGTTCACGTAGACATTGGTGCTGACCTTGGCTCCTTTTTCAGCGAAAACCAATCGTGTCCATCCTGTGGCGCAAACTCCGGCCAAACCATCAGGGAAGCTGCATGAGAGTTTCTGTTAACGGTATCTGCATCCTCACCACTTTTAGCCAATAACCGCGAATTTTGGCGGTCAAAATGCTGCTCAATTGAGAAAAGTTTCTTATCAGTGAAGAGCGTCGTGCAGTGGTCGTGCCGGTCGAGGAGTCTTGGACATTTTTTTTTCTTCTTCCTTCCATATGTGCAGGCGCTTGTCCGTGCAGTTGACGGAATTTGTAGGGGTATAGTCCAAGTTCATTCTTAGCAACTCGCTTCATCGTCGTAGCCGATACGTTGAGCTCGGATGCCTTCTTTCTCATGCTGCGGCCTGGATTGCATATGAATTGTTCTTTCACGATTTTTTAAAGACTGCTCGTAGCTACGGATACCGGGCAGCCAGGTCAGGAACGATCAACGAGAGAGTTACGTTCTACACAGCGATAGACTGTCATCTTGTGCAGCTTCAGCAGACGAGCGATGTTGGGAACAGAAAGTCCTGCCTTTCTCGGATTCAAGATTGCGCCTCTTTGACAACAAGACCTTACCATTTCTGATAGAAGGAGTGTGGAGATGCAAAAACACTATATACGGTTAAGATGACTCGTAGAATCCGAAGAAACAATGGAAACATAAAAACGTTCACAAACAAATACAAAAAGTGACCATATTTATGGCGCACCCTGTACATTGTTACTCATCTAAACCTTCAAGACGTCCGCTACGGCTTTCAGGGTTTTCGAACGGGTCACATTTACCGCCAACCTTCATTGTTAGCGAAGTCTTCCGCCACGCAGTCATCTGTGAATAGCAGTGGCGCCGCCGTTCCACCGAGCTCGTCCGCCGTTGGCTTGGTAAGTTTCCGTATGCTATTTGAAAAAAACACTGACTTGATCATCGGCTGGCCAACGCAAGCCATTGTATAGGCCAAAGACGCATTCAAATCGCCTCCACGACCACCCGTGGAAGTAGAATGCGTGGCGCACCCCAAAAGGATTGTTGCTCAACGCCGCCCTTTGCCCTTTATTTGGAACCGCTTCGGTTACATTCTCATTCACTTGTTCATTAGTGCTTGCACCAGTTATATGGCCGCTGGATGACATTTGGCTGTGAATCCCTCATTAATGGATGCTGCTGCAGTTTTCTACCCGTAACCGGCTGTTGTGCTAGCTTTTTTTTGTGCAAGCTCGAAGAGAGGGATCCACTGTGTATCGTACTTGGCCACTTTATCCTAGCCTTGTCAGGAGAAGATTTTCTCTTGCAGTTATGTTTCTGGGCCTAGCTGCTTTATTTTAAAAGCCTTTGGACCAAGATTTCATGGAGAAAATGAGGGTGAATCCCCTTCCTAGACTTGTACCGATTTCTTTAAAGTGGTGTGAAGTGAATAGCATAAAATAAATGATAAAGGATAAAGGACGGCGTTACCCAATCCCTTCTGGGATGCGCCAGCGCATTCTTCTTCTACGGGATGTCGTGGAAGCGACATGAATGCGTATTTGGCTTGCGGTGGCCTGCCGATGAACAAGTCAGCGCTTTATCCTTCCCAGACAAGTCTGGTACCAATTCACCGATCCCGGAGGGATGGAAGGCTTGGCTGGCCTGGGCGGGAAATCTGAACCAGGAACCTGGCATCGGGTGCACGCGACAGTCGCGCCTCCTCCGACTGCGCCACAGGAAACATGTATGGAGGTTGGATTCCTATATACCTGGCACCAAAACATTCAGTATAGCCCTCCATCAAGTATTTAGTGCGCTCATCTACACATTGTCCTTTCAACCTCACTTTGCGTCGGAAGGACAAGCCTCGATGCAGGAGCAGAGTGTGTATCTCATTCTTTTAAGCGATCGATTAACAATGACTTTTGTTACTCTTTTTCCTCAACGTCATATACAATGCAGCGTATCTGCTCTGATTTTCAGTTGGATGAGAGCGACTCGGAAGCAGTTGCTGCTCACAAGCTGGCTCTGCTACGAAAGGAACAGGAACGAAGTCGATGGCTGAACAGTCCGAATGCTTACCAAAAAGTGGAAATTCTTGAAACTGGAACAGATAACCCAAAGAGGATCACGAAGGTTTGCCTTGCTATGAGTAGCCTTTATTTCTTAGTCTTAAACACCATGCTTCAGTGGGTACAAGATGCCACATCGCCGTCATCCAGTGGCACTCCGGTGAAGATCAGCATGCCGCATCATTTCAGCCCAATGTCGGGTAATCCCAAAGAGTTCAAGGATAAGCAACGGGCTATAAAGGTGGCTTATTCATAGAATAATCTCCCGATGGCGTGCCAAGTAGTGCAGAATGAATTCAGGAGAGTGGACGGCTAGGCACGACCACCGCCGGTCCACAAAGCCAGATCCTCGACGGCGTGACGTACGAGGAAATATCGAAGATGAGGGTAAGTTCCGGTATATGTCGCGAAGACGCACTGCAGGGGTACGGGAACGCGATGTTGCACCAGCCGTAACCGCGGCAGCCAATTGGGGACCGACTCAGCCGTACAAAGAGAGCAAGAGGGACTGGCTGCCGCGATAAACGGTAGCAGCAACGGCGTGTTTCCAAGCCTTCACTGCACGACTACCACCCCCCCCCCCACTATGCGTCTTCGCGACAAGTACATAAGTTCCTTGACAGATTCTTATTATGCGAAGTACAGCTGTTCGAAAACCAACCAGGATGTCGAGCCAGAGTTCCTCTCCGTTTTCTATCCCGTACATATTCAACACAGTGGCTCATATTTGATTACGAACTCCAATATCCTCTTGGCTAAACCAGTGGAATAGTAGAAATGCAACAGGAAAAAACCTCTATATTTTCAAGCAATCTAATATTATAGCAACGAAATTAACAAGAAAAAATTGTCCATGTTGCAAATGTGGACAGCATTCGGAGGTGGAAGCGCGCCTGCCAATTATAACCAATCAGAGCGCCGACCGAGCATGTGCCTGCCAATCAGGGTACTGCCCACACACATACTCTTGAATTCGTACGCCTACTCGATGTGGTCTCACTGTCTAGTCCACTCTGTGCTGCCTACATTCCGGCCGACGTATTCAAAAGCCCTACGAGGAACGTCTGTGAACTTAACGATTCTCAACAAGACCTACACGGCCTGTATGACATCTAACAGGGAGCATAGTGGTGACATTCGCTGACAAAATTTGTCGCCTAGTAACTCACGGACGGAAGGTCGGGTGTACGTATCCTCCCCCATGCAGCTAGTGCTGGTCCTTGTTCCGCCTTTGTCTAAATGTCGTTACTTGATGGGGTTCTTTTCGACTGCGTAAGGTCACGCCCCAAAGTTCCAGCAGGAACACAAGGTGGGGATGAGGTTAACACTACAAAGCAAGCAGCCCGTGAAGTGAACGGGTAACTGGTGGTGCTTTGATTGGCTAAAAACCCGATAAGTAGCGTAAATTTTTCCTAAAGCAGCCGATCGGGAGCCCAATTTTTGTTTGTTAAGCCAGACGTCGACGGAATCGTTGGTCAGACGGACAGAACGGTGTTAATTGGAACGGCTAGTAAAGGAATCATCGATCGACAACATCAGCATAACGCTCAGGTTCGACTCGACACCGCCAATTTTTTTTTAAATTTTAATTCTCTGTAAAAGTAGCAAAATTCAAATGGTTGCCTTCAGTGTCCATACGTTGATCTCTCCAGTTGATACTAAAACTCGATGCTAAAAATCAGTTACTTATTGTGAGCCTTTCGTGTTCAAAGATATAGTATATACTTGAAGGTGTATCGCCAACTGTATGCACCGAACCCGTTCGCATGCGAGACCGACGAAGATATACGAAAATACATGGAAGAGGTTTGTTCTTTTCTCGGCTCCATCAGCTGTTTGAGCAGTTCATATATTTTATTCACGCGATTCGTGATATCTCAATCGATCAATTCTGGACAAAAAGTGGGAATATCGATCGATAGTACATAGGCGCCCGATCGATAATATTTTGTGCATAGTAGTGTGCACTGCATTAATGCAATATTTATCTGTTATACGTTTTACCTTGTTCTGTAGTCCACAAGGATGTTATGCGGATATGCGAGCCATACATATCTTGAACGCTTAGCTATGAGTAAATCAATATCGATCGATATTGAATGACTAGTCCAGGATGGGTAATATATAACAGCCGATTCTGCAATTGACAGTAAAGGATAAGAGTAGTAAGAGAGAACTCGAACATATACATGAACTTCGCTTAATTATTGTTTATTTGCTTAACTTTTGTCTTCAGATCTTTGTAAGTTCTTTCAGGTGGAATTGAAGTCACCCAAATCGCATACGCCAACATCTGGTGATCCGGACAAGTCGTTAGACCGATTCGAAAGGCCATCAAGTCCTTTCCAAGAGGACCCTGGAGCAGGTGACTTGCTTCTGTTATAAGTTCCACTTCAAGCGCCTTCATTCGTTCATTCAGTGGTTTTCCAAAACATGCTACACCCGCTAGCCTACATAGGCAGCTCCTCTTCTAAACATCCAGGAGCATTTTTGCTTGTCGTACTGCTTAAGAACGATATTAAGCTCCCAATGTTTGGTGTCTATTCCTCTATTCAGACCTGAGTCACGGTCTGAATAGAGGATAGCGAACGCTGCGTGAGATCAAACAGCGCCAGTGGTATAATCGATTAGCATCCTGCCCGGAAAGCAGACGGTGCGGCCTTGAGTCTTTTCTGGATGAAGAGTTCTAATCGCAGCAAAAAATCGTGTAGCAGCATTTTTTGTTCTCATTTTCTGGAAATGCTTTCGAGCCCTGGGTGGAGCCTTTCAAATACTCGTCCCTTATGGTATGAGATAATGTCATATGATCTAGCGGGTGAAAGGTATAACAATGCATTTGTTCCTGAAAAGAATCGCGCAGAAGAAAGGTAATGAGTATTTTGGAATATATTTTGGAATATTAAAAGAATCAAGTCATAGTTTGAAAGAAACCATTCCAAAATACAACTATTTTCGAAACAAAATACGACTGTTTTTTAATGGACGCAATTAAGACACGATTTAGGCTGTGCCGCACATTTTTCGCACGCACAAATATCTGCGTTATCATGTCTTAGGGCGCGTGTAGCGCAGTCAGAGGAGGCGCCGGCTGTCGCGTGCACCCGATACCAGGTTCCTGGTTCGGATTTCCTGCCCAGGCCAACCAAGCCTTCCATTCCTCCGGGGTCGGTGAATTGGTACCAGACTTGTCTGGGAAGGATAGAGCGCTGACTTGTTCATCGGCTGGCCACCACAAGTCATTGTATGGCCAAATACGCATTCAAGTCGCCTCCACGACATCCCGTAGGAGTAGAATGCGTGGCGCATCCCAAAAGGGATTGAGTAACGCCGTCCTTTATCCTTTATCCTTATCATGTCTTAAAATAATAAATAATTAAATAAATGTCCTGAATTCCACATGGTGAATTGCAAAGTACTTCAACGTCTAGAATATATGCACACCCCTGAAGCTCTTCTGCAGCTGCAGCTGTTTGCATAGCTGTTCAGACGAGACACTTGCATCGCCATGTTGTTTTCAGCCACCTTTTATTTGCTTATACTATTAGTAAACGTCGTTCTTCCCAGACACGGCGTCACTGATGCAGGCGGCTCGAATTCACCGAAATTTCAACAATGCAAGTGCATCAACAGAAGGAATCAACGAGATCACCGAGGTTGCGCCTGCTGTCGAAAAGCCTGAGGAAATTGGTGAGTAAAAAAATACGTTTTTTCACCACGTTTATGGATACCATTTTCACGTTAAATTGGACACTTTCCAAGTCAAATAGGACACTTTTCAAATCAAAATAGACGCTTTTCCGATCAAAAGATTAAAACTGTTAAAATCAAATTGCGTTCTTATTCTTATTTTTTATCTTTTAAGCTAGCGAAAAAGAAAAAAGGAAAAAGAACTGGACACTTTTCAAATCAAAGGCTTCTGAAATTAAAGCAAACTTTATTAAATCGAAATTACTTTTAGGCAGATTAAACTACACACTCAATAAGATGGTTAGAATCATTTTTTTGTCCAAAGAAACTTTGGTATAACATTCTTTTTTTAATTTTTAGTTTACCTGCCTCAATATGTGTAACAACCGCTCCGCCACGCCTAGATGTTGCAGTATCACTAAGCTAAGGTCAATCACATCAAGCTAGCTGCTCTACTTGTGCAACTTTTTCCCTACCTAGGAGTGAAGAAAGCTCGCAGTACATAATATACAGTATGATAGGGCAATCTATTGGTTCCCCACTACTGGTCCTCCTTAAGTGTAACGGTCCCCCATTACTTGGTACTGGTCCCCCTCAACGATCCACCCTTTGCGGACAGCGTCTTCAACACACCTTCTGAATCCCTAGGCACATTGGACGACGTCTTCGGCAAGTCTACCTGAATCCCCAAACACGTTGAGCGACGTCTCTGGCACGTCTTCTGAGTCCCATGCACGTCATGCGGCGGATTCCGCGCGTCTTCTGAATCCGTAGAAGACGCTATTTTCGCGCCCGGTAATTTGATCAGTATCCATTGACGGTGGTCGATACTACGAAAACGAACTTCAGATTGGTGTTGAGCGACCACGACTACTCCCAGGGCTAAAGTTCCAGACCACCTGGACGATATCCACAAAAAATCGATAGCTTGATCAATATCGATTGATGGCGATCGATACTCCAAAAACAAACTTCACTTTCGTGTTCAGCGACCTCGATTGCCTCAGAGCTGAAGTTCACAGGCAAGGAGAAGACGTTTGGGTATTTTCCGCTATTTTCGTGCCGTAATCCCCCCCCCCCCCCGATTTGCTCCCTATTTTATGACTAATTTCTGCGGTGACGCCGATCAATAGTGTGACTCAGCGCTTAGCGCGTTATTAAGTAGTATGAAAATTTTATAAGATTTTCATTTTTTAGAGAAAAATAATAAATTTAAATTTATCCTAAAGCACAGCAAAGAAGCAAGCATATAGCGAGTTAAAAGATAAGATCGCGCCATGCACTCAAAACGTTCGTCGCAACTTTTATCTAATTGATAGTTTAAATGCCACTTACGTTAACCATCAAAGTAAAGATATATAGGTTTTTTAGTTTTTCTTGTTGTATCGTTAACAGGTGTCAAATTCCATGCAAACAAAGATTTTGTTATCAATCAAATAAAAATCGCGGCGTCTTAGGTGAGGGCATGATGCATCCCTAAGCTATTATTTTCCTCATAAAATGGGAAATTTTGAAATTTCAAAAATGTGTTCACCTATGGGGTGAGTGAATTAAAACTTGAAAGAAAGTTATACTAAAATTTCCTTTGAGCAAAAAATTATTCTACTTTTTCTGTGAGTCTCTAGTTCAGTGTAGAAAAAGCTCATTTCGATTTGGAATAGTTAGCTTTGGCTTCAAAAGTCTCAGTTAGCTTGAAAGAATGTCCAATTTGATATAGAAAGTGTCCAACTTAATTTGAAAAGTGTTCAATTCGACTTGAAAATAGAATATTTCCCAGATCAGCCTGCACTCAATAGCAAGAGTCATGTTAACTACCCGTTTGTGACATATGTAGCTGGTTTATGTAGCTCATCCTTCTACATACTTCTGGCTGCAGTTAGAGGTCTGTCTTTTATAATTCAAAGTCAAATTTTTTCAGTAAATTCTGCCCGAAGATCGAACGCTACCATGTCGGAAGACGAGGTCTGTTTGTGAAGCACCGTTCTCGAGATTGAAACACAGTCATTAGAATCATACCTTTTCAGGCATCGTCGAAGAGCGAACGAAAGAAGAAGAAGGGTTTATTCTCGTTCATGAAAAGAAAAGACAAATCTACGAGCTCCTAGCTAATTCTGGCTGGAAACATGCCGTACTGGAGAAACCGTGGTCCTACCGTTAGTGATTGATTCTCCTATGTCGCTTCCTGTACAGCTTTACATGTTAGCAGCATCGCCTCCAGGTCCCAGTTTCCGTCATGACATCTGAATCAGAAAATCTGCCCCAACAAGCGCTGAGCCATACTTAGCACGATGAATAAGACACGGTGCCGTAACGTTGTTATGGTGTGAGCAATCCTGAAATAGTTCGGCAAATTCTTCTTCATTAGGCATCCTGCCGTTTGAAATTTGGTCGAGAGCTATGTTGGTTATGAAGGGAAGAAAATTTTCCAGCGACTTTTTTGAAGCATCGGTCTCGTCTCCACCAACTCCAAAGCCTGAAGACTAAAATTTGTTGATTTTCGCGAGCGAATGCTATCATTTTATTTGGTACGTAGTGGGTTGGCGGCCAAGGCGGGCGCAAGACACAACATGGGAAGAAAGAACCAGCTGTTATTCGCTGACTCCTCCCCCTGTGCTCGCCCAGGCTGTCAACCCACTATGTATTTACCATTGAATTTTTTCATGAAACGCTATGCGAAGGTTTTGCAACTTTCCAGATTTTCGCTTTGCAGAGGTGACAGTTTTTTAATTTTTTTAAATTATAAGCAAAAATATGTCTTAGTGCTCAATACTGCGTTAGATTTTTACTCTCTGCAACGCTAAACCTCGTATCGATGATAGAAATAAACAAGCAAAGTACGTCAGCGATACACTAACTGTCGTGCCCATAAAGCTCCATGTCGCAAAGTTGGCCAGCGTTGGGAGCTGAGAGTGCGTCGGCTAATCATAACCTAGAAGGGCAGACCGAACAAACGCCAGCCAATCAGAATAGCGACCCTAAACGTTCATTTCACGTGAACGTACAGCCTGAGTGGCTGGCGCATTTCCACGTTTCAGTGCTCTCCACATTCCCGACACGATCCCACTCGGCTGATATCATTGGTCGGAAGCTTCAGAAGCCCAAAAATCTCATGTTAATTCGACTCTCTGTGCCATGAGGAAGACGACTCAACTGAAAGATTAGTCAACCACCCCTACCCAGTCAGTACAAGTGTACTGCGTCATCGAAATAGCCTTGATTTTTCGTTCGTTTTTGCGAAAGACTCGGATGATACTGGTTTGATTTTACCACTTCTCTAAGAGTGTCCCAGCGTGGGTACCTTTACCGCCCGCACAACCCGTTTAGGCAACTCCCTTGCTGCTGGAAACGACTGCCAATGATGCTCAGGTCTCTTACATACCCTGTGTAGAAGTATACGATAGATGAGAGCACGAATTAACTGTCAAGAATGCAGAATTACATGAAAAGAGCGCTTCTGGAACGGTCACGCCCTACTTCAAGCTCATGTCTGCAAAAAAAATTCTTTAGGTTAGATCCAATTCATCGGACTATATACTGGTTTTCAACGGTCTCTACTCTGATCATCCCTTCTATTAATAGAATTGTTCACAGAAATTTTGATTCACGTCGAGCATTGTGATCTACCACATATGTTGTATTTCAATCAATAGTAGCTGATATTGCACTACAAGAATAAAATAGGAGCTTAAAAACGAGTACCCATAAGTAGAAGCACTCATTACTAACGCAGACAAGGCGTAATCAGTCCATTGCGACTTTGCATGGTCCATTTTGCGAAATTCAAATTCTAGATAGTTGGCGCGTGATAATTCAGTTGTTTTTCTGCTAGCTGTTGATCATTTTTTAGTACCGAATTTTTGAACACTCGACTGAATACTAACTGATCTCCTTAGCCAAAATTCGCTGGTACATCTGAGCGAATTGTAGTCGTGATCCAAAAGTTCGATCGATATCGACCGAAAATGAGCTGCAGGAGAAAATTCACTAACAACTTCACAAAGAAATCCATGGCGTGGATGAAGTTAGGTGGTACGCATCCGTATGCTAATGCAGACCTCGGATCATGTCGTCAGATGTGATATGTGGTGTGCAGATACAGACTTACAAGTGGTGGCTGTGATCTACGTCAAGTCAGAGTGCTCAACCTATTTTTGCTACTTTTTTCTATGGAAAAAAAGAAAAAAGCAAAGGTCCTTTTTCTTTTTTCTTCACATCTACTTATATGTTGTGATATTCATGGCTTAATCAGTAAGAAGGCTTTCTAGCAGAAAAGTAAAGCTGAAGGTTGAAACACTAACTAACGATAATAGGAAGCGGAATTGGAACTGGAAATGCTTTTTGAAAAAGAACAGCAAACAAATGTGACTTCGACCTCGTGAACGTTTACAGCTTCAGATTTGGTACGCAACTGCATACCTCACACCATATTCCACGCCGTCACTGTACAAAAAAATCAATAGCACACACGTGTGTACCAGTCAACTTCAACCGTCTCAAAATTTGTAGCTGCAGGTTTGGTACGCAACTGCATACTTGACACCGCATTCTACGTCGCTACTGTACAAAAAAATCAAAAGCATAGGTCCGCGCACCAGAGAACTTAATCTAATCCGAAATTTGTAGCTAAAAGGAGACCTAACGAAAGAGGATGAAACTTCGAAATGTTCATTGACGAATGCTCTTTGAACACAACGGACTGGTTTTCCTGATGTTCTGATGCTGTCAAGAGTGAAATTTCTAGTGAGATGCTAAGGAACTATGAAGTTAACAAAGAATCTAAGAATTTGGCGAATGATTCCAAACCACGGTACGCGGCGATAGCCGTGTATGACTTCAAGAAGGCAATAAATTGCTACAGCCTTAAATTCACGACTTCACGCAAGCATTTGCACTTGGAGATACACTGCCCAATTTTTTCGCCAAGAAGGTTCAGCTTGTTCAACTGTTTACCTGACGCAACAATAACCGTCTTCCTTCATGACTGGGAACCTCTTCGGCCGCCTATACTCCACTCGCCGCGCAGCAGCCATAATGAGGGTTATCAATCTCGAATAGGTCATGCGGCCTAATCAATATTGGTAAATCATTTGCGCGCTGCGCAGGATCTCGTGTAAATTCCGACCACCTATCCGTGCGTGCGTGACCGCGATGCGCGCAATTCAAACTCGACGTTAGACTAGGGCGCGCTAATCCCAAGGCGCTCCACTCACTCACGCGTTGCGACGTTCTGGGGCAGGATTCATCAACGACTAACCCACGGGTATAGGGGTAGAGATACCCACGATGAAGCCTGCGTTTCTGACTCTTACCTTATCTCTACCTGACTCTTATCTTATCTCTACCCCTTATACCCCACATGCCCACGGGTTTAATTGTTAATGAATTCGGCCTCTGTACGCCCACGATGGCGCTCGCGGCAAGCGGGTCGTGGGGCAGTGGATAGTGGCGTTGCTTCATGCGAGGGAGGTCGGGGTTTCGGTTCTCCCGCGTTGAGTGATTTTTGTATTTTAACTGAGTGGTCGAGATTTGAGGGGTTTTCACGTTTACATAATTGGCCGGCGTTTTCTGGCCTAGTTCTGCGCTCGAAGAGAGCAAAACCCTGCTGCGGACTCCCCCTGAGCGACGAAAGCAGCAGCTTAGATAGTACCCACTCATAATCCACCATTCAACTCTCGCAATGAGTGGAGCGCCCTGGGATTAGCGCGCTCTAATCGAACGCCGTGTTTGAATTGCGCGCGTCGCGGTCACACGCGCGCGGATAGGTGGTCGGAATTTACATGAGATCGCCGCGCAGCGATTGGAGTATGGACGGAGCTTGACACCTGACGACATGCTCTGCTAATGTCATTGCTCTATATTCATTTATGTAGCCTCTTTTTGCGATTCTGTTCTTCATTCCGTATCTTTAATGTATTGGCTGTATTCTACGACATATACCATAAATCCGGCAACTATACAGGGTGGTTCCTCTTAACATTAACAGCTTTCGTAGTTCCTCTAACAAGTCTATCCGACTACAGCGACATGACTACAAGACTGACACTGCAAGAATACTGCTGCAGTAGCGTTAGGCTTTAATGTGTGCTATTGTACTTGCCAGTTTACTCGTTATTTTTTCTTGATCAAAGTCATATTCGAGCCGTTTGTTCTCTATTCCGGGTTGGCGTTTTCCACTTTTTAGGCACTATGAATGCACTCAATATTAATTTATTCATCGCATCCTCTATCTTCTACGACGACGTCTGTCCCCGATTCTCTATGTGTGCTGCGCTTTTTGTGTGTCACTAACAATGTCACATCTTCATGACGTCGAAGCCTGTTCGTTTTCTGTTCTCGTTTTGCAAGCTTCGGCTTCTCTAGTGTGCAACACCGTGGCTGCATAGAATATGTGGTGCCCTGTTTGTTTTTCCCTGAGATAGAGATCGCCAGTACCATTCTCATTCCAGTTTTTTTTTTTGTGATTTCTTCCTATTTATCTGTGTTGTTGTTGGACATTTGGCTTGCTGGTGCATTCGTGTGTGTATTATGTGTTTGGCCAGATTTTGTGATAAATTTCAAGCGAAATCTGTTCCTTGCAAACATTGTATTCTGGAGAAGGAGGCTTCACACAGGAGCAGACAGCACAAAGTCGACACTGCCTCAACATTTATTAGGTCGTTACGAAACGGTCGATTTTGCTACCTCGATTTCTGCTCGATTTTTCGTGGATACGAATGTTCCTGTTTCGGACATTGTACACTGTGCAAGCGCAGAATTTCCGCTTTCTTACCATTCATAGCCTTCAAAAACAAACTTTAGATTCGTATTCAGCAACCTCGGTGGTCCTAGAGCTAAAGTTTCGATCTTCATAAGCGGCATCCACAGAAAATCGATGATTTGATCAATATCGATTGATGGCGATCGATACTTCAAAAACGAACTTCAGATTCGTACTCACCGACCTCCTCGACTACCACCAGGGCTGAAGTTTCGGGCCGCTGTTGATCGAGATCAACCGTCGAGTATCCCCAATACGGCCTTCCCCCACTCCTGTTGTGACGGGAGCACACACACACACACACACACACACACACACACACACACACACACACACACACACACACACACACACACACACACACACACACACACACACACACACACACACACACACACACACACACACACACACACACACACACACACACACACACACACACACACACACACACACACACACACACACACACACACATACACACACACACACACACACACACACACACACACACCACGCGCGCACAGGAAAGAAGGAAAGAAAGGAAAGGATAAGTGGGCGCTGCCGAAGCTAGTAATATCAACGCTGAATTTCGGGACGATTTCGCTAAAGAACGCACAATTAGCCACTGGTTGGAAAGGATTCGATCTGGAGATGAAGGTCTCAAAGATGAAAACCTTCAGATAGGCCGCCATCACTCCTCGACGACGGCCATATAGAAGCCATGTTGGAGGCAATCCGCATCAAACGGTGAGAGAGCCAACACAGCATTCCGGCATTGGCGGCAGAACTATCAGTCGCCACATGAATGGAAAAGTGAAGAAATTAGATGAATGGATCCTGCACCAACTAACCACCGGGCAAATGTTGAAGCGCCACGACACCTGTGCTTCGTTAAGACTGCGCCACCTAAGAGAGCCTTTTCTGGACAGGATCGTGACATGCGGCGAAAATGGGTCCTTCATGACAATCGTCGTCCCTCTGCACAATGCCTGGACAAGAATTTTAGTCCCAAGGAGAAATGCCAATGCCGAAATCAAGTCTCCATCCGAAGAAGACCATGGTGGACAATGGCCGGTATAGGAGAACTACTGTGCCGAAAAAAAAATTAAAGTGATGATGCACTGGAAACAGAAACAGCCGGCTTTGATCAATCGAAAAGGCCCAATCCTACTGCATGACAACGTGCGTCCGCACGTTTCAAAAATTATTGTCCAGAAGCTGGATGAAATGGGATACGAAACTCTGCCACACCCAGCGTATTCACTAGATTTTACGAGATGGAATGCCTAAGCTATTGTGAAAGGTGAAGTAATTGTGATTCTGCTTATTTCCATTGATAAAATTGCTTCCAAGCAAAGTTATGATCTGCCAGAGTTATCTTTCAAAATCATTCAAATTCAATCATTCGGTCATTTCAAATGCGACGACCTAATATTAGGTTGATCGAAAAGTCTTGCAACACTTTACGCTACTGTCTGTTAATTTTGTTAGAGCTATTACAGTATTGATCTTTTGTGGCGACGTCACAGCACATTCTTGAAGCTTCCTCAAGCATACTACTATATAAGTCCTCGTCGAGTAAGAATACGGCAACAATGTCAACGATAAGCAGCACCATCCTACGACCTATCGTCTACTACGAATTCCTGCAAGACCATTCCGCAAGGACTGCAGCCTCCAACATCTGCGCTGCATTCGAGGAGGAAGTCATTCACTATTCCACAGTGGCCCGTTGGTATCAGCGCTTCAGGGCTGGAGATGTCTCTTTCGAAGATCGACCTCGTTCCGGACGCCCCTCTGTTGTGGAAGAAGACAGCTTGCGCGAAGCCTTCAAGGTGAAGCCAAATTCTACCACTCGCGAATTGGCGGCGACACTTGGATGTACGCAAAGCACCGTCGTGAGGCAACTGGAGATCCTTGGGTACCGCAAAGTTTCGTCGTCTTGGGTACCACATGGGCTGCGGGACTCTGACAAGGCATGCCGAATCAGTGTTGCTGAGTCGATGCTTCTTCGTTCGCACAGAATGGACTTTCTGAAGGTTACTGTTACTGGTGATGAAAGCTGGGTTCTTTATGTTAACCCCACCCGCAAGAGCCAATGGCTCCCACGCGGAGAACCGGCTCCAAGACGACCGAACACGAAAAGGAGGTTCTTCTATGTTGCTGGTGGGACTCAGAAGGCATGCTTTACTGGGAGTTGCTGTATAGTGAGACCACATTCAGAGCATCTGTCTACGCTACCCAGCTCCAGAGCTTGGCCGACGCCACGTGCCAAAAACGTCCAGAACGGGAAAATGTCTATCCACTGCACGAGAACGCGCGTCCTCGTGTCGCAAAAGTGAGTGGCGAAGAAATCCATGACTTAGGCTGGGAAGTTCTGCCCATCCACCGTACTCTCCAGACCTCGCTCCTTCTGGCTACCACCTGTTCAGGGCTCTGAAGCAGCACCTTCGAGGTAGAGAGTTCGATGATCCACGTCAACTGGGGATAGAGGTTTCTGAATTCTTACTCTCACAGCCCTCGGAATTCTGTCGGAGAGGAAGTGAAAGGCTGCCTGAAAGATGGGGCAGGATCATAGACTTAGATCGGGAATATAGGTCGTGGACTGAGTTTTTGTATATTGTATTACATTGTATTGTATTGTAATATTGTTGTGACTTTCCGATCAACCCAATAATTTCACCATTTAGCGTTCTGTATCACTTTCTAGGAGATTCTAGAAGAGTGATAATTATGCACATATGGTCTACATTTGATTACACTGCCCTCCCGTTATTTAATATTTATTGCATGTACACTGAGTACATGAAACGAAAAGCAGCTAAGAGTGTTATAGGCCAAATAGATCTTTGTAAGATATGTTAGTGTCATAGTTAAATGAGAATAAAACAAATGGAACACAAACCAAGAACTAAAGCACAAAGGAACAGGAGTTTCACACCAATTCGCCAATACTGTCCAGAGCCGATGAAACAGCTGGGTTTTATCTTAAATTTTGAATAATCTTCTTCAAATGATTGACACCTCGAACTGAAGGAAACTTTTTCATAATTTTGGAGTATTCCATACTAGCACGTACTGTTAAAAACTTGGCTCTTTAGATAGATAAATCGCGGTCTATCAGCATTTACTTTAACACTATTGCCTCTTGCGTTGGAGGAAAGAAAGTATAAGGAATCGCACATATTCGCTTTTACTTTACCTATTATAATAATATGTTGAAAAACGTGATGAGATCATACGTATATCTCCTCTCCTGTAATGTTTCCAGATTTAACATTTGATTCCTATTTGTACCAGAAGGTATACAATTGTAGGTGATTCCCAGGGCTCGGATCAATAACTTTCTAGTAAAGCTATTTTGAACGGATTCCAATCTCATGATGCTCTTTTTAGTGTGAGGAAAAAACGGTAGTTCCGTACTCCAGAATAGAGCGAACTACGCTTTTATGAGTAGGCATGGATCCTTGGTAACCAGTGTTTTGAAAAGCATAAATAGTCGTTGATCCGCGTTGTCTGCTATAAATGAGCAATGCGGCTCGAAACTGAACTTTCCGTCAATTAGGAATTCTGAGTCCTAATTAGAACGCCTTTTCAGTGCGTAGCAAAAGCCTTGAAACGACTCGAGGCGACACTGTTATTATTCGCTGCTATATGCCTTCCGCGCTGAACATTTCCTCGGAACTCGTTTGGGTGTATTCAAAATAACGAATTCTGAACACGTTCGCGGCAATAGTGTTAACCAAATAGCGGCATGTACTTCGTTCGTGCCTTAGGAAAATTGGTTTTTTTCAACTCATACGTATAGATATTGGT
Source organism: Heligmosomoides polygyrus polygyrus (assembly GCA_947396885.1). Classification (NCBI taxonomy): domain Eukaryota; kingdom Metazoa; phylum Nematoda; class Chromadorea; order Rhabditida; family Heligmosomidae; genus Heligmosomoides; species Heligmosomoides polygyrus. Next base: position 89,293,184 of record OX377206.1, read on the forward strand.
TATCATAAGCGTTTTTCCAACGCAAGACGTCGCGATTTTTATTTGATTGGTAGCAGAATTTCCGTTCAAGAATAAGGGATGGCGCTAGCGCACGAACAAAACAGGCTGGCTGCAAACATTGGTGGCCAGTTTTTTAAAACAATAGGATAAAGGACGGCGTTATTCAATCCCCTTTGGGATACGCCACGAATTCTACCTCTACGGGATGTCATGGGAACGATTTGAATGTGTATTTGGCTATATAATGACTTGTGGTGGCCAGCCGATGAAGAAGTCAGTGTTAACCTTCCCAGACAAGTCTGGCAGCATTTCATCGACACCGAAGGGATGGAAGACTTTGTTGGCCTGGGGGAAATCTGAACCAAGAATTTACTATCGCGTGCACGCGACTGCCGTCAACCCTCCAACTGCGCTACACGTATCCTCGTCAATCTTCTTCTTCTTCTTCTTCTTCTTCTTCTTCTTCTTCTTCTTCTTCTTCTTCTTCTTCTTCTTCAGCGTTTGTCCCGCTAAGTTGCTGGGTCCGCTTTCCTGGAATGTTGGCGCCACTTTTCCCGATCAAATGCCTGATCAGGGTGCAACCACCTTCAAGTCCTAATGCAGCGTATCAAGCCACCGCTGCTTTGGTTGCCCTCGTGGCTGCCTACCGGGCACATCAAGGTTAAGACCATTCTTTCGGACAGTGTCATTATTTGCGCGAAGGACGTGGCCGTACCATCGCAGACGAGCTTCGCGCATCTTCTCAAATATCGGGGTGACACCGAACCTCTGCCGTATGGAGTCGTTGCGTACTCGATCCAAACGAGTAACTCCGGCCGTCCACCGCAGCATCTTCGTTTCCATTACGCGGAGTCGCCTTTCGATTTCTTTGGTAACGTGCCAACACTCAGCTCCGTAAATAGCTACAGGTCGGACGACTGCTCTGTAGATCTTCGACTTTAGACGCTCTGCTATCTTCTTGTCGCAGAACACTCCCGTCAGTGAGCGCCATTTGGACCACGCTGCATTCACGCGTGAGTTCGCTTCAACGAGTAAACCGCCATCGGACGCGATTGCTGATCCCAAGTACTTGAATACCGAAGTACGTGGCAGCTCAATGCCATTTACCTTAATGGAGCTGGACTCATCTTCGTCAGTCGTCATATACTCGGTCTTCTTGACATTAAGTTTGAGTCCAAATCTTTCTAAGAGGAGTGAGAGTGCCCTCGTCAATCTTACTGCAAGGTCATGCTCATATCTAATCGACACCATTTTATGAAAATCATGGTCTTCATAAACGTAACTTTCGATTGGATGAGTGGATGGTTGGTGGTGCGGCTTATCTTGTACTCGCCTTATTATTCGAGCACACGTGGCGGTAGACGTCCTCAAAAATGACATCAAAACACTGCTTCTTCTCACTGAAATACTCCCACCCTAGTCGTGATCGTCAACAAATTCCTACATGAACTCGACGAAATTGTTTGGGCTTCGCTGCAGACCCTCTTTTCGCTCTTAAACGAGCGTTTCGGTTTAGCAAAGGCATCCCAATAAAATTGTTTCCCTTATTGGGGCAGGAAAACTAAAAAATTTCGAAGAAAGTTGTACCAAATTTGTCTTGAACAAGAAATTATTCCAGTCCCGTTGGAGAGTCTGTCGTTTAGGCTGTATGAAGCTCGTTTCAATTAAGCAAACGTTTGCTTTTAGAGAGTTTCAAATAAATTTGTTTAGGTGGGTGTCCAATTTGATTTGAAAAGTGTCCAATTCGACGTGAAAATGGTGTATATGCATAGGATTTCAAAAAAAAATAAACCATCGTGCCGTTGCTATTTATCGACTTTTAGTTGTCACCAGTTTTCAACTGTTGTAGTTGTCGACAGGCGTCCATGTTCAGACGACATGTCACCAATGTCGCGCAAAGAACGTTAAGGTTGAGAAGAGGTGTCACCGATGTCCCGCAAGAGGTGTCCGGATCCAGACGACGTGTGACTGATGTCGCGCAAAGCAGGCCCGACTTGAGAAGACATGTCACCGACGTCGTTCATCAGGTGCCTGGATTCAGAAGAGGTGTCACCGATGTCGCGCGAGGGTTCCGGATTTAGAGGGTGTTACCAGTGAAGGTGGGACCAGTAATGGGGGACCGGTGAAGGATGGGTTCCAGTAAGGGGGACCGGTAAAGGGTTGACCAATAAAGGAGGGACCAGTGAAACTGGGACCAGCAATGGGGACCGGTGAGGGGGATCCAGTGAAGGTGGACCGGTGAATGAGGGGGGAGGGGTCCAGTGAAGATGGGACCGGTGAGAAAGGGACCAGTAATGGGGACCGGTGAAAGGGGGGGGGGAAGTGATCCAGTGAAGGGTGAACCAATAGAAGGTTAACCAGTGGAAGAGGGAACCAGGTGAAGGAGGACCGGTGAGGAAGGTACCAGTAATGGGGACAGGTGGATGGGAGGGGGGGGGGGGAAGGGGTCCAGTGAAGGGGGACCGGAAAAGGGTTGATGAATAAAAGGGGGACGAGTGAGGGTGGGAACAGTGATGGGGATCGATGAAGGATAGGGTGACCAGCAAAGAGGACCAGTAAGGGGAGGTCCAGTGAAGGTGGGAGCAGTAGTAGGGACCGACGAAGGGGGGGGGGGGGACCAGTGAATGGTGAACCGGAAAAGGGCTGACAATAAAGGGGAACCAGTGATAAGGGATCAGTTAAGGGTGGTCCAGTGAAGGTGATAGACCTGTTTTGCCCTATTCCGCTATACCATTCTATATAGCAAAACTAGTTTTTTACTGTAATGAATGAGAGAAGGTCTAAAGAGGAGAAGAAGACGTTCGGAGTGTTCTATTTATCGGGTTTGGGGCGAAGCCCCAACCAGACGTTTTGCGGCCCGCAGGCCGTTGAACGTCTGGTACTATTATATACTACAATTATACTATTATTTTACTACTACTATTATTGACGAAGCTCCAGTCGGTAGTCCATCGAACTACTTGGCCGGCAGTACTATAAAAAGGTTTGATGTCAAACGTGTTTAATATGTTGTAATGTAGACTGTACACAGCCTATACACCTTTCATTTGCGATTTTTCTCGTCATTATATTACCATTATTTTGCTCATGGCTGACGGTTTGACGCTAGAATCACATGAATAGATGGGAGTTAGACAAACCTCTCAGCGGGTGAAAATATTGTTCGCACTGCTACTACATATCAAACAATTTTATCGATTTTTTAAAGTTGATCATGTGAGGGAGGAACCCCTCAGCTACAGTGCCCGTCGTCTCTGCAAAACCTTGTAGAAGTCGGTGGATTACTCGGCACTGATCGATTGTAACCAACTTCATTGGCAAAGCCTTAGCCATGATCGATCCGAGCGCCAGGCCGGCGGTTCTAAATAAAATTTCGATCTATCCTAGTCGAAGAAGGGCATTGCTAGAAACGTTGAAGCGGCAAGGAAACTGTGAAGAACAGTCGGATTTATCCTAATCGGGAGGGGCAGCCCTATGGTCACCATGCAGTCTGCACTATCACGCCACGCGGCTACCCCACCTGAATGTGCCCAAGAGCCGTCAATATCATGAAGCAGCAAGTGATGCCCTTGGACACGTTTAAGAGTGGGAATGTTGAGTTAAAATACCATGTGCCCCCACCGACTAGGACAGATCCGAACAGTCCTTTCGTAGGCCATTTGGCAGTCGTTGTCAGACAATTAAACAGAAGTGCCGATCGCCCCTCCCAACCAGGAAAAATCTAAAGTTTTCAGAATAGACGTGTTTAATTTGTACACATGTGCAACTTGATAAAGATATTGCGCTACGAACTCGCCCGCGCGTGCACTTGCGAGCGGTCGCCCCACTCGATTGATAGGTCTTCTTCTGTATGCATTGTTTACGGCGCACTCCAAAGGCAAGCTGTACAGTTTTAGAACAATTCCTGATTAGCAAGAAATTTCCGATAAAATTCCTCAAGCGGGCATCCTACAGGCTGCCGCGCCCGATTCGATTGATAGGTTCGATTCTGTACGCATTGTTTACGGCGCACTCCAAAGGAAACTGGACAGTCTTAGTACAATTCCTGATTAGGACAGTTAGGAATTTCCGATAAATCTCCTCAAACGGTCACTCTACAATCTGTTGCCCGATCTACAGGATATCTCGATTGATTGTGTCGGGCCTTATATGCATTGTTCACCTTACTGAGATTTATATGTCAAAAGATAGAGCTCGAGCTACTAAGCACAAATATATGCTTATTTTCACAAGTACTTAATTTTTTAAAAAGGTATTTAAAAAAGCTGCTTGGAACGCTCCAAAGCGGCCTTTTCGGCAACTGACCAAAGGGCATGTGTGGTACTGTACACATTAAACACGTCTATTCTGAAAACTTTGGATTTTTCCTGGTTGGGAGGGACGATCGGAACTTCTGCTTAATTGTCTGACAACGGCTGCAAAACGCCCTACGGAAGGACTGTTCGGATCTGTCCTAGTCGGTGTAGGCACACGGTATTTTTACTCAAGCTCACTGTAGTGGTGTAGCAAATGCTATGGACGAACTTCAAAACATTTATTGCAAAATAGATCTGAAATCTAATAAACTACACGACATACCCGATGTAAAGGCTCTAAAGGATGCTCTTGCGATGTATGCAACACGGGATGAGAGACGAGACTTTCGGTCACCAAACGGGCGACGTTTTTCCGGTTACAGCCATAAATTCAGCCTACAATTTCAACAACGACGTGTTCCCGTTAAAGACCACCACAACAGCTACGCCAAGAGAGGAGACGCAGTGCGAGAATCAGAATCTCATATGCTAACACTAGAACGAGCTATGCAGACGACGATATCAGCCGCTAGCTACCAGCAGCGTGTTGTGAGTGAATTGAAAGAAATACGAAGAATGTTTGTGTTATCGTGATATGGTAACAATAGAGACAGAGATCAAACACTGAATAAGCGATGGCTAGCAAATCTTCTGACTGAAACTAGTGGCTTTATCGTAGAACTGTACTGGTGTGCATCTTCTCGACGAGTCAATCTCGAGCAGTGAGTGAATGATGTCGCCGACTTCTTCGTTGGTCGTGTCCGGTAGTTCCGGCGGATCGTACGCGTCGTAGTTCGCACCGGCGGTGTAGAGGAACAGCTTGCACAAACAGCACTCATCGAACGGAATCTGCAATAGCTCACATTCACGCATACGGTATGCCTTGTTCTCATTTTGGCACCCTTTTACCTCTACCTAGAGGTTCTGAGCACTTCTGCAGTGCTCCAAGTATTGGGTGTCCAGAAAGTATCTGCAGAAAACTTCGCAATGTTCCAGATTTTTTCTAGAATGTTTTGAAGATTTTAACATAAGTATAAGGACACTATCCTGTTGTATCTGTAGCATATCCAGCTCCGTCTTCCTTGCCTATTTCATTGTACGATGGCCGAACTGTCTACCCATGTTAGACACGTACTCTTTTACGAGTCTGAATCTGGACACTCCGCTGCAGAAGGCTATCGAAACGTGTGTCGTGTATTCGGCTCTGAAGGTGCTTCTGTACGGTCTGTGTATAGCTGGTTCGAACGCTTCAGAAGCGGGAACAGTAGTCTCGAAGATGAGCCTCGCTGTGGTCGACCGACAACGATATTTTGGATGAACTGAGGAAACTGGCGGAGTAGCATCCATATGAAGGTGTGCGTTATTTTGCTGCTGCTCTTGGCTGTTCCCGATCCACCGTGGACAATGGACTGCGATCTCTTGGAATGGTTGAAAATCTCGGTCAGTGGCTCCTACACGAACTGACCGACGACGACCGGCGAAGACGTTTGGATATATGCACTCAGCTGCTCTCCCGAAGTCACACCTTCAACTGGCTGGACACCATCGTCACAGGGGATGAAAAATGGGTCCTCTACGTCAACCACGGTCGCAAAGGTGCGTGGTGCCAACGCGACGAAGTGCCGAAATCTTTCGTAAAAGGTGAAATTCATGCGAGGAAAGTCATGCTGAGCGTCTGGTGGGGAGCTTATGGGATCTACCACTTCGAGCTGCTGTCTGAGAACACGACGGTCACTGCTCACGTCTACTCTACCCAACTGCAGAGACTAGCTGACAGCCCACTCCCGACAATGTTCGCTTGCTGCACGTTAACGGGCGCCCACACATCGCGACGACTACTTCTCAGAGGATTCTGGAACTCGGATGGGAAGCTCTGCCACATCCACCGTACAGCCGAGATCTGGCCCCAAGTGACTACCACCTTTTTCGATTACTTCAGCACCATCTGGAAGGGAAGCGCTATGAAGATCGTGACCACCTCGAAAATGACCTCCGAGCTTTTTTCGCCTACAAGTCGCCGGATTTCTTGGCCAGGGGAATTCGAAGTCTTGTGGAACGTTGGCGTAGAGTAGACGATGTCGATGGATCTTATTCGATTGATTAATAAAATGTGTTATTTTGAAAGAGTTGTCGTATTTCTGCAGATACTCTCTGGTCGCCCTAAGGGAAGGGGAGGAAAAGCCCGGGACTCCGCGCCTACTCATCGTCGCGGATACCCTGAACGCAGCAAGAATGCGCCGTAGCTTTTAGCCAACGTCTGCCACTCTCACCACGGGGGAGCTATCCAGCGTGGTCATTGTCCTACGATCCGAAGCGCGTGCAGTGTCTGCCTCCCTGTTCATTCTGTGTCTCGCCCCCACTTTCCGTCTCACGTTTACTGTTAGGCTGTCGCAAAATTAATCTCCGTATGTCTAAATAAACAGGTCTTTTACCCTAAATCATCGTCCACACATACCCTTCGGTAGGTTTTTTTCCAGCTCTTTCGAAAAGCATATATGGATGTCGCTTTAATTGTTCTAGCCGATCTTTTCCAGGGCTACGTAAAATCATGAACCGAAGCGACTATCGAGTCATCAGGCTCTACGAATTTAAATTGGGCCATTCTGCGGCAGAAACATCCCGTAACCTTAGCAGCGCTTTTAGGACGGACTGTCCTTGCGAACCAGCGGTGAGGCCCTGCTTCGGAAAATTCGCTTCCGGCGATTTTGATTTCGAAGCAAAACCGCAGGTCGTCGCTTAACGATGAAGTTTTGAGGAGAGGTGTCGAAGCAAATCCGGAGGCGAATACACGTACGGTAGCAGAGGACCTTGGCGTAGATCTTAGTACGTTTGGCGAGAATCGACAAGGTGATCTCGCACGTTTCGACACTCGCTCCAAGCTGCTAGTTCGCTTTAGAAATGAGCCTTTCGTAGGCCGTACTGTAACTGTAGATGAAAAATGGGTCGTTTATGGTAACAGGAAGCGGGGATTTGTCTGAGTGAGTAGATAAGGATGCTCCTCCCACATCCTTTCCTAAACCCGACCTTCACCTTAAAAGAAGTTCTGCTTACTTTGTGGTGGTGTTGTCAAGGTGTAATCCATTACAGCTTTTTGCAACATGGTCAGGTAGTCACAGTAGAGTCTTACTGCTGTGATTTAGACCAAATGAATGAGAAGTTGCAAAAATTGTGGCCGGCAGTGGTGAATACATAGAGGAGGGCCGCTACTGTTGCAGCACAACGCAAGGCCACACACCTCGCAAATCACTCGGCGAACATTGACCCACTTAGGTATCGAAGTTCCCCTCACCTACCACATTCTTCCGACCATTCCCCCACTGACTGTCATTTTTCCGAGCTCTTGATTCTCATTTGCGTCAGAAACAATTCATTAATTTGGCCAACGTTAAATGTGCCCTCCTTGATTTCGTCAATTCCTGTGACCTCAGTTTTTATTGTGAAGGATTAGATTCATTACCTCTTCGTTGGCAAAAATGTATAGATCTGGTAGTTATTACTTTGGTTAATAATGTTGTACTTGGTATCGCGACTTTCTCGCGATCATAGGACGATTTCGTGGGATACTGTGAGGAATTTTCGCTTAGAGCTTTATCAGATTGGGAGCTATGCAAACAAAAAACTCCTTATAAAAGGGTCATATGGGAAAATTCACATGGCGCTCTTCTCAACTTGCTTTTATTTTTATTTCTTCATTTTTAACGTCCTGTAGATGTTTTTAGTCGATCTAATGCGCATTGTATTTGTATTCTATAAGTTTGGTTTAATTATCCAAGTTTGAGGTAAATGGTGTCGAAAGACTGGTGTATGTGTGTACCAACGGACTTATTCTGAACCACCGACAAATCTAGCTTACTTGGGCAGAGTTATAACAGTTTTAATTGAGTGATCCGTTTCGGCGATTAATTTTGCAACAGCCTAATAGTTATGATCCTGGTCAATGCAAAACGGTTAGTCCTCCATCTTCACAATCCACCACGAAGCCTTCACTACACCCCGCTCAGAATTAGCCATTTGAAAGGATAATAGATGCCTCGTAGACACATTTCATGACAAGTGATAATTTTTCGGATCACCCAATGTCCAGCAGCAAAAACGAACTTCACCCCTGTGCTCCTTGCTAGATGCCCTAGAATACGATATAGGTCCTGTTAAGACTCGTCGTGGTAATTTGACAGACGTCCCTAGTTGGTCATGAACACGTATGTTGAGTAAATATGAGGCTGTTACGCAAATAGAGGTGCAGAACCGATCTACTCTGCCCAAATACGCGGTAGTCTCACCTCGCCGGTCACGCACTGATAGAGCAGGCAACCTATGCTCCACATGTCGACCTTCGAGTCGTACTGGCAGGTCTTCAGCAGGTTGGCGCCGACTTCAGGAGCCATATAGAACAGCGTGCCCGCCACGTTGCACAGATCCGACTCCTCGTTATTCAATGTTCGTGCGATGCCTGAGCATAGAGAAACTAGGGCCGTCTGTAACACCACCCCCAACTGTCCAGACTAACCGAAGTCGGTGATCTTCGCCGACGAAAGCTGGTTGCTCTTTGCGACGTATTTTATTAAAATATTTTGAGGTTTTATATCGCGGTGGACAATCTTCAAGTCGAACAGCCCCTTGTAGCCGCGGGCGATATTGTCGATCAAAAGTCTGAAAGGAGAAGGTTTTGAACTAGCCAACAGAATTTTTCTCTCAGTTTCATTAGCAATCCTAGTCGGAGGGGTACATGACATGAAGGCGCTCTAGAGTATTTTGTCAACACTCCGCACTACTATTAAGAAAACGTCGAAAATCAGGAAAACAGGATTCTCGGCGGGCAAGCGCCGGGGGTGTGCGCTGTGCGGCAGCAACCAATCAGATCGGAGCTGGACGTAGTAAGGAACTCCAATGAGCAAGTTCACCAAGGTATGTTTTTATTTCATTCCTATTCCTGTTTATTATATGTGTAGATCACAACCAGGATCACAGCAGTCAACAAAACGAATACAAAAATAAGAACTTGGAAAATCTCTGGCTGTAAAATAGTGAAAAAATATTAACAGCAATATAGCCTTCCTCATATTAATATACGCATTAATACAAGCATAAAACATTAGTTAAACACTATTTTTCAGCATATGTCGCGAATGAGGCGTGTAGCGCAGTCGGAGGAGGCGCGACTGCTGAGTGCACCCGATACCACCCAGGTTCCTGGTTCGGGTTTCCCGCCCAGCCCAACCAAGCCTTCCATCCCTCCGGGGGATGGTGAATTGGTACCAGACTTGTCTGGGAAGGATAAAGCGCTGACTTGTTCATCGGCTGGCCACCGCAAGTCATTGTATGGCCATGTCGCCTCCACGACATCCCGTAGAAGTAGAATGCGCTGGCGCATCCCAGAAGGGATTGAGTAACGTCGTCCTTTATCCTTTATGTCGCGAATGCCTACAGCATAAGGCGGTGGCATAAACGCATAAAGCATAAACGCACCAGCTAATCAGGCCACACGGAACGGGAGTCCCATTCAGAGAGGGCGTGTACGGTCGACCCTAACTACGTGGCTGTTCTCGATTATGGTTTGACTACCGCGTTCCCATCTCCCAATACGCGCATAAGCGACATGTACTCTTTGGTTCTTTGACTAGCAGCTGAATCTTTTAATATTGATCGAGAACATAAGTGCGCCGTGTATACGTCACTGCTCTGCTCTGATTGGCTGATGCCGCCACATCGCGCCCACAACTGATGCGCATGCCCAAGAAGAACCGAAAATATTGCATGTTCGACTGTCGTTGAATCTTGGCATAATATTGATCAGTGTGCATATACCCAAGTAACGCAACTGACCAACAAAGATTAGTATGTATCCTTTATTCCAGCCAACGTTTCGGCATAACCGCCTTCTCCTTAGCCTCAAAATTGGGTAATTAACCCTTCTATCCTGGATTTAATTACCCAAGTTTGAGGTTCTGAAAAAGGCGAAGGCCAAAATAGCCGGAAGAAAGGATACATACTAATCATGGTTCGGCAACTGCATTACTAGGGTATATTCACACTGATCAAGAGCCGAACATTTGTTTGAAGTGATTTTGGGGTGAAATAACCTTCTCTGTTGGATTTGCAGGCTTACGTAGTCGCACGCATGCGGCCTGACTTCTCCTAACGCCTGTCACTACACGGAACAGGCGAATCCATAGAAGAGACGTGATAGGAATAAAGGAGCGCGCTCATTGGCTGATGTTCACGCGTTTAGCCGTGGAGCGCATTAAGCGCAGAGGTGTTGCCCTTGCTGCGCTACTTTTCACGGCGTTTCCTTTTTGCTTTGTTTTCGTAGTTTTCGTCGTTTCTTTACTGGATGTGTCATTGTTAACAATATACGCTAGCGGTTCAAATGCATGCCAACTTGTGAGAAGCATTCACTCCCCCCCCCCCCCCCCACCGACTGGGACTGCGTCTTTCTGATAATCACCATTAACGCACCTCAGGTTGGCACTGTTCAGGCGTCCTTCGTTGGCGTGATTTCGAATGTGATTCTCGAGATCGCCATCGCATAGTTCCATAATAAGGCAGCACGTGAGATCGTCAAACATGCATATGTCCAGGACACCCACCAAGTACATGTTGTTCAGAGATCTGAAGCCAGAATGAACAGCTCCGCGCTATCGAGGTGAACGACAGAAGACAAGAGATAACGGAGAGAGATAGCTCACCTAATAACCCGAAGTTCACTGTCCTTCACATGCATTCTTGACATTTTCTTGATGGCCACCTGAAACCACATGGATGTGCTCCCTTTTTGATGCGATTTATTGAAGAGCGATTACACTTACTTCGCTCTCATCCTTGGAGTTGTAACCCTTGTAGACGACTCCGAACGATCCAAGTCCGATCAGAGAAGCGAATGAATCGACGTATGAGTAACCGTTCGAAAGCTGTACAATTTCATCGGTGAATTCTGGCAAAACCATAGGATTCGACCCACGTGGCGTGTTGTTGCATGCTAGGACCATCTGAAATAGTATAAATTACCGTAACCGTCCAACAAAGTACTCAAGAAAATATTCGCCGAAATAAGTTACAACGACTTCTACGCGAAAATTTTACAAGCAGAAGGGTTCAACGAAACCCATCTTAAAAGTGACATCTTGAGGCTAGGAACGAGATTAAAACATGCAAGAAGACAGCGTAGAACATGCATAGATATATGCAGTATGAAGATAAAGGATAAGCGATGGCTTTAATCAATCCCATTCTGGTGTGCGCCACTCGCTACACTTCTACCAGACATCGCGAAGGTAATTTGAAGGCGTATTTGCCCTACACAATGACTTGCGGTGACCGTTCGAACAAGCTAGTGTTTTATGCTTCCCACACAAACGTTGCCTCAGTTCACCAATTCGGGATATAATTCGGGTCTTCTGAATCCATACGCAAGTGGCACGATGGTTGCGATACTACTGAACCACAACACAGCTGCGATACTACTGAACCCCAACACATGTGGCACCACGTCAATGACAGGCCTGTCTTCTGAATCAAAATGCTTGTGGCACACAGGCTGCGACACTACTGAACCCCAACACATGTGGCACCACGTCAGTGACAGGTCATCTGAATGCAGACGCACGTGCCACAATGCCTGCAAGACTACGGAACCCCAACGCATGTGACGCGACGTCAATGACAGGTCTTCTGAATCCAGATGTTCGTTGCACAGCGGTTGCGACACTACTGAACCCCAACATATGTGGCACGACGTCAATGACAGGTCTTCTGAATCCAGACGCACGTGCCACGATGCGTTCGACACTAATGAACCCCAAAACACGTTACACGGCGTCCGTAACAGCTCTTCTGAGCCCAGATGATGTGGTTTGGATGGCCTGGGCCGGATCTGAACCAATAACCCTCAACCCAGGGTGCATCGACAGACGGAGCCTCTTTCAACTGGACCACCACACACCTTACATTGCATACACCCTACGGGTACCATATTCATGTTCAGCTAAACCTTTTTCAAACTTAAATAGACCAAATTTCCACGCTATTAGGTTGATCAGAGTCTCGATATGGTTTTTGATTTTTCATCTTTGTTTTTTATTCAGAAAATAAAATAAAAATTCAATCAATAATGTAATCACTACTGTTAGTCGCCACAGTGGTCCATCTACTGGGCAGGTCAGCTATCGCTTTTTTCCAGAACTGGGGAGACCGGAAGTCGGAGAAGTCGTCGACCGTCCGACTTGAGTCTTCAAACTTTGCGAAACTTTTCTTAACCAAGAAAGCCTTTAGTGTGCGAAGCAAGTAGTAATCTGAACGCGCCATGTCAGGAGAATACGGTGGATAGGGTACGGTTCCCATTAAGACCCTATCAAGACTTTCCGATCAACCTAATAAAATTAAAATGGAGACGTTTTAAGAAAAGCAAAATAAGTTTCCAATCCAGGAATTTATCTTGGCTTTCATTAAAAATGCACTACTTGCTTACATCACAAAAAACGACCAGATAAATTAGAATGCTCGAAGAATTCTAATCCATATCTCAATCCACAAAATCAAAACTCCTCCGGGTTGCTATACGTATAGACTGCACCGTACATAGTTCGTCGAGATTTGTATTTGGATTTGTTTTTCGATAATTAAAATTCGGATCGTAAGGGGTTAGAGAAATTTCCTTTGACTTATCCGACAGTAACGGCAGAAGAAGTGAAGTTGAACTCCTACGCAAAGCCAAAGCATTAAACGAGCCCACGAAGACAGCGTTTTGTGATTTTCCAGCCGTAGAAGGCCAGCCTTTGCATGTTCGATTTGCAATTCTAAGTCGACGCCCCCCTACAGGACGGATTCTGGACGTGATGTTCACGTGGAGCTGCGCTAAAAGCAATGGTCAGCAAAAGCAAGTACAAAAATATCCGTTTCTACACCGCCCACGTTCACTTGAATAGCATTTGCACTATCAACCAAACTGAAGCAGTGCCCTATTGGACGACAGCATGGCGCACTCGCTTCGTCTAGCCTATCAGAAAGTTTTGCTTCTACACTGCGACCAAGCCTAAAACATTCCCGTGGCTTAAAGGATTCAAGTTTTGTGAACATTCAAACAGCCTACTAATTCTTGGGCTACCGTGCTATTTTTTAGATAAGCAGTATAGTTGTGTTTTTAAGAAATTTTAACGAATATTTAAGAAATTTTATCGAACGAATGAATGAACGAATAAATTCGATATCGCCAGTTTTTGAACGATTGAATGAACGAATTTGTTCGATGTCGAAAATCCCGAGTAAATGAACGACCGAATTTATTCGCTCATCAATTTTTTCGAACGATCGAAAATCAAATAGGCTCCCTTTTTCCAAAATTTTAATAGTCGAACAATTCGCACGAATCATGTTCTGTGCTTAAAAGATTTGAGAAAGCTGAACTATTCGACTTTCGAATAATATTCGAATATGGCTTCTTATCGACTTTCGAATTCGAATGAATATTCGACTTTTTAAAACCATCGGTGTCCGAATTCGAGCGAATATTCAAAATTCTAGTAATAACGAGTGCTCTACTATTCGAATAATTATTCGAACAATTATTCAAATATGTTCGTTTGAGCGCAGCTATAGTAGGCAGTTTCCTAGGAGGAATTGGCATTGGGCGTCGATTTGGCCCATATAGGGGGGGGGGGGCGGGAATGTGCCAGCCAATCAGAGCATCGACCGCACATGCAGCTCTTATGATTAGTTGCGTGCCCGATGATTAGTCTGGTGCATTCTCGCCATACAGCTTGATTTGAAAAGTGTCCAATTTGATTTTAGCGTCTAGTTCAGTTTGAAGTTTATAGAACTAAATATGCATTAAAACCTATTTTATTTTTTATTGTTTCATTTAAAGAATCCGGCACGGGCCTAAGAATTGAAGCAGGACATCATCTCCAGTTCTTTTTAAATAAAGAGCACTGGTAGCAGGTTGATTTATTGTAGAATGGCTAGGTAATTGGTACCGGCAACTGACAGTGTATTTGCCTGAAATTGACAGCTAGAAGAAGGAAGCAATTAGGGCCACGAATGGAAAGGTACTTTCGCATACGTCGACGAGTGAGCGCTGTCACTGACGTTGGCCCCTTTTTCACAATCAGAACGGTCTCCTGAATAATTCCGTCAGCGAAACTGAATTCAATTTAGAAACTCAATCAAACGAATGGCGAACACAGTCGTCACAAGGACATCGTCATATAGCGGCCTCCTTCACGTTCTACACCTTCTAAGCTTCAGCTGCCTAATTAGACTGGTGGAGGATAAGGCCGTGAGGCAAGAAGTGCTGGAAAAATCCAGCGCAGACCTCACAGCAAAAATGAAATAATGACGGACAGGGGTGGCTACTGGGCAGTATGATAAGTACGATAGAATGAGTAGTACGCGCATGTTCTCGTCGTCGCTCATGAACCGCAGCAGCTGTTGTGAATGAATCAAATAAAAATAATAAAAAATAAAAGTTACTACTACTAGAGAAGGTGTTCGCCAGAGTCGACGACGACTTTTCAAGCACGTCAGTGCGGCAATGAGGCAGTAATTTCCGGAAATTTGACGTGACTCTAACGTTCCTGCTGCCGGAAACGAACTCTCCACCCCCTTTAGGTCGATGTCAGTGCATCAGGGGCGGGAGCTAAAATCCGGTCGACAAACGGTAGACGTCCTTCATGACCTGTTCTTGACGAGGAGTGTGTGAATAAAAAGTCAGTGAAGGATCAATCGCTTTGTGGATGCGCCGCGCACTCTGCTTCTAGGAGATGTCGTCCATCCACTTTTATGGTGCACGTCACTATTAAAAAGGTCTTCTGTAAGTAACCGACGAGGGTTTTATCATTCATAGAGAAGCCCGATAGCAATTTACCAACTTAGAAGGAATCAAACGCCTGTTTGGACTAGGTGCAACTCGTATTATGAATCAATTCGGGACGCATGCGAGGGTCGACGCTTCTTCCGACTGTGCCACCCTGTCGACAGCCCCACACGAAAACAGGCAAAAGTAAAGGTGATTGGAAAGGCGTGGGGATCAGAAGGTGTTTGAACCCACAATCCATTCCTCTGAACTTCTTCGAGAACCCAGTAGCTGCATCACCTTGTGAAGGCACTGATCAGTTTCAAATGAAGAGGCGGTAGATCATAA
This sequence comes from Heligmosomoides polygyrus polygyrus, assembly GCA_947396885.1. Classification (NCBI taxonomy): domain Eukaryota; kingdom Metazoa; phylum Nematoda; class Chromadorea; order Rhabditida; family Heligmosomidae; genus Heligmosomoides; species Heligmosomoides polygyrus. The sequence continues at coordinate 89,308,613 of OX377206.1, forward strand.
TCAAGTTGAACAATTTCCGCAATTGAAGGACGGCCCCTAAACTAGGACTGCAACAGCTTTGCATAGAATACTATACTTTTCGCATTCTCAATGGCGAAAACCTCATTTTATTGCATCATTTACTTTTTACCAGTTAACGATTCCTTCATCAAACCGTCGCATTCGAGCATAAGGTAACGTAAGAGGATGATTATCGAAGTCAATCGATAATGGCCAGACGATCGATATTGGGCCATTCGGCCAACTATACCACATGCTTATCATCTTCAACAATCGACTTCTGGCAAATGTCGATAAAATCAATCGACAACGACAATCAACTCTGACTTGTTATGAACCCCATCTATCCGCGGACATATTCACCTGATTCCTATATCGAACGTCCGACCCCCAGCAGAAATCGACAATGCCTATCGTGATGAACGTGGTAGGATGCACTGAAGGACAAGCGGACAGGAGGACAGACACTTGCTCCTTTATTTATGCTAACATGGTTATTTATTTATTTATTTGTTTATTTAGCGAAGGGTGTCCGCAACGAGAAAAAAATTAAACAATATATGTGTACAAGTTATAATATATAGATTACTGAACCACTAGACACCTACAGAAGATCTTAACGAGGAAGGAATAGATTGTAAAGAAGAAGCGAAAATTCCAAACTCTGCATGTTGGTTGCTTAGATGCCGAGTCTTGTTGCTATGTAGTTCAGAATGGAATCAAAGAATAATCGCGGTCCTTTCTCAGAATTCCTGAATAACACTTTTCAGTTAACATAGAGTTAACACGCCCTTTTGAAGGCTTCGTTCCATGGTTTCCCTAAGCAACATGTCCTTCTGAGATTTTCCCAGGAGCGTTCCATTTATCAATCCATTTGACTTTCATGGGTAAAAATTCTGATATTCCACTATGCAGATGCGTGCAAGAAAATTTAGAAGACCATGTAGCAGTTGGAAGAAGCACAGGCGGAAGCGTGGCCCTATTCAATATCAGGTCACGCCTGGACTATGTAGGGTACATCCTCCTTCCACCGGAGTCAGCAGATTTGCACCAGACAGTCTGTAAAGGGTAAGGCAAGAACCTATCCACTCAACTTGCCGGGTGCTAAAACTATTCCCTTCCTCAATGAATATGCTGCTATCGTCACATCCTACAATGCTTAAAAGGTTCCATCCGTTTTCGGTACATACGTCCGCGCAAAATTAATGGCCACTTGATCACAAGAATCAACGTGTCGATCAAGAGCGATAACTTCAACAACTTCTCAGGAATAACACCGATCATGTAGTTAACGTTAGTGCGCGCCTAGCGCAGACGGAGGAGGCGCAAGGTCTCGCTTAGACCTTAACAGATTGAAGGTTCCTGTTTCCCTCGAGAAACCAAACCTTTGCTCCTCGGAGGTCGCTGGCTGATTTATCTCTAGAGGGTAAAACACTGAGCACATGCCCTGAATCTGACAATTCTACCGGGCGAATGTGCATTCCCGATTTTCATCAGGATATTCTGTAGAAAGTGGAATGTGTGGCGCGTCCCACAATTGATTGACTAACGTAGATCATTGTCGACGTCGTGTTTTATTTCGCACTAACTGGAGGAGAAGCGCAATTAAGTGCAAATCGGGCGCGTGTAGCGCAGTCGGAGGAGGCGCGACTGTCGCGTGCACTCGATACGAGGTTCCTAGTTCGGATTTCCTGCCCAGGTCAACCAAGCCTTCCATCCCTCCGGGGTCGGTGAATTGGTACCAGACTTGTCTGGGAAGGAGAAAGCACTGACTTGTACATCGGCTGGCCACCGCAAGTCATTGTATGGCCAAAAACGCATTCATGTTGCCTCCACGACATCCCGTACAAGTAGAATGCGCTGGCGCATCCCAGAAGGGATTGAGTGACGCCGTCCTTTATCCATTATCCTTTATCCTTACCCTTTAAGTGCAAATCGACCAGGGTTTCAAGAAACTAAAACAGTTTTTCCTCGAGGGATTTAAACGTAATAGAAAGGAGTGACTTCAGAAGGTGAATAATTGTTCAAAAAGCTTACCTCGTGCAGATTTTTAATGTTCAGCGCCAGAAATTTGTACTGGGACGCAGTGTACGAGTAAAGGCTACGTGAGGTGCTTGTGGCCACATCACAAGAATCACTGAGTAAGTGAGTATTGGATATGACAGCACTGATTATTCCGTGAAACGACATTATGAGAAGATCAAAGGTGCGTCCGCTTCTCGAGCAGCCCAGCCCTTCGTCAACAAGAGCATGAGAACACTTCTTCTGGAGAATTCGAGTTTCCCAAGAAGACGACAAGCTGACCCGAGTTTCAACGCCGAGAACTTGGAGCTGTAGACGTCGCGAAGACGATGAAAGAACCCCGGCCGAATTTGTTGACAGCATGCTGGAACTTCCTGCCCCATTTGTGCATCACAGTTCTTCCTTCCCCCAGCCGCCCAACAACATCGGAAGGCCCTCAATCTAGGTCTCAATCCAAAAACACCTACTTCCATTGCTAAGCTCATTGTCTTCAATCCTTTTTGGACTGCGCCGCATGGCCGAAACCCACTTACTGGGCGATAGGGGCACTCAGATGCGTATTGAATGCACGGAGTGGGACGGCCCCGAAGGGGCAGCTGTTCTTACTAGCATCGTAAAACATTCTGAAACATCGTTTTCCTTGCATTTAATGGTGCTCCTATGATTTAAGTGCGTGTGGTAGCGCAGCCGGAGGAGGCGTCTGTTGTCAAGTGGACCTCGAATGGTTCGGGTCCCATCTAGATCAAGCGTATCTTTCACCTTTTCAAGGTCGGTAAATTGATACCATACTTATTTGAAAAGGATACAAGCACTGACCTTTTTATCGCTTTGCTCCTCGCAAGTCGTTGCATAGGCCAACTACGCATTCAAACGACCTCCGTGGCATCCAACAGAAGTAGAATGCATAGCGCATCCAACAAAATGATTGAGCTACACCAACCTTCACCGTTTATTTATCTCTAAGCGGTGCGACACTGCCGCTGCAGGTTTTAGATGACAGAGCTCATTTTCCTCTGACCGACCGGAAAGAAAAAGCATGAAGGGTAAAGGACGGCATCAGTCAATCCCCATTTGAGACGCGCCACGCATTCTACCTTTACGGGATATCGAGAAGGCAAGTAGTTGAATGCGTATTTGAACTGTACAAGCGCTTGTGGTGGCTAGTCGATAGACGACTCAGTGTTCTATCCTTCCCAGGCAAGTCTGATACCAATTCACCGATCCTGATTTAAGGCTTGGTTGGACTGTGCGACAAATCTGAACCAAGAACCTGATTATCGGATGTACACGACAGCCGGCACCTCCTTTAACTGCTCTACACGCTCCCTTGATTTAAATAATCATCTACAATGGTGTGTTTCCCACAATGGCAGCATATACGCCAAAAAAATGAACAGAACGGTCAACAGAAGGTATACGTTGCAGATTTATTCATTTCGCCGTGGAATATACTATAGGTGATTCATCAGGTAGTCTAACGCCGCAAGGTCACCCTAGGAATAACTGGAATGAGTGGTTCTCATTCCAAATTCTACGCTATACAGCAGCAGGCCTCGTTCAAAATTCTGCTCATCCCAGCATAGGACCTCGTCCAGAATTCCGCCGAACAAAACGTCTGTTATGGAATTCTTACCAAGCAGAATCGGTCTGGATGAAAGTAATCGGGAAAAGGAATTACGGTCCTCGCCAGCAATAATACCATCGAAGGTGGGAATAGCGCACTCCAAGATGGCGCCGAATGTGATGTGCACGTCGAATCGATTAATATTTCGAGTCCTGACGAGGCTGACTAAGTGCTCCAACTCTTTGGGTTGATAGTAAATTATTTGGGAAGGATAAATCACAGATCATGTATAGCTAAATCACGCATTCAAACTGTCTCCGCGGTATAGAGCTAGAAAGCGTGGCGCATCCCAAATAGAGCTTGATCAACGCCTTCCTTATCCTTCTATACTTTTCAGATAACACATCCTTCTTCTTCAGATAAACTTGCAAGGAAGGTTGGTGCGTCCTTAAAAATCCTCATGGCCGTAATGGCACTATATATGACTTTGGAATCATCCTAGTCGGGAGGGGGCACAGCCTGTGCTGCCTCACTATAACCTCCCTTAATTTATTTTCAAATGCTTTAATTACTTCTCGATGACGCGAACGCTCTTCAGAGGATGTTGTGACACCGAAGTAAGAACGTATCCGACACTTTGAGGTTGCCTACGCCCCACCCGAATAGGAATGGATCCATACTTTCTGATATTTTTAGCCACTATGAATGGTGCCATTCGGAAACAAAGAGAAATCCGAGAACCGTAACCGATTCCGTGGAATTTCAGACGTACAACAAGGTGCTCACCAGTGTGTTAGTCTTAATTTTTCGTGAAAGCCGTGGATACGAAGTACACATGACATTGTTCATGTCCCTCGAGCGAGATGGACCTATTGGGTTAGTTTGGCATGGAAGAAGAATGAATAGAAACGTTACTGGAGCGTGATTGAGCGACTCGACGATGAATGAGACGACAGATGACTCAATAGAACGACGGAGATCGCAGTGTTGTGACAGAACTATTAAGGACTCATTTCCTATCAGTCATGCTTGTGTCTACAGCGTCTATTTCCGGCAACATCTGGTTGATATGACAGAAGTGGAACAAGACAAGTAAACATGAGATAAACCTATCCAAAAAACGTCAAGGTTCGGGGAAAAACTTGGATTGACAAGCCGAAGAAAGATATGAAGAAAAGACGTCAAATTAGGGTAATCATTTTGCCCTTAGGTTGGATTTCTGGCAACTACTTCCGTCATAAGAAGCGCTTTAGTAATCGAGCAGTGGTATAAAAGTATAATATTCAGATGAGTCAGGCAGGATACGGCAGGAAACCGAAGGTTGGGGAAGAACTGCTACGTCTAGACAGGAAATTGTTATCAGATTCAGGTTGAAAAGTTCAATAAGTTCTTCTGAAGAAGTACCAATTCGAATTAGCTCAGTCAGAAACCGGATCTTTTTACAGTAATGAATCGTGATCAAATCAGACCTCGATGACCAAAGAGCATCAAGCTTGTAACCCGCCTCCTCGTCTTCCCTGCTTCAGAAGCGTCGAGGAAAAGTTCGGAATAGTTGGGTAAGCGACGGCAATTCAGCCCAGTAGCCTGCCTGGCTGACGAATGCCGGTGCCCGTACTCGTATTCTGAATGCGTAGACGGGAACAACACGGAATGAAAAGCGGCGGCGGCGTTCTGAATGACCGTGCATGATATATGATGCATGTCGTCGAAGCGCAGACGGCCGGCTGCCATTCCCGTGCATGACATGTCAACACACGACGTGACGATGAACGTGTTAATGCCGCCGTTACTCACGTGATCTCATATGGATGATTCTCCTGCCGAATCATTCTCTCATTCTGACCTTCTGTCATTCTTCGGAGGAATGTGATGACTGTGTTCGGCATGCGATGCATCCGCGAGCGATTCGAAGCAAAAACGTCCACGATTAGTCGGCATCAGGAAGAAAAAACCGAACGTTGGGCCGAAACCCAGCACGAGGCGATGCAGATGGAAATCTACTCGTTTTTAGCATTATTCAGGCATATTTAACTAAGGTACCTATATACCGAAAACCTATATACACAAAAACGGACCAATGCTATAGTAGTCCGTTTTTCGGTATATAGGTCCGCGCAAAATTAATGACCACCCAGTTGCAAGAACTCTACAGAATCGACGAAAGTTCATGACTAATTAAAACGAATGTGGCCGTTCGCTCTAAGAATTTCTCAGGAATAACGTCACTGATCGATCTACTAATCAATGTCGGCGTGCGCCTAGCGCAGTCGGATGAGGCGCCAGCTATCGTTAGGCCACCAACAGGTTCAAGATCTCACCGACATCATCCCGGCATCTTTGAGCTACAGCAAGAAGCGTCTAGGAAGAGCAGAACAATGATGTGACCGTCGATTTGCTACCGTAAGCCATTGTGTAGGCCAAATACGCTTCACGGGGTATCCAGCCATCCCGATGAGATGGAATACATGGCGCAATCCAAGGTGCATAAGCTGCTTTTCGTAGCAGGATAAAAAACAAAATTCAGCACTAACCAGTCCGTTAGCGGTATGCGCCACGCATTGCATTTCCAAGGCACGTCGCGAAGGCAATTTGAGTACAATTCTAGTCGGAGGGGGAGGAGAGGAAGAGGCCAGAAGGCGTTTTACCTCACTCTATGTATCTGCGTAATTGAATTTTCTCAAGACCCCAATACATAGCTGTCCCACAGTGAAAAGGCCTTCGAGCGACTTCATGGGGATGTTCCTTGAGAAACAACTGTCACAGTTTGGGTTAGTCCTCCCAACTGGGATTGCACTGCAATTTTCATATTTATTATTTTCATATTTGGACTGTCCAATGACTTGCGATGAGCCTTAGGACAACCCATGGACAAGTCAGTGTTTAAGGTTTCTCAAACGACCTTTGAACCAACCCGTAGGGATGAGGGAGCTTTTTTTAGAGATCCGAACCACGAATCGATTTCAGCGGTGCCTTAAGCGACTTCGCTAGAAGCATGATCGTCCGAAAATGGTGCCATCTCATTCTATGGTTCGTCAGTGGAACGCAGCAGGTGAAAGGGCACTTTAAAGCCGAGAAAACAGTCTCCAGAAACGTTGATCGTATGCCATTTTACCCTATAACGGGGAAAATGTCTAAAAATTAAAGATATAGGTACTTTCCGGGCTGAGATCACCGCGTCATCTGAGAGTCGCTTCCTCACCTAATCATGGTAGGGTAGATCAAAGAACGGCAACACAGAGAATGCGAGATCATTTTTCTTCTTTCTTTGTTGTAATTCGAAAGGTCGTTTTTGGTTCAAAATGGTAAAAATTTGTCGCGAAGAAACTGAAGAAAAGCGAAAGCGAAAAGCATAAAACTGAATTTTTTATTGAATTTTAAAATACAATGCCCGCTTCGACTTGCAGCCGGTTCCAGAGCAACAGAGACCGTCGTGTTAAGAAATTCTGGCCCACATTTGGGCTAAAATTGGGACGCCTACTCGAATTCGTTCCAAGAACAGCGCGGCAAAATGACCAGCACTAGTCGCAGGGAGGGAATTCGGACCCCCGACCTCCCATCCACGAGCCAATAGGCGACAGATTTTCTCCATTTTGGACCATCCATTGGCACGCAGCAAAAATGAACTTCATCCCTATGTTAGATGACCTACAAGATCATGTAGGTCCTGTTGAGAATTGTTGGAGTAATTTAATGGACATCTCCCGTCAGTCTCCACCCTTGGCAGCGCTGTGCGCTCTTCCCGGAAAGTACCTGAATTTATTGGTATAAATTACAAATCGTCATTAATTTCGTAACGCCAAAACGGCTCTCGATGGAGCTGTGTCTTTTTACTGGAATCTGTAAGGATAAAGGGATAAAGGACGATGTTAGTCAATCCCTTTTGGGATGCGCCTCGCATTCAACTTCTACGGGATGTCGAGGAGGCGGTTGAATGCATATTTGGCCATACAATGACTTGCGGTGGCCAGCCGATGAACAGGTCAGCGCTTTATCTTTCCCAGATAAGTCTGCCACTAAATCACCGACCTCGGAGAGACGGAAGGCTTGGTTGGCCTGGGCGGGATCCGAACCAGGAACATGATATCGGGTGCACGCGACAGCCGGCGCCTCCTCCGGCAGCACTACACGCGCCCTTAAACCGGTAAGACCACCTCGATTTCCTTGATTTTCGATAAAACCTCGAAAGAACCATACTCTATCAAGGAGAGATAAAAACAAGTCCGAGCAAGGAAAGACGCCGCTGCCAGATCCCGTGGGCGCTTTGATGGCACAGGGATTCCATGAAGCAGCCCAGTGCAGCTTCGATCTGCACCGGTGGCAGCCGCGAGTTGACTCCGGCCAGAATCCCGAAACCAATTCGACCGAGGCGGGCGGGTTCGAGAGGTATGTGGAGGAGATCGATGCGCTTGCCGCTAACACCATCGACGGTGGATGCGAGCTGTGTGTGTGTGTGAGTGTGTCGCGATGGCCGAGCCGGACCGGCCGGATGCCGTCGAGTTCGAAGTGCACCCGGAAGTCGTCGCGGTCACCGACGGCAGCGAGCAGTCGGCCTCCCACTCACCCACCGACCGCCGACACTGACGTCTCGACCTTTGCTGCGACGACCATCGTCGTGGGCGGCTAACACCGACCGATATGTCTCGTCGTCGTCGGCAGACGCCGCCGCACGTAGAAAGGAATGTCGTTCCGTGGGAGCATCTGACCAGATTGATCGTTCGAAAACGGAAGCGGTTGAATTGAGGGACCTCTATGCTCGTCCTGTGTTTTCGAGTTCTCATTACGCTCCGCGCTACGACCATTTCATGGATGCATCCACCCATTGGAGAGCACAGCCTTCAGAATTTTCTATCGAGATGTCAAGCTTCACCAGGAGCAGATGCTATTTTCTCGTGAAACTGGCCATTTTACGCACCACGCTAGAGGACAGTTATGGCTGGGCAACAATTCTGTGACCCCTGAAGGTCAACCGCGGGTGAACCTCCGCTGCAGTGAAAAGGCAACTACTTATCGCACGAAATTCACCGCTTGGTGACAGGATCTTCGCCTAATGGTGACCCGCATTCCTTTGGTGGTTCAACACGATTTTACATCACGCTTAGCGGTACATGTGGCGAAGACGCACCGCAGAGGTACGGGAACGTGCCGGGGATGGGGTGCGGGAACGCGCCGTTGCCAATACCATAATCGCGTCAGCCAATCGTGTGCCCTGCTGGTGCGGCAGAACCGGTACCAATAAATACACATTCGAATAGTCTCCGCGATATACCCATAGAAGTGCAATGCGTGATGCAATCCGAAATTAACGCCAACCTTTATCCTGATTGGTTGCCGTGGTTACCATAGCAGCAACGGCGCGTTCCCGCACCCCTCCCCTGAACGTTTCCGTACTTCCTGCGATGTACTCACTTAGTGTTTACAATGGAGATTTCTACGCAATTACACAATATACACAATTTACACATCACTATGCTGCCGTCTTTAATTTGCGCTACCAACCAAATAGGCATCGTGTCACGTGGGAAAAGTGCGTGGCACAATCCTCACAAAAAAATTAATGGCATCTGTCCTAGCATTTCAATTGGTCTGACTAGCAACGGCGGAAGAGCTGCTTTGAAATTATTTTTCCATATACGGTCCACTGAGCTATCCTTGAGAGCAATTAACTAGATCGAAGAGGCCACAATGCTTGTGTGTTTCGTTTTTCTAACGGTGTCCCCTCCGATTAGGATAGGTCCAACTGCTGCTTCAAGATAAGCCTGCATGGAATATAGTCGCGCTCGATTGACCTATTCAAACACGTATACGAAAAATTTCACTTGAATTTGAACAAACGGACATGAATATTCAAAAATTGCATTTTTATGACACGTTTGATTTCGAATACTCAAAAACTCGTTTTTTGTGTTTTTCGAATGCAGACAAATTTGGTTGTTCGCAAAAAAATCGATTCTTCGAATGAATTCGAGTTCGAGTGTTTGAAATTTGCAAGCATTCGAAACCATTCGAATATTCGAAACACTTTTAAGAGCATAACTATAGAAAGCAATCCTGCCGCAACGAATCAGACCTCCATGATAATTCAACGAGTGTAATCATTATTGAACATCCAGAGCGGCGACCAATATAAATTTTCAAAAAAAGTCAAAATAAAATTTTAAATCCACAAATTACTCAGTGTAACTTTATAAGAGAACAGTTTTGTAAGAGAATGGCATATAAAAGAGGATCGAGACTGTAGCGGTTGGGCGGATAAAGTAGATGATGTTCGGCAGCAATGTTCCTAGACACCAGACAGATTGATGGGACCAGGTGTTGCCGGTGTGCTCGTAGGTGATTTATTCGTCAAATTTCGATTTTGCTTTTCAGACAACAGCTCACAGAGGTGTTTAATCCTCACAGCAACATCCTTCACTACAGCATGCCGCTGCACTGAAGAAAAGTTCATTTTTTATTTTATTTGGAAAAAAATCATTTTTTCAAAATTTACACCACATCAGGACTTTTTGGTGGTTCATTAACTTTTAGACAACATGCAAACCATTATTGCTTCCTTGCAATATTCCAATTTAGCAATAAGAGAGAGGAAACAATAAATATAGGAATCCAAGCAATACCTAAACTCTTGTCCACTGTTACACAACAGCCTTTTCGAAACGGTGCGTCACCTGGTATTTTATATATATATATTATTTTATATAGAATATCATTTTAAAGGGGCGCGTGGAGCGCAGTCGGAGGAGGCGCCGGCTGCCGTCTGCACCCGATACCAGGTTCCTGGTTCGGATTTCCCGCCCAGGCCAACCAAGCCTTCCATCCCTCCGGGTCGGTGAATTGGTACCAGAGTTGTCTGGGAAGGATAAAGCACTGACTTGTACATCGGCTGACCACCGCAGGTCATTGTATGGCCATATACGCATTCAACACGCCTTCACGACTTCCCGTAGAAGTAGAATACATGGCGCATCCCAAAGGGGATTGAGTAATGCTGCCCTTCATCTTTTAATTCGTTTTGAATTCTACTGCCAAAAAGACTGAGTGACGTGCCAGTCCCATCCCCTGCCCTAAACAGAATAAGGATAAGGATACAGGACGACGTATAAATAGATAGATAGATAGATAGATAGATAGATAGATAGATAGATAGATAGATAGATAGATAGATAGATAGATAGATAGATAGATAGATAGATAGATAGATAGATAGATAGATAGATAGATAGATAGATAGATAGATAGATAGATAGATAGATAGATAGATAGATAGGTAGATAGATAGATAGATAGATAGATAGATAGATAGATAGAGGGAGAGGGAGAGGGAGAGGGAGAGGGAGAGGGAGCGAGAGAGGGAGAGGGAGGGAGAGAGAGAGAGAGAGAGAGAGAGAGAGAGAGAGAGAGGGAGAGAGAGAGAGGGAGGCACTTCTATGCTCAGACGCACTAACATGACGTGTACGCAGAACATGTTTTGCTTTCGTATAACAATAGGAAAACGTTTTTTGAAGCACAGTTCGTCAGACATCCAATTGTGACGAAACGTCATCGGCATCCACGAAACGAATTGTTGCGATGTGTAATGACAAATGTAGAAACGACTAAAGCAACGAGAGCTATGCTAATGTTTTGCCTAAAAAGCTGATGGTAGGAGAAGGACGATCTGAGAGTGACTGGTTTAGAATGATATACGTTACCCCCCCCCCTCCCCACTACATATGCAGAAATACTCTCCAATCACTAAATACGAGGAAGTCAGCAATACCGACTTTTTCACTTCAGCATCAGACATTCAGAACAATTGGGCACTTGACGATGGCTTCAGGAAGGATACGCTGCGATCAACAAAGCAATCGTAGAAACTATAACTTTTTTATGTGATCCTGAAGCGTGTAAACAACCTTACCGTAGGATTTATGACAATCGGGATTTGACGAGACTCTTATACGTGGAAGCCTTTCTCACAAAGTAGAGGAATGGAGCTTTCCCCGTAGTATTAACAAGGACTAACAAGGCAGAAAGAATAAGGGGCGGCGTTAGCCAATCCTTTCTGGGATACGCCAGGCATTCTACTTCTTCGGAATGTCCTGCAGGTAATCTGAATGAGTCTTTGGCCTATAGAATAGAATATGGAGAAGTCAGTGTTTCATCATTTTCAGACCAATTCAGCAATCCTGGAGAGAGGGAACGCTTGGTTGCTCTTGGCGGAAACTCGAACCAAGAACCTGGAATCTAGCACAAGTGGTAAACGGCGCCTCGCCGGCAGAGGCCAATAGATTGAAAAAAAAACTGCTCTCAAAAATTGGGAAGCCCAAAATCGGTTGTTAGATTTTGGACAATTTCTCGCCGAACATGTTAGTATTTATTTATTTATTTATTTATTTATTTATTTATTTGGGCGCGTGTAGCGCAGTCGGAGGAGGCGTCGACTGTCGCTTGCACAAGGTTCCTGGTTCGGATTTCCCGCCCGGGTCAACCAAGCCTTCCACCCCTTCGGGGCCCGTGAATTGGTACCAGACTTGTCTGGGAAGGATAAAGCGCTGACGTGTTCATCGCCTGGCCACCGTAAGTCATTGTGTGGCCAAATACACATTCAAATCGCCTCCACGACATCCCGTAGAAGTAGAATGCGTGGCGCATCCCAAAGAGATTGAGCAACGCCGTCCTTTATCCTTTATCCTTTATCCTTTATCCTTATTTATTTATTTATTTCATGCACATATGGATGCGTCAGAATGGAAAAAATCAACAACCATGAAAAAAGAACCACCAAAATTATGTCAAGAACGAACATAAATCAACGCGCAATTATTGTGGAAAACTGGAGGTTTTGATTACTCTGCAAATAATGCTGATCCTTAAATAATTCATAATTTTCGAAAGCTGGGAAGGATATAATTTTGAGGTCAATAATTCAACCGCACTAAAAATGTGGGAAGAAAAAACAGGCTCACACTGCGACTCCATTATAGAGCCCGAAAAACCGTCCAGAAAGCAGAAAAACAGCTGACTGCAATTATGTCAATTTTCTCGAGTTCTATGGATTCAATAGCACAACAACTTCGCTGTACTGTTGGAGAAATGTTGAAATAATAGCCATATTACTATTAGAGTGAGCGATGCATATAGAGCAGGCGAAGGACGCATCCCCTCTGGCAGGCACTTGGAATCGATTTACGGTTCTGTCCCCCACTTAGCCAACCAACTCTTTCATCGTTTCGCATTCACTGTTACGATCAACAAGGCAATCTTATCAACCGCAAGTTCTTTATGTGTTCTATTGAACACCTCTAACACAGGACTAATTGTCACCAGCGATTTCCAGGAACACCTTCAGAAAAACACTTTATTTCTAGCAAAAAGTAGAGAAATGACGCCCTTATCGAGGTTGCAATGGCAGATGAATTGCTGAAACACTTTCGAACATTGAACGAAAACCGAGAAACCAGCTGTCAGTCTGTCAGCAGCTACATATCATTTCGCTAAGTATGTTGTAAAGGTCGCAAAAATTGTTGCCGAGTTGTGTGAATGCATTGGCAGAATAACGCCATTAAATTATTACTGGAACTTTGAGATAATAGCATTTTTTTCCAGAATTGTAGAGCGTTAAGCTTCTCCTACAAAACCTCAAGGTCATAAAGCTCAAGAGCTCAAAAGCACCACATAGCTTCATATCTGCAAAGCGAAGACGACGTCAGAGGCCAACGAATATGTAACTAACTCCATGAAAATGTAACATGAAAGGTTTCAAGACGAATGCACGACTATGAAACGCTAAATAGCTTAGGAAACCTTCAGAATCCAGAAAAATCTGATCAACAAGGGAAGAGTACCAGATGACCATCGTACTTTGACATGAGATATATATCACTGGATGCTGCTTCAAATTCGGATTCCAGATATGTGCTCCCTATCTGCCCAAAGATTCTGAAAACGAAAAAACTTTTTTGTTAATTTTTCAAGAAAACAATAATTCGTACCAAAGCACTCATCTCGTTCATCAAATCAGAATTTACAAAGGAGCTAGAGAGGAGACTGCTCCATTAAATAAATTAAATGAACAACTAATAATTTAATTTTTCTAAATTAAATTATATTATTTGCCATAATAAATGCTTTGTCTAATAATCCGTTGTTAGAATTAAGGATTAAGAACGAGGTGATTCATTCTCCTTTGGGATGCGCCATGCATTCTACTTCTACAGGACGTCGTGGAGCGATTTGAATGCGTACATATTTGGCATAAACAATGGCCTGCCGTAGTCAGCAAAGTCAGCGCTTTATCGTTCCCGGACAAATCTTGTACGAATTTATCGACCCCCGAAGGGATGGAAGGCTTGGTTGGCCTGGGCGGGAAATCCGAACCAGGAACATGTTATCGGGTGTACGGGGCAGCCGACACCTCCTCCTGCGCTACACGTGCCAATCCGGTGTTATTACTTGTTATTTGTGGACAATGGTTCGACTCCCCGGTGATTCCGAGATTTCGTACCTCCTAGAAAAGATCCTCCACTATGAAAGAAAGCGTTCTATATGAAATCACAATGAAGAGGTCGGCAGAAAGGACTCGTTTTCGATCCGACATATACTGGCACCGAGATCCAGATTATTATGACTAGTTGCTATAGACGTGGCAAAAAGAAAAATGCGATGTACTAGCACTTTAGTATTCAACCCGTGGAGTGGTGGAAATACAATGAAACCATTCTCCTTTCTATCGACCATTTTCTTTGCGGTTTCACATGGAGACCTTTGGTTAATGCTGCTGGCTCCCTTTTAGGAGGTGCTTCCGAAATCTTCTCCAACTTTCACGTTTTATTTAAATACTACAAACAGTCAGAGTTGTCGTGAAGAAGGTGGGCAGAAGCAAGTCTCGGCCGTTTTTCTCGAACATCCTTCGCCAGTTTCTTAAGTTGATTGGCGTAGAGTATGCCGGTGACTGTGTGTCCTTGCGGGAGCAGCTCCCAGAAGCAGCAAACGAGACACTTCTTAGAACGAAGACATTTTGGCTTGCGTTGACGGCTCTTCTAGAGTTAGCCGAACGCAACGGTAAAGAACCCAACTCATATCTAACGTAACAAGGTCTTCTAGAAGCTCATTTCGGTTAGGTCGCAGAAGAAGAGGCTGACATATGGGTACCCCGGCGAACCGCATTCTACTGGATGTTGCATGATGGATCGATCCATCAAGTCAGCATTTTCGGTAGCCGAATGCTTGGAGGGGACTGACGGTTGTGGGTACATACGAGTCTTGTCGCAAGACTCCGGGTGGTAGCCTCCTCTTCGACAATGTCGAGAACGGCGGAGTCTTCAACTGTGGGAGGCGTCTCGACCGAGGTCTGTCCTTGACGTCCTTGTCTCCTCCGTTGGTGGAAGTGTTGTCGTCCTCTCCCAGTGCGCTGTTGATGTCTCGAACGATTGCTGTCGCTCCATTGCCACGACGCCATCCATAGAAGATGATGGCTCGAAAGTAGTCTTGCGGAATTCACATCGCGTTTAAAGTAATGAGAGGCACGTTGCTACCCACACATGCATATCACGGAGAAGTTTCGAGAATGACCTACAAGTGATACGTGTTAGATCACAGGTACCGATCAATAATGGAGAGGTGAGGATTTTTCAAAAAATTATATCAAGGCTTTCTTACCTTCCTAATGCACATTGGACCGGTCAGAAATTCTGCGCCTTTTTGGATCCCAATTTTGCAACTCTTGCCTCATCTATTAGGTTGTCCCATAAGTCTTCGCCGTTTTTTTCAACGATTCACTGCAGATTTCGCCGGCGGTCTCTTGCATAGCGCTGCATAGCTTTCGGAAGAGAATGATTTGCTCTATCAGAACATGTATTGCATTTCTTTTCTCATCATTAATTTTGTCAATTTTTAGGTCGTTGAAGTGAAAAGTGAAAAAGTGAAAAAGTAGCCAATTGCGCACTTGTTCTCTCCGCTTAGGTTTGTAATTTTTTGCGCAGTTTTTTCGAGCATTTGGGAGACAATGTTCTGTGCTACAAGAATATGTGTTAGTGCTATTTGCTCATTTGTCCTCTATTGATTTTTAGGTCATCAAATTGGGACGTCCGAAGGAGGATGGTTATATTTGCCGACAACTCCTGCTCTGTGGTTGGACTTTTTGGGTTGGTGTTATATGTTATTCGAAAGAGAATGTCTTGCTGTATAAGAATATGTGTCGCGTTTATTGATTTCTTTTGAATGTCAACAAAATGCCAAAAAGAGAAAAATCGTCTTCACCAACAACTCCTTCTCCTTCTTCAGTTGTTGATATTCGACAGAAATCAGCGTGAGCCAATAAACGGGACACAAATTCTTACTGAGCAAGACATCCTCTTCCAAACGACATATGACACCAAGCAAAAAAGTACAACCACAGAACCGGAGTTTTGGTAAAAATTCGGACGGAAAAGTCGGAATTCCCAATTTGATGGACTAAAAATCAATAAAGGGCAAGTGAGAAAATAGGACCAACACACATTCTTGTAGTAAAGAACATTGTCTTCCAAGTGCTATAAAAAACTGCGCAAAAAATTACAAACCTAAGCGGAGAGAACAAGTGCGCAAATGGCTACTTTTTCACTTTTTCTCTTTTCAATTCAACGACCTAAAAATTGCCAAAATTCATGATGAAAAAAGAAATGCAATACATGCTCTGATAGAGCAAATCATTTTCTTTCGAAGGCTATGCAGCGCTATGCAAGAGACCGCCGGCGAAATCTGCAGTGAATCGTTGAAGAAAAAACGGCGGGGACTTATGGGACAACCTAATATATTCATTGTCCTGGACAGGTGAGCAGTGCAAGTACTTTTAAAAACCCAAAATCAAATCAGAATTTTTGAAACTGATTCCTAAAAATCATATCCGATAGCAACTTCTGTGGAAAATCATTTTGCTGAATCCTGGTGCGTCATAATTTCGCTCTTGCACGGAATATGTCGAGACCAAATGACGTTTAGAAGAATGGATCTTGCTATAGTGCGACCAATCCCATTCAATATTAGAATTGCAGTACTAATTACATTACATTGCACTGCATCGTTGGAATCAGGCTTAAAGATATAGGGTTTGAAAATGAGGTGAAGCCCGACTAGCTGATTGCTCGAAGTCAACAACAGCTGAACGGAGACACTGATAGAGGCAAAACTCAGAAGGCCTTCTGTCAGTTCAACAGAGGACACATAGTCAAACGGCGACGTGACAGTGACAGCTTGTTTTTTTTTGTGGAAATTACACTTTCGAAGAGAACAATAACTTGTTACAAAGCACGCATCTCGCATCTCGCACATCAATATAGGGGAATTCAGAAAAGGATTAGAGAGGAGACTATCCTATTAAATCAATTGAATGATTAATTCAATACCGTTATAAGTTAAAATAAGTTGAATTAAATTATCGGTCACAAAAAAAATTCCTCCCTAATAATCCGTTGATATTAAGCACCACTACAATCCAACAATCATGAGTCCATTTCTAGGTATTTATTTGTCATTTTCACGTCGAATTGGACACTTTTCAAAAATCAAATTGGATACTTCAAATCCAATTGGACACTCTTCTAAGCTGACCTATGAACTTTGAAATCAAATTGAACGCCTTCCAAATAAAGACCAACTTCTAACTGGTTAAACTAAAGACTCTCCAAAATAGTTAGAATAATTTTTGTTCAAGGAAAACCTAGAATAACTTTTTTTGATTTTTTTTTTACTTTAGCTGCCGAATGAGTGAAATAATTTTATAAATTTTTTATTTTTTGAGAAAAAATAATCAATCAAATTTTGCATTAAAGCAAAAAAAAGCAAAAATTATGTTCTGCATCAAAAGACTGGATCGCGCCATGTACTCAAAGAGTTCAACGTAACGTTTATTTGATTGATAGTGTAAATACTGCTTACATGCAGAAAGAAAGTTAGGATATGTTTATTTTTTACAATTATTTATGTTGCGCCGCTTGCAGGTGTAAAACTGCATGTAAGCAGAAATTTTGCTATCAATCGAATGAAAATCGCGAAGTTTCGGACGTAGGCATGGCACAATCTCTGTTTGGGCCACATTACTTTCAGAAGTCCTAGGCTAGCTTAGAAGAGTGTCCAATTTGATTTACAAAGTGTCCAGTTTGGTTTGAAAAGTGCTCAATTCGAAGTGAAAATAGTATATAATGAAAATGTACGAAAATCCCTTCAAAAATCCGTTCTTCGTTAAGAAAGGAAATTGCTGTGCTTCCGCCTAAGTGCACAGCATACAGTTACAATTACGTTATTGACTACAAAGCAAAACCGCTATGAGCCCCAAATTAAGAAAAGAAAAAGTACAAAAACAAGAACGGAAAGGACAAGTTAGGTACAAACCTTCCTCTGGAGTTCTTTTTGTGACCTTTCGGTAAACAAGGCATCTAAATCCTCTTCAAACCGACGACAATTGACGAAGAAATAGAAGAAAAAAGAAAGTGAGGGTAAAAGAACGAAAAAAGATAAAAAATCAACGAAAAATAACCAAAAACATGGACTTCTGTTAAGCTGAGCTCTGAGAAAAGCAGAAGTCCTTGAGGAAGACGACAAAAAGAAGAGCAGCATAATTCCGAATTGGGCAATTAACATTATCCAGACTTTTATCAGATGTCTTACCAGGATACTATCTCAGCGGTAGGTCGGAACGGCGCAAGTGTTGTATATGGGCAGAACCGCCTCTCCCTGGGAAGTAACAAACTGCAGGTATCTCGACCCCAATACAACTCTGCGTAAGGTTAGGGGCGACGGAAGTCGCCTGTTGGCGCTCTATTGATTCACGTGCTCCGCAGCCGACGGGCGCGCCGGGATGAGGGCTGGTATCGTGCCTGAGTGCAGTGCACAGGTGGCGTAGTAAGGAAGCGGTGGGGCTTGTGAGCGAGGGGTCGGGGGTTTGGATCCCGTAAACTGCGTTTGCTTTGCACTTTTGCAAAATCCATGTTTATCATATAGGTAGTCCACCTAGGGGTATTATAGTGTGTTATAGAGCATGTTTACATATAACATACCACCCATACAGTTAACAATGGCTGTCCAGGCAGGGTCACCGATTTCGCTGAAACTTCGGTTAGGGGGGGGGGGGGGTTATTTGGGGTGCTGATCACGAATCTGATATCCATTCTTCACGATTCGATAGGATAATATAAATACAGGAAGGCACAGGATTACTTTCCTAAAGTTTCTGCCGGTGACGGCAGGTAGAGACAGAATCGTGAAAAACGGATGTAAGATTCGTGATCAGCACCCTAAATATCCCCTCCCCTAGACCAAGTTTCAGCGAAATCGGTGACCCTGCTTGGACCACCCTTGTTAACGGTATCGGTGGCCTCCGACCGAATCGTAAAAAACGGATGTTAGATTCGTGATCAGCACCCCAAATAACCCCCCCCCCCCCCCCAGACGAAGCTTTAGCAAAAAACTTTTTTGACCAAAGTTTTGTTGGTGGAGTCGGAACTTTTAACTAGTGCCACAAAATATCTATCGTTACATAACTACAGCTTCACACAAAATAGGCTTAAAATAAGTGACACACAGAAGTGAACACTTTAGCTAATCTGTAGTTTGAAGCACATGTTATATCTAAACATGCTCTATAACACACTATAATACCCCTGGATTTTGCAAAAGTGCAAAGAAAGCACAGTCTCCGGGATCCAAACCTCCGATCCCTCGCTCACGAGCCCGAGCTCTCCCTACTACGCCAACTGTGCACTGCGCCGGTCCTCGATACCAACCCTCATCCCGCGCGAGCCCGTCAGCTGTGGAGCACGTGAATCAACAGGGCGCCAACAGGCGACTTCCCTCGCCTCTAACTTTGCGCATAGTTGTATTGGGGTCGAGATACCTGCAGTTTGTTACTCCCCAGGAAGAGGCGGTTCTGCCCATATACAACACTTGCGCCGTTCCGACCTACCGTTGAGATAGTATCCTGGTTAGACCTATCCTCTGTGATCCTGAAAACGCTACTTTTCCAGTTTTTGGAGATTCTTCTTGAGAAAAAGTGTTTCATGAAAACGGGGAGAGGGTGTGAGAGATGTCATTTAACTATTAGTTAGCTTTAACGGCTCACTTTTCTGACTAGAAGACAGGAGCATGAGTAGTTTAGTCGTTGCTGAATTTACAAAATGGTTGAGCCACTGCGGACCTTATTTGCTTGATCTTAAGGGATTAAACGGAAAGTTGTTTCTGTCAGCATGACAGATAAGAAGGACATAGCGTGCATTCCTTTTTTCGCCAAAAACTGCTAGATTAGTGGTCATGAAATCATAATCACCTTAGGCCCCGTTTATACTTCGACGCCGAGCGACGCGACGCTACGCATTGTGGCCACATTGATCGGGCGACGCGATCGATCAATTTGGCCACAATGCGTAGCGTCGCGTCGCTCGGCGTCGGAAGTATAAACGGGGCCTTACATGTAGTGCACAAAAACGCCTGGCAGAAAGATGAACACCACAAAAATTCTGACCTTTCCACATAATTTCCTATCGAATAACAACAGTAAAATGCCGATCAATACTTATGCAATTAACGAAAACGCCTGGTGATAAAATTGAGAACGGTAGAAGGAACAAGAATCTGTCGGCCAACTGTTAATTCTACTTGATAACCTTTTTTCTAATACTATTTTTCTCATTTTAAAGCAGAATTCTAGAAAAAACCACTTCCTGAGTCAAGTCAAGAGTGTCACCCGGCAGTTTTTAAACTGTAACGCCTCAAACTTTCAAAAAAATTCATTAACAGCTTATTGTTACAGATAATGGCCTTAGAAACCGCTTTTGAGTTTAAGAAAACGGCCGAGCCAGAACGGAGTTATAGGTGTTTGAACTTAAATGGGCAAAACTGCGAGAATTTTTTATCAGCTTGATAGGCGAGGAGATCATGGGGTGCGTGCCAGTGTCTATTTTTAACCTTCAGCGAATTTCTATTCGATTATTGACAATAGTACCGATCGATAACCATTCAAGAGACGAAAATGTCTAGCAATAAAGACAATAAACAATAAACGACAAAGCAGCAACAATAAAGATGCCAACACTGTCCATCAAAAATACAGAATTAGTGGGCTCGAGCAGCCCATCCTTCCAAGAAATGAGGTGCTTCCGCAATCGTTTTAATACCCAAGCAATGGTTAATGAAACTGTTTTTGATTTTTCCAAAATATAAACAAAATACTAAAATATTTTGACATCGACTGGAGTAATAGTTGTATGAACTTCAGCAATCAAACGGCGGAAACATCTTTTTATCGGTCTCGGAGATAAGACAGGGTCACAGGGAAGGCTATTTTTAACTTTTGCAAGAAAATCGAGCTTACTCTTGGCAATAAAATAACGATTAACACATATTTCAGTAACGAAACCGTATACAGAAATAAGAATTTGGAAGACTACTTCCACTTAATAACCACTAATTTTTCAATCGGCTTGAAAAATAATACGCCCATATATGTAAACGCAAATTCGCGTTATTTCTAACCTTAGCAAGATTTTCATTCGGCTACTGTTGACAATGGGCGCGTCTAGCGCAGTCGGAGTAGACACCGGCTGGCGCGTGCACCCGATACCAGGTTCCTGGTTCGGATTTCCCGTCCAGGCCAACCAACCCTTCCATCCCTCCGGGGTCGGTGAATTCGTACCAGACTTGTCTGCGAAGGATAGAGTGCTGACTTGATAAAACGGCGATCAATTCATAACCAAACAACCACATGGAAGCATGGGCAGCTTAAGGTGTTTTCACTTTTACTTAACAAATAATTTTGTTTATAGGGCTTTTTTTTCAAAATGACTTCATCAAAAGAAGATATTTCCTACATCAAAAAAACACGTCAAAAATGTCTTCCAGCAAAGGCCTTGCTTCGCCATATTCGTTCGTCTTTTTAACGAAGAATTTTCCCAATTTTGCAGGTATTTTAGCAATGAATTGCAAAAGCGGTCAATTATTGGTCAAGGAATGGTAAATGTAACTTTCGTTGAACTTTTCATAACGATCAAGTTAGAGTGGAGTTGTTTGAGCTACAAAAATGGCAGAAGCTACTTTCTACTTTTTTTCGTAGATAAGACCGAGTCAAGGGGTACATTATTTTTAACTTTCGCGAAAAAAGCAACGAAGTCTCTGCAAACAAAAAATAGCCGCAAACACATGTTTAAGGAATGAAAACGCACTGTAACAAGAATTTGGAGTAATCTGGAGTAATTCCGGTTCCATTCATTTTCACTCAATAACCACTAATTCCTTTCAGCCGCCGTAGAAAATAAGACGTCCATACAGGAGCAGGTTATTGTTATTACTAACCTCCACAAAGTTCCAATCGATTATTATTGACGTCAAAACGACAATCAATTTGCACTCGAACAAGGAAGACATCCGGAAATGGAAACATTGCAGTTCAGGCTGCTCTCACTTTTACCTAATGACTGTTACAGTTCCCAAAGTATTTCATTTTATTTTTTCATTTTCAAAAAGGCTTCTTCAAAAGAAATCACTTCCTAAATCAAAAAAGCGCTTCAAAAATGTCTCGAAAAAATGTCCATTTCACCATAATGGCCCAATTTTTCAAAGGAAAATTTCATTTTCAAGCAGTTCGAGGAACTTTGAAATTTTAACATTACTTTGTAACTTTCTCTGAAATTTTTAAAACTATTCGAGTTCAGGTGGAGTTTGTTGAAGGCTATGTTGCAAAAATGGCGGAAATTCCTTTTTATCAGACTCGAAGATAAGAGGCACAGCGCTTGTTATTTTGAGCCCTCACTGAAGAAAACCGAAGCGATTATTAACGATAAAATAGCGATCAATACCTACCCCTCATGTATGCGATCAATACGTGCATATCGATCAATACATAGCCCTCACACAGGTGGTACCATATTCAAGGAACGAAAATTTGTAGGAATAAAAAACTGGATGATTTCATTGCCGTTCGTTTCCACCTAATCACCATTTCTCTTCACAATGACCCCATTCTTCGCGATTTAACTGTCCGATTTCCAAATGGTCCCCCTCCCGGTGGAATTTAAGAAGAGAAATGGAGGCAAAAAAGGAAGAACGGTTTGAAGCAGCGAATCGATGAGCGGGGCGTGGCATCTGGCCGAGCTTTTGTCTGAGAAACTACTGCGGATTGATGTTTTTGCATGGTGGAAAGCACAACAAGAAGAGAGCACTGGGGGAATTCCCGGCCGGCGGCGGCGGCGGCCGCTCGAGGAAGTTGTGCATCGTTGTCGTCGTTCGCATCGTCGACGACGACCACCGCTCGTCTGCTCTGACGCAGAAGCGGCTTCTTCGTTGTGTGAGAGGGGGAGCGGAGAGCGGGGCCCCCGCTAGACCGAGCCTGACACCTCCCAGACGTTTCTTGTTCCCGTCCGGAATTAGCATGTGATGATACCGCTTTGAGACCGCAGTGATAAGGAGGAGAACGAAAACGACGGCGGTGTCGTCGAACTGTAGACCCCTTCGAGAGACTTCGACTACGAGCCGACTGACGCGTGGAGCAGTGATTAAGATCCAGACGCACACATCCACGACAGAGTGACGTCATCGCCAGGGAGAGAGCCTGACGTGTGTGTGTGAGAGTGAGTGAGCAAGAGCATGTGTGCTGAGTGTGCTGTGTATGCACCGCGAGTTCGAGCGACGAGAACGAGAGCAGCAGCAGCAGCAGCAGAAGCTTTCAGGCGAAATCAATGCTTTTACTCTGAGCACGACTGCGGTCACGCTCGTTTCAAGTCGTCGTCTCTATCGATTTATTCGACGACGTTCACGTCGTCTTAGTCGAATAGCCTTCTGAGAACGATTTACATGTCCATGGAACAGTGTCGAACGAGCTGCAGTTAGATGAACCACCTCGAAGCCGATTCCGTTTAGAAGACAGTGGAAACGCTGCGCATTTCTTGAAACAGGTGTGCTGGAGGCTTATACCAAAGGTGCTCCAAGAAATCCTGCTTTTGGTATAAGCCATACGCTCATCACTCACCTCAATTAGTCAACTGAGTGCAAAAGAAGCAACAATAAGAATTCCTTTTTATTTCACGAAAAACTGAGTTATAAAGGTTAAAAACTCAAACAACGCCGCTAATCAATCGTTTGTGGAGTGCGCCACGCATTGTAGTTCGATGCCGTGGAGGCGATTTGAATGCGTACATATTTAGCCTATACAATGAATTGCGGTGTCGAAACGATGAACGACTCAGTGCTTTCTCCTGCCCAAACAAGCCTAGTACCAATTCAGGTACCCAAAAGGATTTAAGGCTTGATTGGACTGGGCGTGAAACCCTAACGAAGAAGCTGATTCGGTAGGTTGCAGAAGACAACCAGCGTCTCCTCCGACTGCGTTACCACGAGCCCAATCGAAAAAACGTAGTTTCTATCGTTGCCTTAAACGATTCTGCAGCTGTTTAATACCGCTGGTCCAGAACTTCATCGGGTGCCAGCCGATGAAGAAGACGACCTCAGTTTCGAGTTTCCGACTGCTACCTGAATTCCTCATTACGAAGACGATGTCCCAAGGCGCGAAATAGGTGGCGTATAGAACGAACCAAGTCAACGAATGGTGTAAGAATTTCCATTCAATTCCGACATAATGTGATGTAATGAGAACGCTGCTTTCTGCATTGATTTTACAACACGCAACTATGTAAAATCAGTTGTTCGATCAATACTAATCGATACAGATTATGTGCGCCTACAGTTATTGGCCTTTCCACATTTAATTTTTTCTGACAAGTCACCATCAGCACCGCTTTTTCAAGAACTATTCTCCGAATAATCAAAATGAGGTGAACATTGAGAACACGGAGAACAACAAGGAGAACAACTTTCACAACGTGTTTCCTTGAAGTGCGCAGTCAGTGTAGGAACCGCGTGTCGCGTGCACCACCAGCAGAGGTACTTGGTCCGGATCTCGCACAAGGCCACCAAGACTTCCTCCTAGTGTGGATGGTAAAGTGCTGTCATAATTGTTGTAAACAAGGTTTCCATCGACCCAAGTTTCGCAGGATGCTGACAAGATCCGTGAGAGGGATGTTGAAGCTTCTAGTCTCAGTTGTTATGTTGCAGATCGAGTCAGATTTCTTAACCTAATGTATTCTCAAGGGACTCAACCTACTGCTGGACAAGTATGAAGATTTAGAGAGACTCTCTGCTCGCCTGCAGAAAGTTTGTCAAAGGTTGAATATCAAAGTGTGGTGCAAGAAAGTGTGTTCCTTGTGATTTGTTGCTTAGTTGGCTAGTGTTGGACTGCTCTTCAATGTGTGTTGTTTTCACTGATGTTCTCTTACACTTTTCATGCTAGACAGTTGTCCATGTCTTGAACAAATGAGGTAAATAATACAAGGTGTTTTAAAACTGGCACAGCTGGCAACTTTACAAAACAGTATATAGATAACAACGACATAGACAATAGGCAGCACTATATTCGTCTGTATTCGAAGTGGCCCCCCTTGGCGCGAATAAAGGACGGCGTTATTCAATCCTCGTTGGGATGCGCCACGCATTCTACTTTTACGGGATGTCGTGGAGGCGTGTTGAATGCGTATTTAGCCGTACAATGGCTTGCGGTGGCCAGCCGATGAACAAGTCAGTGCTGTATCCTTCCCAGACAAGTCTGGTACCAATTCACCGACCCCGGAGGGATGGAACTCTTGGCTGGCCTGGGCGGGAAATCCGGCAGCGCGACAGGAGGTACACCCGCCCCCTGCTAGTGGGCGGGGCGTAGGAGGTACAGCCGCTGTTCTGCGGGCCGGCAAATTTTGGTTTTGCATGTCAAAGCTTTCATAAGCCAGCCGTTAGACTCTCGGTGAAGCCTAAGGGGTTGGTGGTGGGTGAGTAAGGAGGAAGAGAGGAGGATCGCACGCCCCCAGCAGGGGCGGGTGTACCTGCTGACCGTCCCCTGGGAAATCCGAACCAGGAGCCTGGCATCGGGTGCACGTGACAGCCGACACCTCCTCCGACTGCGCTACACACGCCCAGTTGGCGCGATTACAAAAGTCAAAACGTGAAGTTTTCGGCGATGGGCCGCAGGTCATCTGGAGACAGTCGTTCCCACTCCCAACGCAGAGATGTCTTCTGGGCCTCCAAGTTGTGGTGGCGCTTGTCACGGACCCTGACCTTCAAAATGGAGCACGCGCTGGATTCAGATCCGGGGAGTGTGGTGGTCATTCCGCAGACATGACGAAGTCTTGAAAATTGGCCTTGCACCATGCTTGCGTCCTTTTCGCCCTGCGTGCAGGGATTGGGTCTTCTTGAAACGTCCACTGTGCATTGCTGAAGTGCTGCTGCTGGGACCGGAAACGTACCATAGCCTCGAAGATGTCCCGTCGGTCGACATCCTGATTTATTTTTGCTCCTTCGTCCACAAAAACCACGGTGTCTTTCCGTTGGTGTAGATTCCACCCCAAACAATGAGTGCCTGTGGATTTTGACGATGTTCGGCTATGGCAATGGTCGCTGCAGCCTCTCAAGATCAGATCCTACCGTGTTGGAGGTTGTGAGCCTACTCTGCGGTGAACAGCTGAACAGTGTTCGCTCCCACCCGCGACCTGCGGCTCGCAGCTTGAGCTGGCCGCATCGATAAGCCGTTCGCGCTTATTCTTGTACATCAGCAGCTAGACTTTATGGAACTTGTAGGGCTTCAGTCCGCGTCTCTTTCTGGCTATTCAATGCACTGATGTGCGACTGACACAGATATCATGGGCGATTTTTCTCAGGAGACCCTCAAATTTGGGATTTTCGCTTTTCGATGATTTTCCGAATCTGCAGCGTACTGACAGTGTGATTTCTTCCTTGTCCTGGACGGCCACCTTCATGGCCAAGCTCCTTATATCAACGAGTTTCTGTGGAGGCGGTCGACCGAGCAGGTTAACAATGTCGATTGGCGCTTTTCTTGACGATGAAGCTTCAAAATCGCAGTGCGATGGTCTGGCATCTTGAAAAAACCGCAAGAAGAAGAAAATCGAACTTAAAAAATTATAACACGGACAGGAAGATACTCATGAAAATAGCGCTATCTCCGCCATGCTGCAAATCGATGCATTCGCTTGGGAGAACGTCAAAACTTCATCACATTATTTTGGAACACCCTGTAAATATATAAATTTCTAGCGGGATAAAACGCTGACTTTCTCATCAGCTATCCTTCCCAAGGAAAAGCCTGCATTAGAAGCTGCTTTCACGATACGCCGAGGAAGTATATATTAGGTCATCCAATAAGTAATGTAGTTTTTTCGACCTTGTCTTCAACTGAACAAATTTTCAACGAAACTTCATTTCAGCCAACAATGTAATCAACATCATTATCGACAACCTTTCTCCATCTAACGAGCAAATCTTCAATACCTGAACAATAAAACTGTTGTGGTTTTTGAGCAAAACATGTGGACATAGCATTTTGAACATCCTCCAAACATTCAAATTTCTCGCCACTAAGGAAATGCTGTAGAGACTGGAGTAAGTGGTTATCCGAAGGTGCGAGATCGGTAGAATACGGTGGATGAGGCAGAACCTCCATCCTAATTCGCTGATTTTTTTCCAGCGTCCATTGTACAAAGTACTGTCTTGCATTGTCGTAATGGAGAATTACGCTCTTTCTGTTGGCGATCGCCGGACACTTTTCCAGTAAAGCTCGGTTTATTCGCTCCAATTGCTCACGGAGAAGGTCTGCGTCAACGATCTGTCCAGATATAAGCACTTAAAAGTGAATAATTCCACGGATATACCATCAAACACAGAGGAGTGCCTTTCTGAGATGAATATTCGGCTTCGCAGTACTTCTTGGTTGTTCATTTTTGGAAAGCCACTGCTTTTTGCGCTTCGGACTATCGCACAAGATCCATTTTTCGCCTCCTGTGATCAGTCAATCAGAAAACGGGTCTGGACGGTGTCGCTGAAGCAGTGCGTTGCAAAGCGTCGATCGGTTGGCACGGTTCTTGGCGGATAAATCGTGCGATACCCAAAAATCTGCTCTGCATACCTTGTCAATTGAAGATGAATGGTTGATTTAGGCTCGTTGAGAGTACTCGAAAGTTCCTCCACTGTTTGACAAGGATTCGCCTCCAGTTCTGCCATCAGCATGTCGCTGTCAAATGTTACGGGTCCTCCTGATCGAGAGAATTAGAAAGGTCAAAATTACCAGATTTTAATTTGGAAAACCATGGCTGGCATTTGCGAACATCCAGGATTTACATCGCAAATATTTTTGGTAGCAACCGTTGCGTTACCACCCTTCCGAAATTCGAGCAACATGCAATGCCGAATATGCTCCTCTGAGATTTGCCTAGCCATTCCACCTGAACTTGCAAGCTAACAATTCAACGGATGGTAGATTTTAAAAAATCAAGTCTCATTTACCTTAGAATCACTTTAGTGCACCTTCGAAATACACAAATCTGCCGACAAATAATGAGCTAAATCCGTAGTGCACAAAAAACAACATTACTTATTGGATGACCTAGTAGAATGCGCGTAAGGTCCCAAGAGAAACTGATTTACCCCCGCCCACCTGATTTGCCTCATATGGAATTATACCCTTAAGTCATTTGCATCAGAACCTGCTTGCAGTCCATTTAAAGCAACTAGCGCCTCAATTTAGCTGTATTGGCTAAAGTGCAACATTTGAGGAATGCGGACATTACGCAACAAAGTGCAAGCGCACGCTATTCACCGGAACCACCACTAGGCACTTACATGTAATGATGTTGATTAATCCCATCAAAGTAAGGAAACCCATTAACAGATTATGGGAAACCCCATTATGATGCCACGGGTAGAATGTACTTAAATGTACTTACGCACTGAGGACAGACAATTGAATATTGCTAGGTTGTCCGGAAAGTTCTCAGCGTTTTGAATGCTTCACCTTGAACTACCATAACTTTCTCAAATCTTATCGGATTTAGTCGAAGTAAGCACCGTTCGAATCAGCATAAAGGATAAAGGACGGCGTTATTCAATTCCCTTGGGATGCGCCACACACTCTACTTCTACGGGATGTCATGGAGGCGATTTGAATGCGTATTTGGCCATACAATGACTTGCGGTGGCCAGCCGATGAACAAGTCAGCGCTTTATCCTTCTCAAGTATGTCTAGTACCAATTCACCGACCCCGGAGGGATCGAAAGCTTGGTTAGCCTGGGCGGGAAATCCGAAACCAGGATCCTGGTACCGGGTGCAGGCAACAGTCGGCACCTCCTCCGACTGCGCTACACACGCCCTTCGAATCAGCATACTTTTGACAATGGGCCACCAGTTGAATTATTCCATCAGCGAAAAAATTAGGTTGTCGAGATTTGACAAATTCCACGAGGGCGGTTTGGCTTGGTCCTGATTGGTGAAGGTTTCACCAGCGAGAAAGTTCTGAAAGTGTTTGAAAGGTGGTAGTCGGTTAGTGAGAGGCATGGGGAATACGGCAGGTGGGGCAGAACTTCAACCCTTAAATCGTTCAGTTTCCGAATAGTGATTTGTGAAACGTGTGGGCGGGCGTTCTCGTACAAAAGAATCGGGCCT
Organism: Heligmosomoides polygyrus polygyrus; assembly: GCA_947396885.1. Taxonomy (NCBI): domain Eukaryota; kingdom Metazoa; phylum Nematoda; class Chromadorea; order Rhabditida; family Heligmosomidae; genus Heligmosomoides; species Heligmosomoides polygyrus. Next base: position 89,337,694 of record OX377206.1, read on the forward strand.
CTTCTGTTGACCAATGCTGGCCGAAGTTGACGCAATTTTCGGTGCATTCCGTCGATTTCCTTACAGTAGGACTCTGCTGTGATTGGTTGGCCTGGAGCCAAAAAGTTGTACTCCATCACCCTAGCCGATGACCACCACACAGTGACCATTACCTTTTGGTTCGTCGGCGTCCAACCACGGTCCGGAACGTTTCCTGATATCATACGAAATTCACTTTTCATCAGAAGTGATAACTCTATCCAAGATACCCGATGGTTTTCAACGATTAGTCATTATTTGCCTTCCGTCGCTGAAGAGCCGATGAGAAATCGTAGACCGTGTCATGATGTACAAGATCGTTAACTCAAACTTCGAGTTTCACTTGCTAAAATGCGAGCTGAACCTGATTTTCTGACATACAGAATACTCAGTGATTTCAACCTGCTTCTAGGTAGATATGAAGACATGACAACGTTATATGTGAGGGCCTGCAGAACGTCTATCACAGCATTATGGAAGTGTATGTAATTAGTTACGGAAAGCAAAATAAGTAGAATGCGTGGCGCATCCCAAAATGAGGACTGAGCAACGCCGTCTTTCATCCTTTTATCCCTTATGTAGATAGTTAATGCCCTGTTGCATGGACAATCGTTGTATCATGCCACTGATTCCCATATGGATGTGGCTTGTCCTTTCGTACAGTATGCGTTCAGTGTTTCCTTCTCTTTCTTCATCCCTTTTAACCAAGCCTATTGTCTTTATCTGTTCACCTGCATCACTTGTCGTCCCGTTGATCATCGAGTTGCTCGAGCGGGCGCCAGCAGCGTCTCCATTCGTCCCTGTCGCGTGCCAGAGTGCTTCAATGGATCCTTCTCGCTCGAGAGACAGCAACAGCCTCATATCATTCGTTCAGGGCTTTTACGAAGAGGTTCGACCAACACGTTGGCGGGCGTCCTGGTGTTCTCTTGACATCTCACGAAATCCAGTCGGTGACGGTTCTCGTCCAGCGGGTGTCTACGAAGCGCATCAGCGCCTGGCCCACCTGGACGACTTGGCCCACGCGACAGCGACACGACACGACGAATGAATTTCAACATGAAATTTCCACTTACATTTCTGTCTGCAGCCATTCAAAACATGCTGCAATGTAAGTTGTTACAATGATGTTCTGCTGCGATCAAAACTTCTAGCGCCAGGCGGGACTCGAACCCGCAATCATTTCTATCAAGACCTACTGCTCAACTGGTTCCATGCTATCAGCGGCCGGCTCATCTCGATATAGTTGTGACTGCTGATGAGTCCCACTAGATGTGGATGTTGCGTTCGATCGAACAGCGCCGGTGGTGTAATGGCGTAAAACATTCCCACCCGGTCAGAGAGAGGTGAGGGTTCGAGTCCCGCCAGGCGATAGAAATTTTGATCGCAACAAAACATCGTTGTAACAGCTTACATCCTCGGTACCAACCAATGGAGGCTTAAAGAATAATGCTACAATGGTTTTTGGAAAACAAAGAGTTTTATGACCATTCAAACACGGAGAATTTTCTTCTGAGGCAATCTGTATTGAGACAGTGGTTTCATAGAGCTAACTATCATCAAGTTTTTCCTATAATCCAGACTGCTACTTAAGCAGAAGGAGATTCAACAAGTCCCATTTATGAAGGACGTGAAATCTACACGGAAGAACAGCGTGATAGTACCACCTACAAATATAATCAATCAAACGAATCAGACGAGTGCATGGCGCAACTTCTAACGAAAGCTATCGCTCAAACAGCTTTTTTCGAATTTCGAATAGCCTAGGAACATTTTTTGCTGCAAAGACTACGATGCTTTGATTCAGACTCAACTCTGGTAGTCGGATGCTTAATGCAGAATTTCTATGCCATTCTATTTTCTGTTTTCTAACTAAATTCTTCTTTTCTTTTTTCTTTTTTCTATTTGCTGTCTTTGGAGTTTGCTCATGAGTTTTTTCAGTTCATTAGTTTTTGTCTTTGGTTGTCACACTTTCTAACGATTGCTTTGTTTAGTGCTTGGTATTGGCGCACTTTTATGTGCTTTGAATAAATAAATAAATAAATAAATTCGACCGCTTCCCAGAAAACAGAAGAATTGCCCAAAATGGCCAGAAAACTGGAATTCCGGCCACACCTGACCGGAAAAGTTGTCGCCTCACAGTAAAAGACTTTCGCAGCCAATTTGGCTGGACGTGTACCTTGTAAATGTACGAACGATTACGAACACATAAAGGAGGATATCATGAAGAGAATGGTGTATTTCACTTTTCTTCTGATTTCGCTTCCGACAAGTTTGCAACTCTTAAAGTGTCCTACGTGTAACAGCCGACATAGGCCCGCGCCGCAATATAGCCGAGGTGAAACGGGAATTTTTGCGAAACTTTCAAAATCCTGGTCGCTCAAAAAAAAAACCCTTCCTTTTGAAACAATTTCGGCCTAGACGCTAGCCATTTATTAACGGCCTCGCCACCGTTGGCTTCTTCTTTTTTCTTCGCTTCTGAGTGATCGGTATTTAGAATTTTCAGTTCAACACACGAGGATTTACCTCCAACATGCAGCATCTCTCTTCCTGGTCCTTGGCAGTGCTCAGAATTTGCCCAAATCTTGCATAGAAGCGCACGAACATGCGCCATATGCGGCGCACAGCTTTATTGCAAAGATGAGACAGTAATTTTTGCGAAACTTTCAAAATCCTGGTCGCTCAAAAAAACCTTCCTTTTGAAACAATTTCGGCCTAGACGCTAGCCATTCATTAACGGCTTCGCACCGTTTGCTTCTTCATTTTTCTACGCTACTGAGCGATCGGTATTCAAAATTTTCAGTTCAACACACGATAATTTACCCTCCCCCGACGTGGATTCAGTGCACAACTATCGAAGTGCTCTAATGTGTTGAGTAGGAACGCACAGAGTGAGCAAGGTTTCGACGGCCGTCGAAGTCGAATGACTTCTTCAGGTCGATGTACGTAACCATAGTGGCAGTTTATACTCTCGCGATACCTTGACAAACACCGTAACGGTACGTAATGGTACAATAAAAAATAAACACTGTAAAGTGTGGTAGGGGCTCGGTCAACCTAGTAGTGATACATAACGAACGCCATCCATTCTGTTCGAGGTTAACGAAAGCAGAAACGGATAATATTTGAAGTGTTTTTCTTCAAGAAATAATAAGGGATAAAGGATAAAAGACGGCGTTATTCAATCTTTTTTGGGATGCGCCACGCATTCTGCTTCTACGGGATATCGTGGAGGCGATTTGAATGCGTATTTGGTCATACAATGACTTGCGGTGGCCAGCCGATGAACAAGTCAGCGCTTTATCCCTCCCAGACACGTCTGGTACCAATTCAAAGACCCCGGAGGGATGGAAGGCTTGGTTGGCTTGGGCGGAAAATCCGAACCAGGAGTCTGGTATCGGGTGCAGGCGACAGTCGGTGCCTCCTCCGACTGCTCTACACGCGCCCATCTTCAAGAAATACCGAAAAATTTTAATACGATGAACTTGCCGAGAATGAAACAACGCGCCGGATCGTTGCGCATTCCCGTTTTGCTTTCACATACGAATTGTGGGCGGTTCATTCTAACATATGGATGGTTGCTTCATTACAATTCAGTGAGGCATTCTATATCCAGCAACATTGAAGAACCTTTATTATTATTTATCACGTATTAAGGTATCCCCGTGTGAGTAAAAGTAGTGAAATTAAAACAAGATACACACACTACAAATCGAATTATCGACAAGCAGATAGTGATCCAGAAGTAAGTAGAAAGAAACCAAGAAAGAACAAACTAGTAACAGAGGATAAAGGACAAAGGATAAAGGACGCCGTTATTCAATGCTCTTTGGGATGCGCCACGCATTCTACTTCTACGGGATATCGTGGAGGGGTGTTGAATGCGTATTTGGCCATACAATGATTTGCTGTGGCCAGCAGATGTAAAAGTCAGTTCTTTATCCTTCCCAGACAAGTCTGGTACAAATTCACCGACCCCGGAGGGATGGAAGGCTGGTTGGCCTGTGCGGGAAATCCGAACCAGGAACCTGGTACCGGGTGCAAGCGACACTCGGCGCCTCCTCCGACTGCGCTACACGCGCCCCTAAACTGCTAACAAACCGGAAGAAATTGGCAAACATATTATCCAAATTATTTGTCTTTAAGACCTAAATGGTTGGTATTGAGGCTCTTATGACGATGTTTTGCTGCGATGAAAACGCCAACGCTAGTCGAGACTCGAACCCGCACCACCTACCTACCGGGCAGGAATGATCTACGCCACCAGACCATCGGTGCTGTTTTATTGAGCGTAACATCCACACATCGCTTAGATATGTTCAAAGTGAAGTCAAGATAAATGTTCCTGAAGCGTCATAGTGTACCCTCATTTTCAGCGGGGTTTTCCTTCTCCCTAGGTTAATTTTTCGTCTTTGGATTACTTCATTGCCATCACAGAGAATGAGTAGACCTTTGGTTTTTCTAGAATGAAGCCATAAATTTAGCTGCTTGGACTCTGACCACGGCACCGAGAACAGCAGTGTTTGGGCTTTGGAAGGCGGCATCACATGCGGCAGCCTTGAACTCTGAGCGCATTACGGCTACATCGCATACTGATGAGGCGGCTCTCACGATTCCATGCCGCCACTTCAGATGGATTACAGGCATACTACTGAATGGGAACTTTAGCTTGGCTCAGGCACGTTCGAGAGGCTCATAATTTGAAGACAGTCACAGTGAGGTGGCAAGATGCAGGGTGCACAGACAGAACCGGTTCTCTTTCGCCGGTTTCCTACGCCGTTTCCTCTACAGAATTTTTTTATCCTAACCTTGACGCGTCTGTAGCGCAATCCGAGGAGTTGCCGGCTGTTGCGTGCACCTGATTCCAGATTCCTGATTCGGATTCCTCCCGCCCAGGCCATCCAAGCCTCTGATACCTCCGAGGACGGTGAATTGGTGCCAGACTTGTCTGAAGAGAATAGAGCGCTGACTAGTTCATCGGTTTGCCACCGCAACCCATTGTGTGGCCAAATACGCATTTAAATCACCTCCACGACATCCCCTAGAAATAGAATCCCAATGGCCCATGCCTTCTACTACTATGCCGGCTTTCTTCTACCTCACTAAAAATTGAGTAACGCTGTCCTTTATCCTTATCATCCTTTAACCTAGAAGCATTCAACCTGCTACACCATTTTATAACCTTACAAAGAATGTTAGTACAGATAGTTAATCCCAGCATCTATAGATATAACGGTACTTGTCCTAAACATGGGCAACATTTTAAGGTGAGAACGCGCCAGACAACAAGGTCGCATCGAATGGGCGGTAGGGTAGTAGTCAGGGAGGGTGTGCACGGTCGGTACCTTAATTGGCTGACGCGTCTTCGGTCAGTGCCCTGCTTGGTTACGATTGGCTGGTGCGTTCCCATCTACCAATGCTGCCGCCATTCGCGCCATGCCTTAATATTTCTTATGAGCAGACCTAATTTGCACCATTCAGCACTTCGGAAATGGTGCTTCCACTATCTCGTTCATAAAAAAGCTGAGACTTCGTCCGAAAACATAGCACGGATAGAGATAAAAGGGAAAAGGACGGTGTTATTCAATCCTTTTTGGAATGCGCCACGCATTCTACTTCTACGGGATATCGTGGAGGCGGGCGATTTAAATGCGTATTTGGCCGTACAATGACTTGCGGTGGCCAGCCGATGAATAACTCAGGCTTTACCCTTCCCAGACAAGTCTGGTACCAATTCGCAGACCACAGAGGGACGGAAGGTTTGGTTGGCATGGGAGGAAAATCCTACCCAAGAACCTGGTATCGTGTGCACGCGACAGCCGGCATCTCCTCCGACTGCGCTACACGCAGCTATTAGTGCACCATTATTAAACCAAAAGAACCTTTTAGTTCGTTGACCTTTTACTTATTTGGTTTAAGGGATTGGGAAAACCGAAACGCACTTTTAAACAAATTAAGTGCTTTCTGTAAAACTCGCTTTCGCCGACCAGTCATTCGCTTCAGACTCTGACCTTGTTGCAGTGAAGCTGATAATTCGGAACGAGATCGACTGCCGAACCTCAAAGCGTGAACTAATCGGACCGGAATTCTCTAGTTTTGGAGGACCAGGCTCAATTAGAGGATTTTTTTTACCTCATCTGTAACCTACCACCCTTCCCTTAAAGCTACGCGAAAGCCTTTACAGCAAGCCACTAACAATAAGCTGGGCTCTCGAGGAAACTCAGTGGGGGCGACGGTGAAGCACTGTATCTGCTCCCACCCCCACAAACTAGGACGAACCATCCGTTGAATTATTGGACCGTGCTACGCCACAAGAAGGAGCAGTCATTAGTATTTCAATATGGCCTCGCTCTAGACGAGTGTAGCGCATTCAGTGGACACGTCGGCTGTCGCTAGCACACCGAGCTGATTCAGGGTTCGGGGCCTGCCGGGACCAAGCAAGCCATTCAAGGAGGCTAAAGTGGTTCTAAACATCCTGGGGAGGAGCAAACCCCTGCATGTTCATCGGCTCATTGCTGCAACTCATTGTATGCGCATCCAAATTGCCCCACGATACACCGCAGAAGGATAGTGTGTGGCGCATCCCAAACAGGGATTGATGGATGCCAACCGCGGAAGGTATAGACCAGAGGTGCACATTTAACGGTTAACGATTTAACGAATTTAACGAATTAACGGCATTTTTCGTTAAAATCTGGCTTAACGACTTAACGGGAATTTTTAGAAATTTAACGGAATTTTTAACGGACGTTTTTATCAGTGAGTTTATCACATCTACCCCTAGTCTTCACTAATGTTGCAGGTCTCTCATCCCCCGATTAGGACTGCTCCTGAAGAAACTGCTGTAGTCAGCAAGAATATTTTAATGTTTTCATAATCGTTTGGATTTTTGGACATAATGCGTTTTGGGACACATGTAGAGCAGTTGGAGGAGGTGCTCGCGTGCACCCGATACCAGTTTCCTGGTTCGCATTTCCCGTTCAGGCCAATCAAGCCTTCCATCCCTCCAGTGTCGGAGAATTGGTACCAGAGTTCTCTGGGAAGTAAAGAGCGCTGAATTCTTCATCGGCTGGTTACCGCAAGTCATTTCACGGCGCAATACGTAATCAAATGGCCTTCAAGATATCCCTTAGAAGTAGAATGCGTGGAAATCCCAAAAGGGATTGAGTAACGCCGTCCTTTATCCTAATCCTTTAATGCATTTTGGAGCTAGAAATTTTTTCGCCGAGCCAGCAAGCACGTCAACGAATCCACAAAGATACTGATCTAACCCCTCGTAAGATATGCCTATCCTCACTTGGCGTTGCTTTTCCCAGAATACGTTTGCCAGCCACCTAGAACAATCGAGACGGAGAGAATGTTTTCGGCTGCTGGACGTGTTTTAAACGATTTTAGAAAAACGCTAATAACAAAAACTAGGAAGGTCACTTTTCCTGAACGTTAACACGTTGACGAAGTGTTACACTTTTTAGGCAGTGTGAGACCGTGTCACATGATGTCGTGTCACGGTCCCGACGTTTCAAAAAATGGCTTGGTCACGCCCACCAGGCACTCGAAAATCGCGCGTCTGACGTGTTAACATGCTGCTGATGAGCTTTTATGCCACGGATGGGCTTTTCATTGTATTTTTTATTAACTCTTTCTGTACTAGGGGGCTGGAGCCCGCATCGAGATCGTATATGCTCGTAGAACAGTCGCACAGAACTGTTTCGAAAAAAACTGGGAAAGGAGGGGAGGGGGAATCCGGGTTCTGCCTGATGACACATTTTAAGATGCCCTGTCGGTGGTCATCTTCAATGATAATTCCATAGCTGTTCTCACTCCATACCTGTGGGCAATTTTTTGCTGAGAGCTTGTTTATTTTTCTATGTTTGTGGATGTTCAATTGATTAATTTACATTGTAGTATTACACTCCACTCCTTGAACTTTAGTTGTTGATCCTTTGAAGTTGAAACGTAGGACGTTTTCCTTGATTTTTGTCACTTGAAATAATGGTTTGCAGCTAATGGTACTTTTTAACGAAATTTAACGATTTACCGGAAATTTAACGAAAATTTTCCGTTAAAGAATTTCGTTTAAAAAAATTAACGCACAGAATTTTGTGTGCACCCTTGGTATAGACGATGGGGGATCCACCTGATATTCTCATAAAAATCATGGTATGAATAAAAAAACGAAACAACAACAGCAACATAATGTACAACCAGTGCTGATAATTGCCCTAATGAGTGTCCAAAACAGCATCCCTAGTTGAGGGGATGGTAAAAATACGTCAGAATCAGGTTAAGCCTGAAAAAATTGAACTGCTCTGCCTATCGCCACAGTCATGCCGGTGACGCGCACTCGTCGGAAGGTCATGACACCTGACAAGGGGAGCACGCTGACGCGAAGCCAGAAGAGGGTTTATTGATTTCTACGAGAATATCAGGTGGAGCGTCACTCCCAGACTCCTTCCCATCACTCCAATTCGGGCTACTAGTAAGCCTCGCAATGAAGGGCAGTGGAGCAACGACATCCTGGTAAGATTGCGCGCTCCAGCAAGGACGTCGCGCTCTGTTGACAACGAAACCGCAAATTCTTTACGATTTCGGCGCTTCATAACATCTTCAAGCTATAACTTCCGCGTAGAGCAAGTTTACAGCACATCCTGAAGCTTTCCTCTTCAGACTGAAATGTTGAAACTCTGGGAGGGGCGAAGGCTTGTCCCAAACTCCCAATATTGGCTAGGAACAACACGTCTTCATAGCAACATCAATTGAGAAGGGATCGAAATCCTGATGTTTCTCACGCCATCACTCTTCGTCGAGCTCCATATCGTAGAATGAGAGCACCTCCACGAAGAGACGGCAGGAAGTGCGCCACCGTAGTTCCAGTTTTGCGAGCTGAGGTCCCGGAGCGAACTGCAGCCGTGCCATGGTCATTGGTCTTCGATTTTGAATGGAATAATCGAACCCGCTTTATTTATGTACTTGTTGAGTAGTTTCAGTTTCGCGGTCGTGTTTGTGTCATTTTGCAGGTTCCATTTCATTCATTGTGCGTTATCTGTACTGGAAACACGATTCGTTGCAACAATATCGTGCTGTTTTCACCCGTTTCGCTGTCGACATGTTGAACAGGGTCCACAGATGATGGAATATTGCTACCGCTGTGATTTCCTTTCGCAATATTGACGCTTTGGAACTGTAATTGTCACGATGCATGAGCAACTGCTTTCAGATGGCTCCTAGTACTCGTGACGCGGCCGAAAGGGAGGCCACCTATGGCTTCGTGTACGGAGTCTCCGGACCTGGTACTGTATTGCTTCTTAGTTTTAAGCCTTTCGAGTGAACACGGCCTGAAAGCTTTCCAAAATGCATTCCGTTTTAGTGGTGACAGCCGAGAAAATGGCGGGATCTGCGATGTACGAGCTTGTTCGTGTCGGTCACGGTGAATTGGTCGGAGAGATTATTCGTCTTGAAGGAGACTTCGCCACCATCCAAGTCTACGAGGAGACATGTAGGTTTTCAGACATTCGTCTTCGTGCCCTAAAAAGAGTTTCGTGACTAAAATTCCACAAGTAGCGACGAGTTGTCCGTCGGGATGAGCGAAGGTTTCTTACAGTGCCAGGTGATCGTCGCAGGACCGTGAGAACGATCTACTCACTATGATCAAACCACAGTACTAAATTTTCCGTGCTTTTTGCCCGTCTTCAATGCATTTTTGTGATCTGCACCTTTCTTCATGAGAAGAACGTTGGACAAATGTGAAAGTTGTGGGCATCCCTTAGGTTGAAATACGCAATGAGCCGGTTCAGAAGCAAAAGACTGCTGACAAAACAGTCGAAAACCTGAAAAGATTTAGAATAGGAGGTGGAATAATCATTCGTTGACAGGTGTGGGCGGATCGTTTTAATGGCGGTTTCCTTTCACCTTATGAAAGTAGGGTCCATCTCGATGGACAGCTCATCGCTACCAACTGGAGCATTAGTCGCGAATAATGCGGTATTGTCAGATCTCAGTTCATTCACAATTCATCTGTTGCGGAGTTGACAGTGAAAGAAGTCGAATTCGAAGAAAAAAAGATTTACACTTGTTTAAGTCTAGAGCTACTGTTGTATAGGTCATTGTGCTAAAAGGGGGTTTTGTTACGATAAAAACTTGCCCAGATCGGGACTCCAACATTCACACTCTACTTCCCGGGTAGATATGTTGCAAGGATAACGACCAAACAGTGTTAGTGGTGTAATGGTGTAGTATTCCACCCGCAAAGCAGAGGGTGCTGGTTGGAGTCCCGGCTGGCGCAAGAGTTTGGTCGCAACAGGCGTCCCCACAACAATAATCTGAATTGCTGCACATTGTGGCTTTACACATTGATGGGAGGGAAGCCATAGTACTAGTAATACTGCTTGGCTGAAATAGCTGTGGGAGCAACGCGTGCGGGCGTTGCGGCATTTGTGGTCAACTTGCCATTTGTTACCAAGTGCTGTGATCAGAACACATACATGTAACAAACACTTCGAAAGGTTCCCTAACGTAGAGAAATGGAGGCAGTTGGTCGTCTTTCGCATACAAGGCCAGTATTCACCACTGTATTCTGGTAGGCGATGAAATTAGTATCAGACCTATTCTGAAGGTGCAGGCCCAATGCGCCATTTGCGCTGCGTCACCTACTTCCCTGAATTTGCTCGACGGGCTGCATATCGTGGGACAGTAGAGTTCTCAAATAAATTCCAATTGAGGATATGTTCCAAGTCAGTTTCTTTATGCCTCAAGTGGCTGGTATCGAGGTTGTAAGATGTTACAAAGATGTTTTGTTGCGATTAAAACTCTAGCGCCAGGCGGGACTCGTACCCGCACTTCTGCTGACTGGGCGGGGATGCTCTAGGCCATTACACCACCGAAAGTTATGTTGTCCTCAAAAATCTTGTCACTCTCCCGACCAGGATTTACCCGGAAATTACCGGCATCTATTCAGGACTCGTTAATTCAGTCCACCTTCCATTCAGTACGCATTTACATAGAATGCTATTGGTCGTCCTAATCTCGCATGATGGGATTAGCCGACTTAACAATTCTCTTGTATTGATTACGTCGCGCTGGGGATCAATAGAGCGACATCGTTCCCATTAAGACTGTGGGTCTGCTTTCACAAATAAAGGGCCGTTTGCAGTGCGGTTAAGTAGTTTGATGTAGCCCAAAACCATGAAGAAGCAGTTTATTTTTAAGGGTTGAGTTTTTGTGTTTCAGCCGCCGTCACGATCGGAGATCCCGTGCTGCGTACCGGAAAGCCGCTTTCGGTGGAACTCGGACCCGGAATTATGGGCTCCATCTTTGACGGAATTCAACGTCCTCTCAAGGACATCGCCGATATGACGCAGTCCATTTACATTCCAAAAGGTGACCTCTACATCCGTGGTCATGTCACAGAAGCACGACACATGACTAGGACCCGATCTCACTGCTGCCGCTTTTCAGGAGTATCTACCAAGGCGCTTTCACGTGAAGCTCGCTGGGACTATGCCGTTAGCAAGAACATCTTCGTCGGAGCTCATGTGACAGGTTAGTAATCTTGGAGTACAGCCAAGTCCTTCGCATGGGTAGAGGTTTGCCGCATTTGTTACTGCTTACAGTCCATTAGTTTGGTCTCATGTCGTTCTCATTTATCTTCCTCCCTTTACGAAAGCAGTTCAAATTCGGTGAGGCTAACCTGCATAAGCATATACTGACGTGACATAAGGTAACTAAATTGGATGAGACCAGGGGCCGGATTCATCAACGGGAATACCTACCCCTACCCGTTGGTATGCGGGGTGTAGGGGTGAACGTACCCACGATGTGGCATTCATGATGAACCTTACCCGCCACATCGTGGGTATAGCGGTCGAGAAAACCCATCGATCATCGTGGGTATATCATCATACCCCCTACCATTTCGCACCCATATGTAAAAACGCGCTCCACTGTTCTCACGAGGTCCTGTGAGCTGCTTTTTTTCCTGAAAATAGCCTTATGAAGCTTTCTGAAACTACCTCATCAAGGAAATATACGAAATCGCGAGCGGTAACCCCCAAACTCGGAGAGAATTCTGCGAATGTAGCTCCTTCATTCCCCCTCCTCCCCTAACTTCGATAAATTTTTTTCACTCCATATTGGTGGCAGAAAGAGCGGAGTGCTAGGCGAACAACCTTCCTGGACGTCTGTCAGGGTTCTTCTACCCTACCCTCGATTCGTTTGATGAATAAGGATGCAGCCCTCTACCAACCGCGGGTGAGTGGTAGTGTTACCCTTCTGTACTTCTACCCATACCTTTCGCTCGATGAATCCGCGTCCAGAGTCAAGATTCATGATTGTTAAGGTAAAGGGTTAATGGTTATGGATAAGTTTTCTAACAGTGGATGGTGGGCAGAGGACAGGTTTGGCATTCATGGTATGACATAATTCGGCGAATGCTATATCTCTACCCCCTTCCCCTCACCTATTCACCCACCTCCATGCTTTTGTGAGTTCAAGGTAATACTTCAATTTCCACCCTCTACCCACATAACCCTTTGTAAAGTCGTTCATGAATCCGTCCTCAGGTCTGAATGGCTTGACAAGCCCGCATCGAATTCACTTCACACTGTGTGCGATCCTTTTCCTATAGTTATACGGGTTTCGGGTTTTTGAAGTAACCAGGGAAAATCAAGAATTATAAAAGTCAACCAGAATTTGTTGCCACCGTAACTCGGAGTTCGACTGTCGCGCGTCCAGTGCTTTAAACCCTCGCAACATCACCACACCGTCTGTGATGGATTATGGTGACACATCCATGGGAAAAGCAGTTGTCTGGCGGAAATCCTCTACGAACAGTGTGACTGTGCCATAGGATCGCAGCAGCCGCGCCCCAATCCGACAGGATTACGGTGGCAGCAGATTCTGGTTGATTTTTATAATTCGGTGAAAAAACCATGTTATAAAGGGAATCGGGATCTAACCGGTTCCGCCCTTCTCTACACTGGTCTAAATTGATTGATTCCCGGAAATTACTACGTTAAATCGAGAGTCGTGTCTTATCTGGCGGGTTATCGCGGGAGGGGCTGCACTTCGATGTTTGTTTTCCGCATGCCAAATGGAGCAATATTAGACCATCGACTTCTATCAACTCTTAGTAACTATGAGTCCAGAAAGGAGAGCTGTACCTTCTTGCGTTTGAGCACTTTTTTTTTGAGAGCCAAGAAAATCAGCACATCGCTCCCTGTCCTTGCTGCGATTCATTCCAGCGTCTTCTGTCTTGCGTATTTTCTATACAATCGCAGTTTAGGTGGTGATGAACTGGGAACCGTGCACGAGAATCTCCTCATCAAGCACAAGATCATGCTGCCTCCTAATTCCTGTGGTACCGTTACATTCGTTGCACCTTCAGGACAGTACACTGTTGAGGTGAGTTGGATCACCGTTGAATATATCGTCATCCCTTGCGGAGACGGGATATGTATTCCAGGACATTCTGCTCGAAGTGGAGTTCGCTGGACAGAAGGAGAAGATCACTATGCTTCAAATCTGGCCTGTTCGTAACCCTCGTCCATGTGCGGAGAAGGTACGCAAGGAGAATGCCGTTTTGAACCATGTGTAGTTCCCGTTGTTCTACTGTATGGATGTTTAGCTCGCTGCCAACAATCCACTTCTTTGCGGTCAACGAGTTCTCGATGCACTATTCCCATGTGTGCAAGGTGGTACCACCGCTATTCCTGGTAAGGCCTAGATCTCTGCCAACCAACTGATTCATGAGGGCATCAACCTACTACTTGCCATTTTTCAGGTGCTTTCGGTTGTGGAAAGACTGTCATCTCCCAGTCTCTCTCCAAGTACTCGAACTCCGATGCTATCATTTACGTAGGATGCGGTGAACGTGGAAACGAAATGTCTGAGGTTTGTAGTTGAAACTTCGCATATTCATTAGGTTCAGGTACATGTCATGTACCTGAACCTAATGAATATGCGAAGTTAATGAATTAACATGGTGGATTAACATGTATATGAACATGTCATGTTCATGTACATGTTAATCCACCCTATGATTATATGTTGGGTAAAGCAATTTTTATCTGGCAGAACATATCAAGTTGGCATTAAGGGTCAGTTTTCGAAAGTGTTTTCCACGTATAGCGGAGTTCCTCAAGGAGCGGTGTTATCGCCAATCTTATTTTTACTGTACACCTACGAACTTCCGACCTATCTTACCAATCTGGGTGTCACCTGTAAAATGTACGCAGATGATGTGAAGGTTTACAAAAAAATTGTAGACACTTCTGATGAACTATCCCTTCAGTCCGCGATAAATTACATCTCCAATTGGGCAGAAAAGTGGGGTCTACCACTTGCACATGAAAAAACATGCTTTCTAACAATAGGATCTAAAAGACAGCCACAGTTCCTAACATACAGTATTAATGGTCAGGTTCTAAGCAATATAAAAGAAGCCCGCGATCTGGGATTCATCATAACGTCCAATCTATGCTTTTCACAGCACTGCAGACTTCTCGTTAAAAAGGCCGGCTACCGTATATATAACCTCTTTCGAGCTCTAAAGTCAAATCAACCAGAAATTTATATCCGAGCTTATAAAACATATGTGAGGCCAATTGTTGAATCGGGAATCACGGTATTCAATCCAACTAAGAGGAAAGATATCAAGCTTTTGGAAAGTGTTCAAAATAGCTTCACTAGAAAACTTATGATGAGATGCTTTTCAATGAACTACGATCAGATTCCACATGCTTCTCAAAGATCAGTCTTACTTGGCCTACCGTCGCTCGAGAATAGAAGAAAAGCAGCAGATCGTGTCATGATGTTCAAGATCATTAGCAACAAATTATCCGTTAACCCAACCGATTTCTTTGATGGCGCTCTGACGAGATCCGTAAGAGGAAAGCTTAAGCTTCGAGTTTCAGTTGCCAAAACTCGAGTCAGATCTGATTTTCTAACATACAGAACACTTGGTGATTTCAATCTGCTGCTAGGTAAATACGAAGACATGACGAGGTTATCTGTACAGGTCTGCAAAAGGTTTTCCACACCTTAAGCATTATAAATATTGCGCAGTCAGTAGACACTTATTATGTCATCGAATTTAATGTGCATATGACTCATTCTTTCGTGTTTTGTTGAGTTGTGTATGTACAGTTTTTTTTGTGTTCCCTCATTCTTTAAACAAGACTGTTGTCTTTGTTTAAATAAATAAATAAATAAATAAATAAATAAATGTCGCAAACATGGCCAGCACTGGTATGTGGAAGCGCGCCATCCAATCAGATCGCTTCCAATTGTCATACCGTTCAGAGAGGGCTTGTAGGTCATTCTACTGTTAGATGGCGTATGTTCTGCCGGCGCTCTGCTTGGTTGTGATTGGCTGGCGCGCTACCATTTCCATATGATGCCCATTTTCCGACACGAACCTTTTTTCTCAAAGAATCGCTGCCTCAGGTACTTCGTGATTTCCCTGAACTCACTATGGAAGTTGACGGTGTGACTACTTCAATCATGAAGCGTACAGCTCTTGTGGCAAACACCTCGAATATGCCAGTAGCTGCTCGAGAAGCGTCCATCTACACCGGTGAGTTGTAGATCCCAACAGAACAAGTACCTGTATGATGTTCTGCCATTTAGGTATCACTTTGGCTGAGTATTTCCGTGATATGGGTCTCAACGTCGCCATGATGGCCGATTCAACATCTCGTTGGGCTGAGGCGCTTCGAGAAATCTCTGGTACGATAGTTGTGACTTCCTTCTTGCTATCGGAGCCAGTAGCTCACTAACACGTTGTAGGACGTCTGGGAGAAATGCCCGCCGATTCTGGTTACCCCGCGTATCTGGCCGCACGTCTGGCTTCCTTCTACGAGCGTGCCGGTAAAGTCAAGTGTCTTGGAAACCCAGAGCGTGAAGGATCCGTCACCATTGTCGGAGCGTAAGTTTTTCTACCGTCATTTTCATCACCAATTTTCTTAGTATCACCTTGATATTCTTATAATTTTTAGCGTATCACCTCCTGGTGGAGATTTCGCCGATCCGGTAACGTCTGCTACCCTGGGTATCGTGCAGGTGTTCTGGGGATTGGATAAGAAGCTGGCACAGAGGAAGCATTTCCCGTCCATCAACTGGTTGATTTCCTACAGGTTTGTGTATTCTGCGGCTCGCCTTAGTTTTCTGTCGCCAGAAAGGCGCTGCTAACACATACCTGCGTAAATACTTTATTTCTTTCCTTTATTGCCCATATGGCGGACTAGCTATCCATGTATGGTTTTATACATGTTACATGTGTCGTAAAAAAATCTATTCTTCTGACTATAGTTGAGCGTGAGTATATGGTGTAAGCGAGAAACCAGTGATTATATTCGTTGCTGTCCTAGAATGGCGTGAAATTGTTCACTGGAGATTCTCGTAGGTACGGCAGTTCGCTAGGCCGTGTGACGTTCGGCATGGCGTATTCCTGTCCAGCTTGCTGTGGCTCACGTTTCGTTCTTTTAATGAGGCGTGCGATTCCATTAAGACAGAAGCACTGAAAAATTCGAGTTCATTCTCGAACGACTTCCGAAATTCTCGACGCAAAATCAGAATTCGCACCTTCTCGTTGTTGTTCATATATACAATGTATTTATACCAAGCAATCACTAGCGCCAGTGCTACCGCACATAAGATTGTTGTACAGATGAGCGTAACCGCACATCCTATCACAATGGCCATCGTTCGCCATGACAAGTCGCTCTGAATTTGGAGGCTTTACAGGCTAAGAAGTCTGAGACAAATAATGTTTTTCATAGATTTTAGAAACTGTGAATTTCAATACAAAGCTAATTAATAGGCCTAGGTAAGTACCAAGAACCTAGGAAGATATAGGTCTTCTTTAGTGTTAGTTTGCGATGTTTGGTCGTGTGACAATAATCATGAATTTGTAAAGACCTATCCCATGCGGAACTTGGCCTTCCAGTCCCCATCACGTTACTGAAATGTAGTTGTGCATTGGTACGTCTGTTCTTCTCAGCTTTTGTCAGAAATGATATCTATCAGAGGGGAGCAAGTCAGAAAAAGAAGTGGCTATAAGCTTTGGTTAACCCTTAATTTTTTTTGTCTATCAACAATAAAACTAGTGCTTTTAGTTCTGTTGTCCGAAAAAATAAAAAACACAATGGCTTCAGAATAAATAAATAAAACTAGCCTGGTAGTGTAGAAGCACGGCGATAAACAGTGCATGTACGAAGGCGTATGTGGATGCTATCGTGAGAAAGACTGCGTTGACGATGACCATGTCGAGCACTTCGAATTTTATGGATAGCAGGAGGAATGCTATAGAAATCAGCCACAGAACTGATATTGCCACGTAGACGAGCGTTGATATTCGAATGAGTTCAAGCATGTCCAACCGGATACCCTGTAGAAAGCAGCGCATTTTTTTAGTTTCTTCAAAGCGACCTGGCTTGACGGAAACCTTACCAGTAAATCCAAGTATATCGTTGCATTCGGAAAGTTTTCGAGATAGAGTAGGCTGGTAGTAGTATTGACGTCTGCCTCGTATTCTGGATCAGTTTTATCGTGATAGCTCTGCTCGTCCTCAGCAAGCGTAGAGGTTTCATTTTCCTGAAAATGTATGTTATTTGACCTTCAATTCTACTCCAGAATTACTGCGAATACTGTAGTACATGTCAAGTCTATATGCCATCTCCACAGGTTCCTAAAGGGAAGAGTTCTGAACATCTGAATATGTTCTTCTTAACTACTAAGAGATTATATTCACAAACGAATTCAGCATAACTGAAAATCTTGTCGGGTTAAAATCCTTCATAGTCCTCCCAACGTTCTTTGAAGAAAACACTACGTACAACCTTTATCATCCTTTTGCATTTGTGTAGGTTTCTCGAGGCATAGAACTACTCAGACGGAGCTTAGGTCAAGCAAGTAGAATCTCCGAAACTGTCAAAAAATTCTCGAAAACAGCGACGTGCCTATGCCAGCCTGGGTTTCTAGCTTGTGACTTTTTTGAAAGGATTACCCTACTCGACTTTGCTTCAGAGTTCACTCTTTGTGAGCTAAGACGGGGTAGTAGATGTCCTTTCGCTACTGCGGCATCTTATTCTGCAAGCTATTGAGGACCAGTATGGGCCACATAGTTGTCGAATTACTAGATCAGAAATCGATAACAATAGTTCTAGATCTATCCTAGTCGGAGGGGTGTGCGGTGTTTTGCCCCCTCTCCCCTTGAATTTATCCTGGTGTTCTCACTTCTGCCAGTTGGTGCAAAGGTACCCATGTGAATTCAGAGAATATGGTGTCGATCGATGTTAGACGCAACTATCACCTCAGCGTTGCCCCGTGCCGACTATGGTAGATCCTATCGATCTATATTGATCGTTTTAACACAAGTGCTTACTTGCCGTGAAGCCCGTATACCTATATTCGCACTGTTTTCACTTGTGATGATTACCTCTGGGCGGGATCTATAATATTGGGTGATATCGATGGACCTGCCATATCGATCAATCTATATCGATTGCCTTACCAGTAGTGTTCACTTGCTGTGAAGCGCGTATACCGGCCAATATATTCGCACTGTTTTCAACTGTGATGATTACCCATGAGCGGGATAGATAATATCGGGTGGTATCGATTGACCTGCGATAATTAGCCCTGGGCGGGATCGATAGTATTGGGTGAATCGATTGGTCCATTGATAATGTAATGCTTGCTGTAAAACCCATCATGTTCGCGTAATGTGGCAGCTGTAATGTTTAGTCCTGACCAGCGGCGGACGGGATGCGAAGCCCTTTTTCCGTCCATTAATTTGTCGAGGACAGATTAGGACTTTTACATATAATAGGAGTTGTGCGGTTATGTTGCTCGTAAAAGAGGTTTCAATTGTAACAATAAAAAATGGTAAATATAAGAAGAAACAGAAGAAGAGAAGCTCAGCCATGCGATGCAAGCTGTAGGGTCTGCTCCATAAATGTCAATCAGAACTTGGTTGAATACATTAGAGATCATTTATAATTTTTGTAAAATATTTTTAGAAAGGTAATGTATAAATGTTAATTGTTAATGTTAATTGTATTTGTTCTAAAGAATGTTTAAAGATGCTAATAGGCGTTGTGTATGAGAAATTTGTAGAGGAAAGTGGTAATTTTTTTACTTTAACTAGACTTTCCTACGTACTTAAAGCGTTGGCAGATGTATTACTTTACAAAATTTAACGAGAACCAATACATGTTCAAGTGCCCTTAATTAAGAAGCATATAGTTTTGACACTTAAATATGCAAAATAATACTCCAAACCCACAGTTGTACTGTCCGCAGCGGACGTTCCAGTTTCTGAGTGATCAGCAGCTGAGCTGTCAAGTGGCTGAAGATGAGAGATTGGCTCCAATATCGTGGAGTTCTCATTCCAGCTCATGTATTCGTATCCGCCGACGTGGTAGAAGAAGAACAGCGCGACCAACACGCTGACGATAAGTAGCGCGAATTGCAGTATCAGCGAAACGATGCCGGTCGCTTTCGGAGAAACGAAACATGTCGAGCTGAGATTCGTGAGGCCTCGGTTGTCAAGTGTGGTGAAATCGTGTGAGATGTCCATGTAGCAGGAGCTGCTGCCGACCGTAGTTCGGTTCCCGTGTATGGGTGAAGGCAACGGTCGCGCGCCCCACGCTAGAATCGCCGGCTCCTGTAGTGACTGACAGATGGCGTCGTGGGGATTCCAGTGAGGCGGAATAAGATGTCGATGGCGGTCAATTTTTATAGAATGGGCTCATAACGCAGGCTGCGAATAATGTACCCAGGGCAGCTGCATCGTCGCCGAACTCGGAGCGCCCGTTGCCAAGGCTACCCGTTACCTCGTCGTTTACGCGCTCGCATTGTTCCATTCCCATGGATATGGAGACGAAGAGAAACGACTCCTTCACTTCTATAGGAACGCTACAAAACGAGTAAAAGAATTTGAATATAAAAATTGTTAGAAATTATTGAATAATTTTGAGGTATAATTGCAAAAAATATAAGGGCTAATTCTCAATTTAAAAAGTGATTTTTCAGTAAATACATGCGTGCTTTGGAGGATTTCTATGAGAAGAACCATCCAGAGTTCATTTCTCTGCGAACGAAATGCAAGGAAATTCTTCAGGTATACTATTTTACATTAAATTTTCCCGGGTTGTTTTTTCTTGCTTGATAAATAGGAACATTTTTTCTCTGCAGGAGGAAGAAGATCTTTCCGAGATCGTACAGCTGGTCGGTAAAGCTTCACTGGCTGAGTCGGACAAAATTACGCTTGAGGTCGCAAAACTGATCAAGGTAACCGACGTGCTCAGTCAAACCTTTAATCAATTTATCTCTATGTGCCCAACAAATGAAAAAAAAATTGTTTCAGGACGACTTCCTTCAACAGAATGGCTACACTCCATATGATCGATTCTGTCCGTTTTACAAGACCGTTGGAATGCTTAAGAATATGTTAGTCTTGTTAATAGCTAACCTTTAAAGTCCAAGGCAGCTCACTTAGAAGTTACTAGGTATTTGATAGTTTGAAAAATCTTCACGCTAGATGCGTACGGACTAGTACTACTTTTCTCCGACTAACCTTCTTTCTTCAAATTGTTGTTCTGCTACCGGTCTTGACTTCATGACTGCATAGCCTCTTGACATTCGTTACATGACTCTAATTTGAAGCATAATCACTGTCGCTTGTTCAGGATTTCATTCTATGATCTGGCACGCCACGCAGTAGAATCCACGGCGCAATCTGAAAACAAGGTTACCTGGGCCATCATAAGGGATCACATGAGCGACCTGTTGTATCAACTCTCGTCGATGAAGTTCAAGGTTTGTGCTCAACATACTTTTTTCAAGAACAACCATAATTCGTTCACATTGTAGGACCCCCTGAAGGATGGTGAAGAGAAAATCAGAAAGGACTACGACGATCTGTTAGAAGCAATGCAGAATGCGTTCCGAAACCTCGAGGATTGAGAGAATAGTATCTGTTTTTCCTGTACTTCCTTTTTCTCTCTCTTTGAATACTATACAGTTGCATGCGTTGTGATAGACAGTTATTTTATTCCAAAGCTTTCACATCCGGCCCTCGATCATTCCTAATTGTTCACACATCGGATTTGTACATGTAGATTCGTAGCTATCAGCCACGCTTGTAATGTTAGGTTGGCGTAGTAGATGTTGTGTCGTAGTTCCGAGATGTGTGACGACGACCAAAAAATGTATCCTAGTGAGTTAATATGGAAGTTATATACAAAGTGATTAAAGATATGTATTATATTTGTGAATTATTGGTCAGAGTCATCTGCTGCCAGGTTCGACCCTCGATGAATCTCGGCATTGAGAGATGGCCACTTGTTCACTGGACTGCTGAACGATACATGCTAAGCTGCTGATTTCGGCATGTTTACCTTCGCAGCCTCAAACTTGGGTAATTAAACCAGCTGAATTAGGCTGATTACCCAAGTTTAAGACGCTGAAAAAGACGAATTCATAGAAAGGTCAGAAGCGTGTACCATCACGGATCTGAGTTCTGCACTCCAGTGAAAACATTGTCGTCTCTATTAGTATAATTACGCCTAGGCTTTGAAACGGTGATCCTATTACTGCAGAAGTTGTGACTCAAGCTCAGTGGCTATGTTCGTAGACCTGAAAAAGACACTCAACACCCCGTCGAGATTGGAGTATTCATCGGAGAAGTGGGCAAAAAAATCTTATAAGGCACCTCGCAGCTATGGATGTAGATTCACGACCCAAATCTCATCACTGTACACCGTAGTCGTCGTGAAAAGAGGGTTTCTATTTACAAGGGGGTACCATGTCCCTGAAACTCTTCAACGCCACCTCGAAAAACGTTGTGCGCGATCTACAATGGGAAGGCAGTGTGAATGAGAATCGACGACTGCCAACCTAATCATCTACGCTTCGCTAACGACATTGTGCTTATAACAAAGCGGAGCGAGTCAACTTCAATCGTGTATGTAAGGAGGTTGGACTGCAGCTACGGACGAGTTTTTGCTGCTCCATTCACGCTCGGTGGACCGAACATCTCTGAAATGCGTCTAACTACGTGTGAGTAGAACGCGAAGTCATTTTTACATTAGGACCATTAATGGAAAGAAGATGTAATAAGGATATTTGGTTGCGATGGTAAAACTCTGGCGCTAATCGAGACTCGAACTCACACCTTCCACTATCTGGGTGGATTTTTACGCCATCACACCGAAAAAAGTGACCCAGGTAGGATTTATAGTTCCGTCGCGGAACGGTGTGGCTTTTGAAAGTCATCAATATCGATCGCCTGCGTCGCCTAATCGATACGGATAGGTTTCATAACGCGACGCTGTCCAGCGTCTGACAAGCCTAGGGAGTGTCGAAAAGGTGATGAAAAATTTGAAGAGTGTCCGAATCTAAGTTCATTTATTTGACACTACTGTGCTTTCTGCCCTAATGCTCATCTCAGAAACCTAGGGTAAGCAGGATGACGTGACCAGCGCCACTCAATGGAGGAATCAAGACGACTATGCTCGGAGTAACATAACGCCAACATTCATACAAGGGAGAGAAGGCCTCCGATGTTTCGAACATCGCTGACACTTGAGGATCTCTGGAGTGCCAAATCATGTGAAAGCAGAGGGCCGGTAGGGTGTAGCCGAACCTAATTAGTTAATACACTCATTGGACGAGGTCATTACGGTACAAATATGCTAAGCGAAACAGTCAAGCCCTAGCTTATTGGCCCTTTGAGTTGTGGAATACGTTGTTGAACTCAATATAGAACAATAGATGTCGAATGTAGGAAAGTAGGCAGCATGGCGCATTGTATAAGTCGAATACGCATCCATACTGCCATAAAAGTAGAATGCGTGGCAGACCCCACCAAGGAATTGACTAACGCGGTCCTTCACCCCATATCCATGAAGAGCTCGCGTTTACTTCTGTTTGGAGATGAGCAGATGAAGAATGCGGCCTCTGAATCTCAGAGAATCTGAAACCTAATTATTCTCGTCTTAAACAAGAAAAAACGGGACGGCACTCCTAGTACGACCACCATCTACTAGAGACCTTTCTGTGAAAAGTCCTTAATTTCTTAGGCTGCGCCAAGCACTCTACTTCTACGGGATTTCGTGGAGGCGATTTAGATGTGCATTTGGCGATACAATGACTTGCGATGGCTAGCCGATGAACATGTCAGCACTTTATCCTTCTCAGACAAGTTTGGAACTAATTGACCAACCTCGAAAGGATGGAAGGCCTGGTCGGCCTCGGCGGGAAATCCGAACCTAGAACTTGGTATGGGGTGCACGCGACAGCCGACACCTCCTAAGGCCTAGTTTATAGTTGCGCCGCTGCGAGGCGCGGCACCATAGTCGGAATAGATATCGATTGGGCGGCGCGAAAAATCGATATCTATGGCAATCGTGGTGCCGCGCCTCGCGGCGGTGCAAGTGTAAACTAGGGCCAAGACTGCGCTACACGCATCCATCCGTTAAAAAACGGATTAAAAAATGTCGCTACAAAGGTAGGGCTGTTAATGTCGTATGTCGAATGCAGTATTACCTCTTCCACAATTAACAAAAAGTCTTCAAAAAAAAATCTTTACTACGAACGTAGAAAACGTAGACTTCTATCAAAAACAGCAATAAACTTCCTTTGATGGTGAGGAATTTCACAAATGTACCCATTTTGAGACAGCAACATGAGAGGCCACAATTGTTGCAAGAAAGAATTGAATACCAACTTTAAAAGTTACGCGGTTAGTCATGCTTCTGGGAATGACAACAAACTACAAATGCAAAGTCAGTACTTCCTGGATAAGTGAGAAGGTTCTTAAAGATGACAATGACAATGCAAACATGATGTTAAGTTTAACGTTGCTGTGAAAGATATGATGATCATCGACTAACAACCGAAAGCAAACAATGAAACGTAGAAACTAAATGAGCAATCAGCAAAGACGAATCATTTTGCTGGTCGCTCCATTCTTCCACATGTTGTTTTTCTTCTCCACAATGGCACGGCACATTGGGCACGTATTTTCGCATTCCAGCCATGTTTCGATACAGTTGGTACAGAAGATATGGGAACAACTCAGCTGAAACGAGCAAGTGAGTAAGCTGTGAAACAGCAATATCATTTAATTTTCGACTTGTCCGAAAGATCTCGTAGACAACGGTCTGAGGATGAACATGAAGAAGACCAGGTTTGAGCTGTACAATGGACCTATTCTAGACTGTGATTGAGAGATCAGCGCAGAAATCCCCATACCTCGGGAGTGACCTGTTCCGAGAAGGGAGTGGGGACCAGAACGTGGGGGACGGCATACATAGACGGACTCTAGTGGATGAACTCCAATTATAGTTGTGCTCGAATGACCTACTCGAATGGGCATTCGAATTTGAACATTCGAATTCGAATGCCTATTCGAGTGTTTAAATTGTGTTCAAATTCGCGTTCAAAAAGTCGCGTTTTTCGAATGTAATGAAACTAGAATATCCAAAAGATCTCGTTTTTCGAATGTACTCAAATTCGAATATTCAGAAAAGCCGCCTTTTCGAATGAAAAAGAATTAGAAAATTCTGAAAAATTTCGAGAGCACAACTATAACTCCAATAGAATTCCCTGCGATCGTATATGCTCTGGTACGGTCAAATAAAGTTCTATAGAACAGTAGTTAGGCACGCCCTCCTCCTAAGGAAACAAAAGCTAAGCTCTGGCTAGGGTAGCTGTTGGCTCTTCAAAGGATGATGCTAGGTTGGGCAGGGGAGCTCGCGAAGGACTCCCGGGAACGCTCACGACTCCCCACGGGAAGCGACCGGGTTTGGAGCTAGAAATCGCTATGCAAGAAGCGATTGTAAACATGAATACCAACCGCATTCCGGAAGGCCGAGAAGGGAATGGAGCGATAGCGGGAAGATCTCGCTTTATCTTTGTACTCCCACCGTTTCATAAATACGGCCCCTGGAGCTCGAACCATCCGCAAAGCTACCACGAACAGCACCAACGAAAGTGGAAAGAAGTCCTCAAGAGGGGCCTTGATGAAGTGAATGCCACAGCAAAAGACCACCCTCATAGAATGTGGTAGCTATAGATAACAAACGGTGGATCCTGGCCCTGCCACGAAGTAAAACGTCCGAGATACGAAAAAAAGATTTTGTTCAGAGGTATCGCAGCTATTTAAGCAAATAAGCCCAATAATGGCGTCTAACTTTCAGGGCATCCATGTCTAGAGTTAATTCAATTAGACCCGCTTCTTGACTGTCAAATGAAGATGTTTGTTCTCATTTTATTAAAGCCCATTACTCTAGTGGTTATGCCACTACCGGTTGGATGCCGAAGTCCACCATACTACTTGTAAATGATCACGCAGCCCGATTAAAATGGACTGGTTCGTATCGGTAATGAACTCACTTTGGTAGGCGAGGAAAATCCTCCATGACAAATTGAACACATTCCTTGCATTCCTATCTCCTCGGATGACGGACTCACTCCATACGCCGTTGGCTTAAATAATGTAACTTTTATACATCTTTCACAGTATTTTTTCTTATAAGCAAAACACGAAGTGAAAACACATCTAGAGAGCCCAGCCATCTCTTACTTCTCCCGATAAAAAAAAAACATTCACAGTTAGGTTGGACTACACCAACCAGATAAATCACTTCTACAATAACGCGCAATAGGTAAGCAGTAGAAGAAATTCCTTTCTAGTGGTCACAAAGGATCTATCCCAATCGAGGGGGGGAGGGGGTATACATTGTTTTTGCGTCTCCATTCCCTCCTCGAGATTCTACGAGAGCTTCAGTTGGTGCCCCATAATGTGACGGCTTTCATTTAAAAACAGAGGATGTGACTGTGTGACATGGAATGACCTAGGCAATTGGCACTTGCCCCCCCCCCCTTCCCCGACTAGGATAAATCCGAGTTTTCCTTTTACAGCTAGGTGAACGGTTCCTAGTCTATATAAGTCCTTCAGCCGTGATGCATTCTGAGTAATCCGTGAACCAAATTTACTCAATATAATTAATTGAAACGTAATACATAGCAGAGTAAATGTACGCCAGTAACGAGCTTTCCTTTTTGTTTCAAAGCATTAATAACCCAAATAAGATCCTTACAAATAAGTTGTATAAACAGGATATGATCCTGACTTCACCACTGCCATCTACATACAGCTGAGGTAACATAAAGGATAAAGGATAAAGGACGGCGTTACTCAATCCATTTTGGGAGCGCATTCTACTTCTACGGGATGTCGTGGAGGCGACATGAATGCGTATTTGGCCATACAATGACTTGCGGTGGCCAGCCGATGAACAAGTCAGCGCTTTATCCTTCCCAATCAAGTCTGGTACCAATTCACCGACCCCGGAGGGATGGAAGGCTTGGTTGGCCTGGGCGGGAAATCCGAACCAAGAGACTGGTATCGAAAGCACGTGACAGCCGGCACCTTCACCAACTGCGCTACACGCGCCCAATGCCGCCCAACCTCAATGCCGAGGTAACATAACTAATGGAAATCAAAACCAACTGTCAGATACGCGCTTAGAACTCTAAATAAACACCCTAAACAACGCTTCGGTAGTTCTTTCTTGACCGAAGGGCATTGAAAATGAAGTACTGTACGAGGGCCGCATATGCAATATCAAAATATCGACAACAAAGAACGTGTTGAAACAAAAACACTACCAAAAATATATACTCACACAACATATCCGTGATGCACAATCAACCGTTACAAGAGAAAGTCCCCATAGCTCTCTCGCCTGTAACATTACATTATAAGACATTTTCACTTATGAAGGCGATAATGAAGCAAAGAATACCTTTACAAAGGCATAGATTGAAATCAGTACACCACTGGTGTAAAAGGAGAATTCAGAACTATCCGCTCCGCTGAAGTAATGCATCCACTGCGGAGCAGGAATGGTACAACGGTACATCTGAATTGCGATAAGCACATTTGAGGCTATCGATTTATACGTTCAAAATCACGGCTAAACACATTTCAGGCGCAAATGTTATGGGTGAAGTTTCACGGTATGAAATCAGAATTATAACGCCTGGTAAAATAGTTACTAAACTCTGAAGAAGACGCAATCAGAAACAGGACAGCTTGAACTAACATTGATTCCACTTTAAAAAAATCTATTTTTAACGACGACGCATTTTGCAATCCACTACTTCACATCGCCACTCGTAACTTCATTATAGAGGCGAATAGCTGTAACAACAGCATCTAATTCTTCCTCTAAATCTAACACCCGCATCTAATGCTATTGTCAGAAAACATCAACAGCATCTAATTCCTTCTCTAAATCCAATAACAGCATCTAATAATGCTATCGACAGAAATCCAACTACGATAGCCTTTTGAACAAAATCCGATAATCGTTACTTTGTCAGAAGCACGGAAACGTTTCATACCTGGGACACATACTCCAACAGCTGACAGATCCTTCGTTTCATTCCCATGCTTATGCCGAAAAATGAGACCTAAAGGATAATTTGAGATAGCAGATCCAAACGTAGAATGGTCTTCAACGCAACACTTTAAATCTTCATGGAAATGCAAAAGCCCGAAGCAACAACAAAAAGTTGAAAACACTTGCCAACATCTTTGCTCCCGACACAACCATCTTGATAAATGTATCTGTTATTATGAGCACATACAAGGTAAAATAGAACCCATGGTAATCATCACCCTGCAAAACATACGCTTGAAAAGAAAGGCACGATGTAGGCTAAGAACAGCAGAGACATTATTGTATCACTGTGTATTATACACTGGATCCGATCGAAAATCTTCGGATAATTGGATGAATCCGATAACGACAATTTCGCGCATACCGGATTTTTGGATGATTCGGATCGGGATAACCGATCGGATATTCGGAAATGATTCATACGAGACAACGGATCAGTTCGAAAATCTTCGGATAACTGACTGATTCGGATAAGTCAAATTTCGCGAACCTCGGATTTTTAGATAATTCAGATGAGGACAATTTCGTGGACACCGGGTTTTTGGATGATTCGGCTAAGGTTATCCGAATAGGATATCCGAAAATGATTCATTTGGGTCCAATGTATACTGTGTATGAAACGTGAAGGTAGAATAAACTTTACAGTAGCTCTATACAAGAAGAGGCACGTATAGCGTTGAGCAAAGGAGAAATGAGCAATACCAATCACGGACAGAGACAACTGTGAAAGGATCCTCTTTGTTTATCATAAATGAAATTCGCTGTTTCTGAAGACTACGCATCAAGTAGTAGATGATACTGGTCTTTAGCGATGTAGGATAACAGGAAATCACAGAGCCATCAGGGCACTAGCCGCCATGGAATCCTATTGGATCACCATATTATCAATTTTTGTAGCCTCAAACCAATTCAGTTTCGGAAGACACATCCGGACTGTTCTACACCACACTACTCTGTTCGCAGATGTTCCAAGGTAGAAGGAATGTAATTTAAAGTACGAGCGTAGTGCAGTCTGGCGAAGCGCTGGTTAACGCACTCCCTCTGAAATTATTCCTTTCCCGCTCAGGTCAGCGTCCTTTCAGGTCAGTGAATTGGTAGAAGTGGATGGTAAGAATAAAACACTGACTTCTTCGTCGACCGAATATTCATTTAAATTGTATTTGTGACATTTCGAGGAGGAATAATGCGTGGTGCATCCTACGAAGGGACTGCCTAACACCGACTGTTATCCTCTACTCTTGCTCGAGGACCGAAGAAGTTCGGTAAGAAGCACGGGTTCCAAAATGGCAACCTTTGAGAGACAAGGGTATGAAGCAAAAATAATAACGGAGAACCGTAAATAAATAAGCGATTGTGAAGAAGAACAAACAAACCGCATATTGAAGAAGGAGGGCATTTTTCATGTCGAATCCGTACTCATAAATATGCAATACAGATGTTAGGTAGAGTAGGACGGCGAAGATAATAACGGAGACAACACGTGCACTAGTTGGCGGATGTACTGAAAATGTTCCATAATAGTACTTGGCATAACAAAAGTAGCATCTTCAGACTATGCAGTAATCCTGTTTAAAGCTAAGGTAATCTATCATGACGAAGTTGACAGAGTCAAAGATGACCACTCCTTCGAAAATATTTTCGAGTTCGAACGACAATTATGACAGACCATACCAATAATTCTGGCAATACCTAACATAATAGCTGCTACAATTTTAATTGAAGCACCTTTTAAAACAATTCGACAAATAGTATTTGTTTTACTTAATCCTAAAACTAATGAACCAAAACCATATGATTCAAGAACCTAATCAATTGCATTAATTCTCATAATATTTATGATTTTTTTATTGAAAAATAAAAATCATTATGACTTTATAGTAAATTATATGTCTATTTTCTATAAATTACCTAATCTAGAAACAGAGGAAAATAACATGGTAAAAAATATATACCCATATTTAGTACGGTAATGGTAAAGGAAAAACATCAATTTTATAACGAAATAATTGCATTCAATAACTTACTTATCTCAATCAAAATGTTAATTTTATTTTGATCAATTTTTTCTTGTTGCTGATCATCAATAAATTCCATTCTAAAACTATCAAACAATAATTTTATCAATGATTCGTATGTGACATACAAACTAATTAAATAATAACTTACTAAACTTGACAAAGGACAAAGGATAGAGGATGAAAGACAGCGTTAGTCATTCCTCCTTGAAATGCGCCACGCATTTTACTTCTACGGGATGTCGTAAAGGTAAATGAAATGCGTATCTGGCGTATACAATGACTGGCGGTGGCCAACTGGTGGACAAGTCACTGTTTATCCTTCCCAGACAGATCTAGTAGCAATTCACCAACCTCGAAGGGAGGGAAGGCTTGGATGGGAAATCCGAACCCGGTACCGGCTCGAGCGCGACTGCCCGCAACCCCCCCCCCCCCTTCCCCACTGCGTCACCAAGCGTCTTAAACCTAGCAAAACGGCCAATAAATTAACCTCTTCAGGATAGAACCAGCTTTCAAAATGCTGCCGTTTTGCATTGAAATGTGTCCCAAAAGTGTTACGTACCCGACCTTTTAATATAATGAAGCCTTTTTAATAGATTACCTAAACAGTACCAAATCAAATTGTGTAGCAGAAAACAACTCGGTTTTCTTGAATATTATCTCTTTAAATAAAGCCTTGGTCATATGATACTGTATTACCAGCATAAAAAAGGATACTGAAAAAGGTGGACGCAAGTAGGCTCCGGGGGGGGGGGGGGGAGGTCAAAATGTACTCAGGGGGTAACAGCCCTGATAGGAAGGCACGTTCATGTCCATCAGAAGCTCAGTTCACTTTGGGTGCAGAACACACTGGAGCTGCATCAAGTTCCTAGTTTCATACAACACAAAACGTGTAGGGATGTCCTACATGGTGACCCCCCCCCCTCCCGACCCTATTTGCGCCAAAGGTGCTTAACGGGATGCTGACTTTTGACCCAGGTAGGTTATCTGGAATGGTGAACACGGTGAACCACGGTAGGTTTACATTGCACGTACGAGTGAGTAAGGCTGTCGAGATCATAACCACCGACTCCGCCCAGACTTCGCTTATGGGGGTTATTTGCGGTGATGATCATAGATATGGTATCTATATTGCAAACTTTGGCAGATTATGGTAGGTTACTGTAAATGAGTAAAGCTGTCTACGTCAGTAGAATCGCTCTACGTATGTGGCCAAACGTATTTTCCAACCGTCAACATTGAGACTGGAAGTAGCGCACGAAAAATTGACAACTTAGACAATAAATGGCAGATTCGTGGAGGACAGCTTAAATAATTCCCATACGCGAAGTATGAACGGAATAGGTCACGACCGCGCCATCCCTACTCACTAGTAACCATTGTAACTCGCTGTACTCTACAGTAATAGTAAAAAGATTTCATATCCATGATCAGCACCCGAAATAGCCCCTCCTTGGGGGCGATAACTGAGCGAAAAATTTTTTCGACCTCTCCTGAACCTCTTCTGGGGAGTCGTCAAAGAACAACAATGCGAAGAAGAGCCACGGTGTTTAGACGGATTTTTTTTTCAAAAAAGAATACAACTCCAAAGACGTAAAAAGAACTGACCTGCTGCAAACAAGTGCTGCACTCTACTGTCGACAATAACGAAACCAACCAAAGCAATTAATAAGCGGAATATAGACAAGAAGTTATCGAATAGCACCTTTAAAGCAAAAACGAAGAAAAACGGTATAACAGCCGTGAGCAGTGACCATAACTGAAAAAAAGTAACACTATTGGTGCTGCAAGACAATAAGCGGCACTAGTTAAAAGTTCCGACTCCACCGACACGAGTTCGGTCGAAAAAATTTTCGCTGAAATTTTGTCTAGGGGGGTTATTTGAGGTGCTGATCACGAATCTGACATCCGCTTTATGAGCGTCAATATGTATGAGGATCAAAAAGGCAAGGAAAGTATATCTCAAGGATGTAACCCTGTGCCTTCCTGTATCTATATTATCCAGCCGAATCGTGAAAAATGGATGTCAGATTCGCGATCAGCAACCCAAATCGGTGGCCCTGCCTGGACCATCTTGTTAACGGTATGGGTAGTCTCCGACCGAATCGTGAAAAACGAATGTCAGATCCGTGACCAGCACCTCAAATAGCCCCCCCCCCCCCCCTTAGATAAAGTTTACGCGATTTTTTTTTACCGAAGTCGTATCGGTGGAGTCGGAACTTTTAACTAGTGCCCAATAAGCATTAAACAATTACTGATTGGGCATCCTGGTTCTGGTTGATCGTCTGCTGAAGACGCGCATACTCTCCACGTAGTCTGGCTGTCGCCTCGAGAACTGTCCGAGACGACGTCTGTCTGTCTAAATTCGTTGAAAAACATTATAACTCCTGTTGACTTTTCCCGAGTAGATCTAATTGGTAGGAGAACATGCCATCTTCAGCTGTCCTTGCAGGTTCACCGGACTCACTCAACGAATCACTTGAGAAATCGGAATCTCTTGCAGCAAAATCATCAGTGCCTTCAACATCTGCAACGGAAGCAAACAGATAATGGAATGGTACCCAGATCTAACTAGTAAAGCATTACTTATTCGAATATCTGGCGTATTTGTCGGCCGATCGTAACTGTTCTGCATCCGGCTTGCAGGCCCTCCTATGCGCTGAAAAAAGGTTTAAGATTTCATCGCGAGTGAAGAAATCCACTAACACCACGAGATTGCAAAAGCTTGAAATGCGCGAATCGACCGCACGAACTATGAGCGAGCCGACGTGCAGTGAACTGGCGATCAGCGGGAAATTCGCATAGATCTACCCGCGCGCGGGTGCAGCGCTGCCCAGGGCTTGAATTATGCGAGTGGCGGTCTTTATGGTACGGTCGCCTCAACGGTCAGCTCAAACTTCGCCTAGGCGGTTATTTTTGGTGCTGATCACGAATCTAACATCTGTCGGTACTAAGCGGGCTGGTGCCCACTGTACACCGGCAAGGTATCTTAAAACGGGTAAGTTAGATCAACCACTCCCCGGAGTTCCTTCTCTTCCCTAGTTCTGTGCTCTCCTCCGCTGACGTGGATGGAAGCACAGTAACCGTGTTTGAGTGTTTCACGACTTCGGTCTCATAAGGGAGCGGACACCAGCTCGCTTAGAACCCATCCGCTTTCGGCACTATGATGGAGTACGGTAGGTACGAGTGATCAAGGGGCACAATGCCCGAAGCAGCATGATGCAAACACTGCTGTCTCGCAATCGAACCTGTGCCTATCGAAGAGTTTTTCGGCAGCGCGACAGGAGGTCCATCCCCCCCCCCCTTGCTGGGGGCCTGGCGTCAAGAGGTACAGCCGCTGTTCTGAGTAATGGACTTTTGTCTTGCGTCTCACGGGTTTCGAAAGGCAGCCGTGGGACTCTCGGGGAAGCCTACGGCGTTGGTGTGGGTGAGCAAGGGGAGGGGGATGAGAGGATGATCGCACGCTCCCCAGCAGTGGGCGGGTGTACCTCCTGACCGTCCCCCAAGTTTCCCGCCATATTGGTTTCAGCAAGTTCGCGCGCCCTATGAGGCGATCGCTGCGGGACCGCTTGCACGCTGTGCCACTACCGTATCTTTCCATCCTGTAAGATATCAGATTCATGATCAGCACCCCTAATCACACTGCTTAGACGAAAGTTGACGAAATCTGTAACCATGACCTTCATCACCCGTACCTACCGTACTTCAGCGTGGTACCAAAACGAGTGTCAGGTTCGTGATCAGCAGCCCAAATGACCCCAGGGCGAAGTTTGAGCAAAATTGTTAAGACCCCAAGAGCCTGAGTCACCTGTGCCTATCGCAGTCGGCCGAAATTTTAAAAACGTATGTCAGATTCGTGATCACCACCCAAAACAAGAGGGTTACTATACAATGACTTACAGTGGTCAGACGAACGATAATTCAGTGTTTTGTTCTCCACAGACAAGTTTGGTATCAATTAGCCTACTCCAGAGAGATGGAAGATTTGGCTGGTTTTGACAAGACCGGAACCATGAATCTTGTCGCGGATGCATGCAACAGGCACCCTATTTCTTGCTGCTCGATGAGCTCCGATACAGATCAGAAATTTGAGTCCTGGGTAAGCGGGAGCAAGACGCGACGAGTGTGGCATAACGAAAAAACGAGGACGTTCGCAATGTCACAAATATCGCAAGAAGGATCACGCATGCGGAAATCTGTTGTCGTCGTTCGAAGATCAGATCGCTTGGGCTATGTCGTATAAAAATGTCAAGACACCCAAGAACGCGCTAATTGAACTTCGCCGTACAAATCGTGAAGGAGGCATCCGACACCTCTTGATTCATTTGACCGGTGATTCAGCAATGGAGTACTTGACACGCGGAAGTGACAAACGGAGGCGTTGCTGGACCGCATCCAAGAAGAGGACAGTGAACAGGTCGACACATGTTTCACATGATTATGTATTCCGAACAGTAACCAATAACGCGTTAATTGGACTTGGCCAACGTCTTGCGCACTCTGAAAAAACCGCTTCTTAATCAAAAACAAATGAAACGTACTTGCTGGTACTCATGCTGTTCGTGGTCAACCATCAACCGGCGGCTACCTCCGGAATTGTTTGTTCCACTTAACAAGAAGACTGTTCTCAAACTTACATCGAAATAACTGCCCAAGACAATCCAAAAATGCGAAATATACTCGCAGTTGGGCAAACAACTACCATGAGGTAAATGTAAACCCAAGTCGGAAAGAGAACTTTTATTGCCATAAAATGGATAAAGGAAGGGAAGGAGGAATATTGCACAATATGTACACTTATTAAAGCATAGCGAGGAGTAAGCAACAGGACGGCGAATGAAAATTCTGTAATAAGCGCTTGCGACGACCATAGCTATTTCGACTGCGACATCAGAAAAAGGAGGATCTGTTTTTGAATTGTCTACGCTTTTTTGGCTACCTAACTGTGGAAAGACAACATTTTGTTGGAATTTTAAAGATTACGGTTACCGTTCCGCCGACATGTTGCTAGAGAAGGGAAAGTTGCTACCTCAGCTATGCATTATGCTTGATAAAGGATAGTGAACAGTGGGAGAGCTAGCCCCATGGGTAGCGGCTAGACCACAGTGCTCATACAAATTTCCATTGCCAAAATTGAAACAAACTGACATCACACCACATTGCACAACATTAAGTGAATAGAAAGTGAAAGCATGAAATGTCAGAACAATAAAGCTTATACATATTACGATCAGTCACCTATAAACAACAGAATATATACAGAAAAGGGATTCCTAAAAGGAAACAACTTAGTAGTAGTTCCTGTGTCGATCCTTCCGCAAGTCGTAGGGTAAATCGTGTCGCTGTAATGCTTCTTTGGTCATTCTCGACGGTGTCTTCGCAACATTTCCGCGATCAACGTATACCTTAAACAAGTTACCAAAGTATTCAGAAGATCCCGTCTCTGTTGTTAATAAGAGTTTCACATAAATCGGAGCCAATTTTACGTGAGAAAAGGACCTAATCAGGCAAGTTTGTTAAAGAACGTGCAATTTTCAGTTGTAATTTCTGCGAAAGGTAGGATGAAACCTTTCGACCAATTCTTAATGAAAAAGTGTCTGCCCGTCTTAATGAAAAACGAAACTGTGACGGAGCATGGTTGCCGGAACACCCAAGAAATCAATTTCTCGACAAGCAACACACCACCGTGAAGTCATTTCTCGACCAAAATGATGTTTTGTGGGTATGAAATTGTCTGGGAGATCTCATAGCGGCTCCATGACGTATTACTACATACCCTTTTTATTTTGCAGTCCTACAAGTAGGGAAATTCAGAGCACACGCGATGAGCTGCCACTTAACCTTTCGATAGCAAGTTGCAAAAGTAGTTCAACCATATTCCACTACACACAAATAATTAAAATCTGCGTTAAAAATATGCTTTTAAAACGTTAAGAGCTTCCGAGTGATGCGTTTCGCGACCTGATAAACGTACTACGCACGGTCAGTGCTTGGCAACAAAGCTTCAAATAATAGACAAAATGCTCAGCGAATGATATTCAAATAAGGCTCAAGGAAATTTCAATGACATGTATCGTGAAATATAAGAACCGCAACGATTTTCGGTTTTGACAGACAATAACTACCAGTTAGAGAAAGAAAATTAACAGCGTATAGTGAGTTAGATCGTTCTTCTAACGGTAGGTGGCGTCAAATCGAATCGTGGGTTTCTGGTCATCACTTTATCACCTCTGTTCTGATAAACTTCTGTTTCCTCTACTGAACATTCTCCATGACTACGAAAAAAAAAACTATCGCCCCACGATACTCGTACTACCTTTCCATGCTAAACGGTTTAAACCAAATGAGTCAAATACTCCCCTTTGCATTAAAATGTCTACCATCTAGTTTGAATCAAAAGCCTTCATAAGATTAGGAAAATGAATCGTAGGTCACTCCATGGATTTATGTCATGAGAAGTTTAGAACGTGCTTCCACGACTCCAAAGGCAGAGGACAGGTCGAAAAAATATTTCACCCAAGCATAGCCCAGGGGTGCCGATCACGACAATGATATCCGTTTTCAAAATGCCTATGGATTACGGTAGATTACAGTGGATACTGATGAGTAGGGAAGTGGGACCATAATCACCGATTTAAATTCTTCTATGGAGATTAATTAAACAGCTGATCACGAATCTATCGTTCCTCTGAAATACCAATTTTCATGCACTACTTGCCATCTCAAAGTTGCCGGTTGGAAAATAAGTGGGACCACATAGATGTTCCGCAGCCTTGCTTAAGCATACCTATGCTAGCTGCCGTAACCAACTGAAATTTTACAAATAAACATTATATCCGCAATCACTACATCAAGTAAGGCTTTAGCGAAGTTTGTGCGGAACCGTTGACTTTGACCACAGTAACTTTATTAACCCATACGATAAAATCGCAATCGATAAAAATGGGTAAGGCCCCTAGGAGTTAAGTCTACCGTCATTTCGAAAAAGTATATCATATCTGTGATCAGCACCCCAAATAAACCCTGCGCGAGGCATGTTCAACCTACTCTCCACGTCTGTGGTCATTAAAGTACAGTAGTTCAAAAGTTTCGTACCAAAAAGTAATGAAGCTCCATGTAAAATATTGAAGACAACTATCTGAAGAAACTTAGTTAACTTACCACGCGAACTCTTTCTGGCTGGCTGAATACTATGTACAGAGCAAATACCAATGCCAGAACATCGCAGATTATAACAGCGAAGAAAACCACCAAAGTAATAGAGAAACCAATGCTGAGAGCAACCCAGATCCTGGAACAAGGAAAGTCTTCGGAGGGCATAACACCGATGGGGAACAAAGTCTAGAAGCCAGTTCTTTTGATTGAGCAGTAGTCAAGAAAAAGGATATCACCTGTAGTGGCACCCATCGCATCTAATGTCACAAGATCGCGGAGGATCCTGCCGAAAAGCACGAAAATCTGAGCAGCCGGCATTGCCTACAAATTCGTATAAATACAACATAGAAGAGTATAAAAAAGCTAAAAGAATTATCATGTAATAACCAACCACAACACCGGAAAGTAGTTTGTAAGTGATCAAGAGACTCCTGTACGATTCCTGCACCCTGATAGTAATGCTGCACCATATAATTCAAGGCGTCTGACAGTTCGACCTCGATCTAAATGAGTGTTAAATAAATCATAGCTCCCTCAAAGCACATTCGATAAAAATTAAAACCTTGAACAGAAAAAATAATGAAAAACAAGACATTCGAAACTAACTCCATCGCGCTTGTAGAAGAGGTATATTCCACAACAGATGGTGCCTATCAGTAGCAGAAATACAGCTACAGCATAAACTATGAGAACAACGCGACTTTCCGCGTTCACGCCACAACAACCTTAAAATGTCTACATTAGATAGATGATGCACCAAACGAAATATGACTGATAGAGAGAGAGAACCAAGTGTGTTTTACCCCACTACCCTCTACCCTGAATCTACTCCAGAATCTAGTTGCTGCTTCATAGTGTTAGGAAGCTCAGATAATTTCATAGGAAACTGTGAGGTGTGGAAGACGGAAACAATTGCTCCAATTGTAGGAGATCACCCAAACTGGAATCAGAACTTTTAAAAAATTAGAACTTTGTCTGCACCTTAATGTAATACGATTCATTAATATGGGACAGCCAGAATACGGCAAAACCACATAAGATTAAAATGTCCCACGTACCATCAAGCTGCCCCTCCCCACCACCACAAAAAAAGTTCTCTCAAATGATTTCGACTTCAGTAATTGTTGGAAATCGATTTCCGCTTACCAAAGAAAGAAACGACGATCATGCAGCATCCAAGCACTATTATTACGTAGGAGAAAGCATACAATGTTGGAGCTTCCCAAAACGCTTCACCCACTGCCTGTCGGTACCTGAAGGAATGCAGTATAGTACAAACGTGATTTAATAAAGCCAAAGAGACAGGGTGCAGAAGCACTATCATTCGAATGCAAATCTGACCTTTCACTTATAAAATCCCTGAATCTACTGTCCGTTCGCAGCCAAACTCCCATGGTTAGCAACAGGCCTCCGACAACCTGAAAAAATGTTACGATGGAGCAACAGAGCGCTTAGGAACAGCCAGGGTAGGCTGTCCTCTCAGAATAATAAGGATAAATGATAAATAAAGGAAATAGCCAATCCCTCTGTGGCATGCACCACGCATTATATCTCTATGGAATAACGGGGGAGGGGGCTAAATTAACATGTATTTGGCCTACACAGTGACTTGCAGTGGCTAGCTTATGGGCAAATTTGGTATCAATTCGACCCCGGACGGGTGAGATTGAAGACTGTTGGTATGAACAGGATCCGAATTAAGAATCTTGAATCAAAGTGCAGCACCTCCTCAAGGCAGTCGCACACGAAATAGCTATTGATAAGCATTTTTACAAATCCTACTTGGTGGTGGCCGTTTTTGAACGATTTCATTAGACCTGAATATGTCCAGTACTGCCATACATTAAATTCTCTTATTCCACAGAAAACAACTGCATTAACGAAATCAAAATAAATAGCAGAAAACATGAGAATATATAACATTTGTGAGCCAGATCGGGACGTTTGCAAATGATTAGGATGTGAAGTACATTGTCTTGAATGCAACCATGGATCTGATGCCGTATTCAAAACGTTAACTGATTGGTGGTCTCATGGCCTAATTTTTTTTATTTCACTGATGTTATTTATTTTATCTGCTAGAAGATGACCCGTTTTCGGTGCAAATCTAGTAAAGGGGTCTTCCCTTACTAGGCTGTACCCAGAATGGTACTTTTTAGGCTCCACTACCGACTAGTAACTCGGAAAGGGAGTCTATCTGGGCAACCATGTTTGTTAGTCTACTTATTTCTTTGTTGTTGCCGATTTCTAGTGCTTGGTAAACTTACAACTAGAAAAAAACGTATGAGCTATCCACAGTAGTTTCGGGGTGAAATTCATGGAAATCGTTATGGGACCAAGCTTGCCTATTCCTCTAGTGATCAGTCGCTGCAGGTTGTGATATTCGCGTATTTGTCCGGCGCCAATAGGGGCGGGGGGGGGGGGCTTCTGATGGGCAGAAAACACTATAGAGTCCCCCCCCCCCCCTCCGATCCTATTTGCGTCGTTAATGTCCCACATCTCTGGCTCCAACGTCTAGAGACTGTAGTAAGGGTGCTCCATGACTAATAAAAATCAGGTTTGAATAGCGTGATTGTGCGCGCCGCGCACCGGACAACTCGGACGTTTTTTTTTCTCGGTTGTAAGCGTATCGTCGACTCCTATTTATTGTGTGTCGACATGTCGGGAAATAGATTAAGACCAGTGACCACCAACTAGGATAGTACCGAGATACAACCCAAGTAGCTACATGTGCTATAACCTACTAATAAGCCAGCGTGTAAAAATTAAAGATGGACATTTGCGCTACCGCCAGCTCCCCAAGCGGTTATTGTGTCACATGTTTCATGTTTTTTATGCCACCATTCAATTGCTAACAAAAAGGACAACGGAAAAGAAACTAAAAATTAAAAATAAGCAGGAAAGCAACTTCACAAAAACTTACCATAAATACAATGTTCGCAGCGAAAATGCCATATTTTAACCATGGTAAGCAACTGCCTTCTTTCTCCGACGAGTCGTCACTAAAGCCGTGGGTTTTCTAACGCCAAATACGTAAAGAAACAAAACCCACCTCCGAGAAGACCGCAAGTAATCCTCGTCCCTTGACAAACCGTGACCAGACACAAGGGAGTACTGCTTCTTGCCGGCGCTTGACCGTGCGTCTTGATACAAGGCACCATCGTGATCCCCCATAGATGAAGCTTCTTCGAGAATCGGTTTCTTGAACAACGACTGAACCACACGCTCCACGGTAACCACGGGACTACACAACGCTGCAGGTGTGACTCACCTGCGGTTGCGTCGCGACCTGCCGACGGAGCGCGACAAACAGCGTGGGGTGGAGACGGCTTGAGAGAGGAGGCCACGGAGGAGTAAAGAGCTTGCCGTTTCGTCGGTAAACAGTAGGACACTTCCACAAAATCACAGATTGGTTGGTGAAATCCACTTGGGGGGGGGGTGCTTGGGAAGATCAGGCAGTGTCTCGCTTCACCACCCTTAACCTGAAATTGTTTAATATCCCAGTAGCTTTTCACATAGAAAGAAGGAGGCGAAAATTCAAGCAATTGCCCGAGTTGTGGTTGTACCCTCAGACTAGGATTGCACCATTTTGTAAGCTGAAACAATTGATTTGATCTGATTTGGCTGCACTCCAGCATTTCAGAGCAACCGATATTGTAGGAGACGGTACGGGGTAGGTCTCGTACGCCCCATTTATGCGGTTATCCAATAGTAGAGTGCTCTCCTGCCCAACATAAGGCTCGGGTTTGATTCCCGGCTCAGGCACCAAAACACAGGGTGCCTCAAAAAATATATACACGGTTTGAAAGGTTATAACTTTGCTGCCAGTAAAGGTGCTGAAAAGCTAAAAGCTCCCATGAAAGCATGCCATTGCTGCTAGTAAAGGTTTTGGAGATTTTAAGAGTTCACATAAAGTTGGAATGTACTGCCAAATTCTAAACGTTAAAAGAAGTACACTACCGGCTAATGTGGTAATTAATAACAAGATTGTAACAAACAGCCCATGCACAATCAATCAGTTTGAAATGAAACGTTTCCGACGGATGCATGGCGCAATCTTGATTGTTTGAGCGTTGCAGTATTTTTGCTAACCTGCGCTTTCATAGGAATCTCAAACGTCTTTAAAAGCCTTACTAGTAGAAATATTAAAACCTTTCAAACAGTACCTGCATTTTTTAAAACGCCCTTATTTTGCTGCAAGCTGTTAGAGTCTCTTTAAGTTTTACATCTTTAAAGAAACACAGATAAATCGATACGGCTACTATGTGGAGAAATTATAACACGTATTCAAGTAAAACACAATCGAAACACGAGTGTAAAATGAAGTAAAAATTCAGAGGAGTACATGGCGCGATCCCGACCACCTTTGGGAGTTACTGCTCTATTTTAAAGCTAGTGAAACTCTGTCGTTACCATTGAGATTCGAGTGATCAAAAGGTGAAGGACGGCACTGCTCTATTTCTTCTAGGGTCCGCCACGCATTCTACTTCTAGGGAATGTCGTGGAGGTGATTTGAATGCGTATTTGGGAATACAATGACTTGAGGGGGGGGGGGGGGGGAGAGCATCCGATGAACAAGTCAGCGCTCTATATTTTCCAGACAAGTCTGGTACCAATTCACCGACCCGGAGCAATGGAAGGCTTGATTAACCTGCGCGGGAAATCCGAACCAGGAACCTGTTATCAGGTGCACGTGATAGTCG
Organism: Heligmosomoides polygyrus polygyrus; assembly: GCA_947396885.1. NCBI lineage: Eukaryota > Metazoa > Nematoda > Chromadorea > Rhabditida > Heligmosomidae > Heligmosomoides > Heligmosomoides polygyrus. The sequence goes on from OX377206.1 coordinate 89,379,055, forward strand.
GCACCTCATCCGACTGCGCTACACGCGTCCATTTTAATTAGTCAACGATGGAAGGAATTCATGAATACATGACCCTTTTTAGAAAGTACAGCAAACAGTAGGCGGTAACGAGGTTGGAGGAGGCACTGGCTGTCGTCTGGGTGTCGTCGCACCCCAAATCAGGTTTGTCGTTCTTATTTCCCGCCCAAGTTAACCAAGCATTCCATCCCTTAGGAGTCTCTGAACGGGTGTCAGACTTGTCAGGGAAGGAGAAAACACTGTCTTGTTCATCGTCTGACCAGGGCAAGTCTTCGTGCAGGCCAAACTCGCATTCAGATTGCCCTCCCGACATTCCGCAGAAGTGGAATGCGTGGCGCATCGCCGTCCTTTATCCTTTTCACTTTAAAAAGCTTAAGGGTTCTCCGCTTGTTTAATAGAACAATGGCCTGCGGCTGGGGGATGGATGGCAAGAGCTACCAATTTCGAGCAATACTGCGGGAGATTCAAAACTTTGAAAATTTCAGAAAAATGTGGAAAAACTCACGTATAGGTTGTAATCAAAACATATTCATCTAACCTAAGATTTGACTCAAAGAAGAGTATCCACTCCTTCGGAATTAAAACATTTCTGGAAGTTAGGAATTTTTTTCGTTCCTGCTGGGTAGGAATGTGGCAAGGGTACATTTAGGTACTTCCTCGCCTATCTTGAACTGAAGACTTTGAATACCTATGATATGTAGACGCATGTAGATGCGTAGAGAACAAGCAGCAACCGTTAGAGAAGTTTTCAATGAATAATTAGTGTTTGGATGGAAATTATTTCGAAAAGAAAACTCCTATTCTCGGGATGACCAGACTTTTGCAAAGCCCCATAAAACTCCCGTTTCACATCTGCTAAAAAAATAGTGACGGCATATTGCGCATGTTCCTGCGCTCTGTTCAAAATTTGGACAAATTTTGAACCTAGCCGGTAACCAGAAAGAGAGATGCTGTAAGTTGGGGGTAACTTCTTGTGTGTTGAGCTCAAAATTTTAAATACCGATCATTCAGAAGCGCAGAGAACTGAAGGATCAATCGTTAAAGAAGTTTTCAATGAATGATTAGTGTATAGGTGGAAAGTAGTCCGAAAGAAAGCCCCTTTTCTTGTGATGATAAGATTTTTGAAAGCCCCGCAAAATTCCCGTTTCGCATCTGCTATAACGTTGCGACGGCATATGGCGCATGTTTCTGCACTCCGTACCAAATTTTGACAAAATTTGTGCGAAGTTCAGGGACCAGAAAGAGCGTCGTAAATTGGGAGCAGCTTCTCGTGTGTTGTACTCAAATTTTTAAATATCGATCACTCACTAGGGAAGGATTTCGACCTCCCATGGAGCTTCAAGTTGAGACCGGGATTATTAGAAAGAGCTCGGAATGCTGATTACGATTGTAGGTGTCAAAATTGCAAAATGAAATTCCTGAGCGAACTATGGCCTGCCGAAATCGGGGGTCTCACCACAGGCTGGCTGTACGACACATTTGGCGCGAGAGTGGTGAGTCATCAGGGCTCCGTAAAGGCCCCCACAGAGTTCTGCGGCAGCGCCGCGACCCTATGCTTAACCATAGGGCAGAGACGCAGAGCTCGCCGCCGGCGGCGCCCCTGCCCTATCCTTAATCATTGCGGCGAGCGGCGTCGTCGCAGAACTCTGTGGGGGCCTTAAGAGGAGACCGCCAGCTGCGGCGGTGGCGCATAGCAGCGCGTCAGGAGGTACACCCGCCCCCTCCTGGGGGCGTGGCGTCAGGAGGTGCACCGCTGTTCTGCGGACCGGAAACTTTTGTATTGCGTGTCAAAGGCTTCGGAAGGCAGCCGTTAGACTCTTGATGAAGTCTAGGGGGTTGAGGATGTTGAAATGTCTAGGGGGTTGGAGGTGTCAAAATGTCAACATAGCAGTTTTTTGACTTCAAGCATTTTTACAAACGTGTATGGTATTAGGGGGGGGGCAAAAGTAATGAGACAAATTGAAAAAAATCTTTATCTCTTTATAACTCAATTACAAATCAACTATGCTGAGGAATGTATTTGCCATTAAGGGCAATGACCTTGCTGCCATCGCTCAGCCAACTTCCTGATCCCATCCTTCCAGAACTGCTTGGGCCTGGTGTTGATCAACTGCTCGATATGGTTGTCAAGCACTGCTTGGGTTCTTGTGTCCCTTCCGACCAGGAAGTCCTGTAGGCTCAAGAAGTAGTGGTAGTCGCATAGAGAGATGTCCGGCGAATACGGTGGGTGAGGCATGTGAACGTAGCCCAGCTGGCCAAGCTTATCCGTGGTCACTTGTTCACGATGGGGTGCGGCGTTTTCGAAGAGGAGAACCTTCTTAAAGCGCTGCGAATGAATAAGAGCGAGTCGCCGGCCCATCTCTTCCATTTCGTTCACCATGGTCTTGGAGTTCATCGTAGTGCTCTTCGGAAACAGCTTCCGGTAAACCGATCAATGGGCGCAGATCCAAAAGCTCCAAAGGTGCTTCTCGCCGAACGAAGGTCGGCAACAGGTCACCAGGCCTCACCCAGACTCGCTGCTTGGCAGGGTTAAGGTAGAAGACGTACTTATCATCTTGCGTGAATATTGAGCCCAGGCTGCTCGGGGTTGGGAATTGGGCGAGATTTGCGCGACACAGGTCGACTCGTCAGACCGGGGTTTCGGCATGAGACAGACTGGTGTTTTGGCATGCTTCTGGAAAGGGCGGAAGTGGTAACTTTTCAGGTGGCCTTCAGTAAGTAGCATACAAACATACAAATACGATAAGCGCGAAACCAGACTCCAGTCACGAGATATGTGGACACGGCATTGGGTGTTTCATTACTTTTGGCCCCCCATCCTATTAGTTTTTCCGGCTATATAATCAAGCATGTGTCACAATTCAGAACAAAAGGTCATTACGAAGATAAATTATGCTTTGCAAAAAACCGGCAGCAACGGGAACCAAACCAAAGACGTCGCACCTGACGAGCCGGAGCACTACCCCTGCGCCACCCCCGCAGGTGGCGTGATCACCTTACGGAACACCAATGACACTCCACTCTCGCGCCAGGTGTGTCGCACAGCCAGCCTGTGGTGAGGCTCCCTGATTTCGGCAGGCCATAACTCGCCCGAAATTTCATTTTGCAATTTTGACGCCCGTATTCGTAATCAGCATTCCGAGCTCTTTCTAATGATTCTGGTCTTAACCTGAAGTTTCATGGGAAGTCGAGACCCTTTCCTAGTCAGAAGCGTAGAAAAATGAAGAAAGAAACGGTTTCGAAGCTGTTAATATGTAAGTGGCTAGCGTTCAGGCCAAAACTGTTTCAAAAGGAGAGCGTTTTTTAGAATGACCAGGATTTTGAATATTTCGACAAAATTCCCGTTTCACCTCGGCTATATTGCGGCGCGGGATTACATCGGCTGTTCGGCAAGTAGGACATTCTGCGTAAATTTGCAAAATTGTCGGATAGCGAAATGGACTACACCATCCTCGTCATAACATGCACTAGGGTGTTTTTACCATTCCTACACTAGATTTCCCAGGTGAACGTCTAGCTAAAATGACTACGAAACTCCTTTGCTGTGGGGCGACGACTTCTTCCGGTCAAGGCGTGGGGAGGAATTTTAGTTTTCTAGTTTTCTGGTCATTTTGGTATTTTTCTGTTTCCTGGAAAAACAACAGAAATTAGCTAAAAAATAGAAAATAGAATGGCGTAGAAATTTTGCCTTGAGTGGTCGACCACCAGAGTTTAATCTGTATCACAACATCGTAGCCTCTGGTGCAAAAAATGTCCACAGGCTATTGAGAAACTTGAAAAACAAACTGACTGGGCGATGGCCTTCATTAGGCTTTGTTTAGTGTGCACGCGACGCGCGACGCGATGCATGCGTAGTGTCCAAATTGATCGAGCGACGCGATTGATCAATTCGGCCACTACACATGGCATCGCGTCGCGCGTCGCGTGCACACTAAACAAGGCCTTATAGGCTGCGCCATGAACATGCAGCGAGAAGGTTAGGATATGTGTGTTTTTTTTTACAATTGTTTATGCTGCACCGGTTTGAGGTGTAAAATGCAGGCAAGCAGAAGTTCCGCTGTGAATCGAAAAAAATTGCGAGACAGGGGCTTGACGCAGTGTCTGTTTTAGCAATATAAAATGACCACCTTCGTGATCTTCAAAACAAGCTTCAAATCATTGTTTTTTCTCGAAAAATGAAATCCCCATAAAATTTCAAACTATGTGATCTCTTATTAGGAAGCAAATTAAAACTTCAAAAAAAGTTATACTAAAATTTTCCTTGAACAAAAGAATCTTCGGCATTTTTGAAGAGCTCGTTGTTTAGTGTAGAGGAAACTCTATCGATTTGGAAGAGATCGCTTTCATTTCAAAAGTCTTCTTAGACTGGCTTAGAAGACTGCCCAATTTGAAGTGTCCAATTCGACGCGAAAATGCTACAAATGAAATGCGAAATCACATTAAAATGCTTCGTTTTTTTCCTTTCGTGGATGCAACCGTTACAACTGATCGTCAGTACATAAACGTCTCCACTGGAGCGATTTCGTCAATCTCGAATCTTCCAGACCCTCTTTCCCCCAATCCAACCATATAGGACAGGAGAGCTTGAGAACTTATGATATTTGTAAGAGCGTAGAGAACTGTGTGAGCACATGTTACTGAAATCTTCAATGAATGACTAGTGTTTGGGCGATTATCGTTTCAAAACGAAAGCCGGGAGTACCGTTTCTGGGTGTTACGCCAACCAGATTTTTGCTAGTTTTAAACTCCCGTTTCACCGCTGCTACAAGATTGTGACGGCATATGGCGGCACAGCTCCTGTGCTGTGCTTCAAACTCAAACAGATTTTGAAGCGTGTCCCAGGATCCAGAAGGAAGGGCAATGCAACTTCTGGTTTCCTTCCGCCCGCTGAACTCAAAAATTTAAATACCTATCAGTCAGAAGCGTATAAGAATGACGAAGCGAACGACTACAAGATTCGCCAAGGGCATAGCGGCTGTTTCTTCTTGTAGTTCTCCTGCAGCTCGTGAACGCTGGTATGGTACAGGACTCCTATTGCTTATTCAACCAACTCCTTTATATCCCTGGATTCTCCCTCTCTGGTTTTCTTCTGCTATGGAGCAGTCGTCATTCAGGTAGGAACTCCTTGGGTGTTCCCCGCATGTTCAGGATTTTTAGCCTCTATTAGGTTGGAAAGGATAAAGGACGGCGTTACTCAATCCCTTTTGGGATACACCAGCGCATTCTACTTCTATTGGATGTCGTGGAGGCGATTTGAATGCGTATTTGGCTATACAATGACTTCCGGTGGCCAGCCGATGAACAAGTCAGCGCTTTATCCTTCCCAGACACGTGTGGTTCCAATTCACCGACCCAGGCCAACCCAGCCTTGGACAGTCGGAGGAGGCGCCGACTGTCGCGTGCACCCGACACCAGGTTCCTGGTTCGAATTTCCCGCCCAACCTTCCATCCCTCCGGGGTCGGTGAATTGGTACCAGACTTGTCTGGGAAGGATAGAGCGCTGACTTGTTCATCGGTTGGCCACCGCAAGTCATTGTATGGCCAAATACGCATTCAAATCGTCTCTGCAAATTAAGTCTCCGCCGTTTTTTGAATACACTTTTATGAATTTCCCTAAAAGTGGTTTGCATAATGTTATATACCATTTGAGAGAAAATGATTTGAGAATGATTCTGCCACCTTTAGGTTTCAATTCTCACCTTTTCTATCTCGATTTTTGCACATTTCAAGTCAATAAAGTGGCTGGTCAAAAGAAGAAAAATACACCTTCTCCTAAAGCTCCTCCTTTTCCCTGCTTACTTTTGATTTTTTTTTGGCAAAACAGTATAACCAATCAAGGCGATGATTTGTTTTACAAGAATGTGCGCTGAGTTGTTTCGTTCGTCTTGATTTTCTTTAATTTTCAGAGAAGTCAAGTAGGGTGCCCAGAAAACATATCTTTTTTGGCCAATATCTTCTTTTCTTTGTAAAACTTTTTTGGACAGACTTATAGAGCCTTCGAACAATAATGTTTTGCTCTATCAATGTGCCCGTTGTATTTAATTGATCATGGTGATCTTCTTCTTCTCTTTTCTTCGCGAAAGCCCTGAACGATCGCTATGACGCTCTTCGTGTCCCTCGAGCGAGGAGGATCCATTGGAGCACTCTGGCACGCGAAAGGGACGAATGGAGACGCTGCTGGCGCCCGCTCGAGCAAGTCGATGATCAACGGGACGACAGGTGATACAGGTGATACATGTGGTTCTTCAATTTTAAACGAAATAACGAAAAAAAACAACAGAAAAATGGCCCTTACCAGTTTGTCGCATAGTGTCGTGTGTCATTTGAAAGAGAATGTTTCGTTTTATTAGAATATGTGTTTTGTTCTTTGGTCAGTCTAAAGTTTCCTTATCATTAGGTTATCAGGTTCAGGCTCAAAATTTAATCAAAGAGTATGAGCCGTTGGTAAAAGTAGTTTATGTCTTTTGGACACTTCATTTTAATGTCTTGAAAATTGATAAAAATGAAAATGAACGAAAACTTCCTAAAAATATTCTTGTAGAGCAAGTCATTGTTTTTTGAACAGTGTAATTCTTATTCTTAGAAAAACTCAAAGGCAAGCAGAGAGAAGACGATGTTGGGCGAATTTTTCCGTTTTTGACTTAAATTTAACCACATAAAATTGATAAAAATTGAGAATAGGAAAAAGCGAAACATACGATCTGATAGAAAAAAATCATTCTCTTTCGAAAGGCACATATTGCACAAAAGGCTTTTGTATTTGGAAAGAAATGTCGAATAAAATGTAAAGAAAACCGCGTGGTTTAGTTTCCAACCTAATATATTCCTGAATGTTCCTGAAAGAACTTAAACGTCGTTAAGTCGCTTGTCGTTCGTCCATGTTGGCCCTCCACTACAGTACTTAACCCAGGAATCTGAGTACCACTTCAGAAAGGCGACCTAGCTGAATCCGTGTCGACTCTTCATCATGGAGATATCCATCAGTCGGACAGCGAAGCTGTTCTGGACACTGAAATTGCCGCTATGTTTGAGACGAGCTGCAGTTTTGTGGGTTTTTCCACTTCACCATTACGTTCGTGCGTGCCAGCGCAGTTGGGAGAGGCGCCTGCTTTGCGTGCACCCCAAATCGAGGTGCTCGGATCGGGTTCCGTTCAGGTCATCCAGGCCTTCGTCCCTCTGTGTGTATAATTAATATCTTTGAGTCGAACTGAATGTACACTAAAGACTGATCATCTAAATAACGCCGGGCAGGGGAAGGGGTACTGTAGCGGGCAAAAAATCTCTGTAGGTCTGTAGCTTAGTTTCTTCTACCTATGATTTTATTTATTTATTTATTTAGGGCATACACAAAAGTCTAGCAGTATACAATAGCGTTAGAAAAAGTACGGTATTATGCTCCATCATGAACGAAACGTCAACAGTATTTAAGTCATATTTCCTTTAGTTGAACTCGTTATAAACACCTTACTTGCTTGCACATACAAGCTTTATCAGGATATTTGTAGAAGCACTATGAACTGAAGAAGCAAACACTAGCGAAGTTTTCAATGAATGACTGATTGGTGTTTGAGTGAAAAATATTTATCATTACCTTTACCTTAATTGGAGACGTGATAACGTCACGTAAACCTAAAGTAAAAAGAGCAGTGAATTATTTTTATTATTTTATTTTTTTGAATTATTTTTTTTCTGTTAGAAAAGAAGCTGGTCCTAGTCCTACGTTTTGCAACCGGCCTCGCAAGGCTAATTCCCTCCATTTTTTATTTATTTTATTTTATTTCAAAGCGAAAGCCTCTTTTTCGAGTTTTCCAGATTTTTACATCTATGTAAAACTCCCAACTCAGCCCTGCAACAAATTAGCAACGGCGTACGGTGCTGGTCCTGGGTTGTGCTCTATATTCGAGCAAAATGTAAAGACAACCCTAGGATCAGGAAGGAATACGTCGTAGCTTCGTGGTCCCCCGCCCCTGGGTGTTGAACTCACAATTTTCAAATACCTGTCAGTGGGGAGCGTGGAAAAATGACGAGGCAAACGTTGGCAAAGCTATTCGTAAGCGATTAGCGTTCAGGCAAAATTTGTTAAGAAACGAGAACTGTTTTTCAGGATTGCCAGAATTTTGAAAGTCTCGTAAAAATTCCCGTTCCACGTCGGCTATAAAGCGGCGCGGGCGTATGGTGGCTATTCTAGCAGTTTCATAGCTTGTGCAGAGTTGAAATATTGTATAGAGTTGGAAATCGAATTAAAGGACAATGTTGTCTTCAAAGTATTTCCTTAGGATCACCAGGGTTTTGAAAGTCTCGTAAAAATTCCCGCTTCACGTCGGCTATAAAGCGGTGCGGGCGTATGGTGGCTATTCTAGCAGTTTCATAGCCTTGTGCAGATTTGAAATATTGTATAGAGTTGGAAATCGAATTAAAGGACAATGTTGTCTTCAAAGTATTTCCTTAGGATCACCAGGGTTTTGAAAGTCTCGTAAAAATTCCCGCTTCACGTCGGCTATAAAGCGGCGCGGGCGCATGGTGGCTATTCTAGCAGTTTCATAGCCGTGTGCAGATTTGAAATATTGTATAGAGTTGGAAATCGAAGTAAAGGACAATGTTGTCTTCAAAGTATTTCTTTAGGATCACCAGGGTTTTGAAAGTCTCGTAAAAATTCCCGCTTCACGTCGGCTATAGAGCGGCGCGGGCGTATGGTGGCTATTCTAGCAGTTTCATAGCCTTGTGCAGATTTGAAATATTGTATAGAGTTGGAAATCGAATTAAAGGACAATGTTAGACTCCATGTCCGACTTTCCATGAATCTCGGCATGATGTTTCGTGTTGAATTGTTTGTTCTTGGAGCTGTGCACCGAGATTGTTACAACACTTTATTTCGGCTTACGTTTCGGCGGTTTCGCCTTCGTCGGAGCCTGGAAGAGACAATGTTGTCTTCAAAGTATATTTCCTTAGGATCACCAGGGTTTTGAAAGTCTCGTAAAAATTCCCGCTTCACGTCGGCTATAAAGCGGCGCTGGCGTATGGTGGCCATTCTAGCAGTTTCATAGCCTTGTGCAGATTTGAAATATTGTATAGAGTTGGAAATCAAATTAAAGGACAATGATGTCTTCAAAGTATTTCTTTAGGATCACCAGGGTTTTGAAAGTCTCGTAAAAATTCCCGCTTCACGTCGGCTATAAAGCGGCGCGGGCGTGTGGTGGCTATTCTAGCAGTTTCATAGCCTTGTGCAGATTTGAAATATTGTATAGAGTTGGAAATCAAATTAAAGGACAATGTTGTCTTCAAAGTATTTCTTTAGGATCACCAGGGCTTTGAAAGTCTCGTGAAAATTCCCGCTTCACGTAGGCTATAAAGCGGCGCGGGCGTATGGTGGCTATTCTAGCAGTTTCATAGCCTTGAGCAGAGTTGAAATATTGTATAGAGTTGGAAATTGAATTAAAGGACAATGTTGTCTTCAAAGTATATTTCTTTAGGATCACCAGGGCTTTGAAAGTCTCGTGAAAATTCCCGCTTCACGTCGGCTATAAAGCGGCGCGGGCGTATGGTGGCTATTCTAGCAGTTTCATAGCCTTGTGCAGAGTTGAAATATTGTATAGAGTTGGAAATTGAATTAAAGACAATGTTGGTTGTCTTCAAAGTATTTCTTTAGGATCACCAGGGTTTTGAATGTTTTGAAAAATTCCCGTTTCACCTCTCGTATAAAGGAGCGGGGGCGCGCAACGGCCGCTCTCCATCGCTTTCAATTTCACACAAAATTGAAAGATGATGAGGAGTCGGAAGTCAAGACGTGCTACAAGCTTGTATTCTCAGTGTCCACTTTTGTACTTTCGGTGTTTTCCTGCATTGGAGTTACTGTGACGAAGCCTAGTCAGATTGTCTACGAAAGTCCTACGCTGTGTGTACCTCCGGTAACTTCTACCGGAGTGTTTGGTCGCTATCTATTCTTCTCCATATGCTCCAACTCTTCGTGGTGGAAGGTCATTTCAAGCACGTCGGTCCGATAAAGGACTCCCTTAATTTTGGTTCACTGAACCAATACCTTTTTATCCTTAGACCTTTCTTTTCGTGCATCTCCCGTTATGGAGAGTCTCTCGCGACAAAACTCTTGCGCTAGGCAGAACTCGAACCCACACACAAGCATGCAAAGTATTGTCTATCGTAAGTGTTGTGCCTGGAGACGCTCCGTAGGAAGAACGGTTTATTTGGTAGTTGCTAAGGCAGTAGAACACACAGTAGAAATACACCTCACTTCATCCACCGCATTTATACGGTAAGGAATGGTTTATATCTTATATCCCTGCTATTACTCTGCTATTCTATACACAATAGTAAGGCCTTCAACTTAACCAGTTTCATGTTGATATGAGCGACTGGCTCTTCCGAATATCAAAGGTGAATGCTATATTAAGCGTCGAGGATATTTATTATTTATGTACAACGTGCACCATAAAGAACAAAGGTGAAGCAAGTGAAGCATATTGTCAGTATGCATTGCAACTTTGGTAGGGCCTAGTGTTTTGCAGCAATTCAAAAGCCCAAGTACAAGGAGACTGCAATTACAAACAAAGGTGTAATGAGACTAAAAAGTAGTGTATGAATTAACTGAGAGGAATTTTAGCAAATAACATTATTAAAGTCTTGGATGCAGTGATCGGTTTAGGGAGCACTATAACTATGGCGTTATTCCGATGGAGTAATGAAATCACTTTCGAACATCTAGACAGAAGGACTTCATTACGCTTCCATTCGAGGCTGCTTCCATAGTAACTGAGTTAACAAACCGAACTTGCAGTAGTACATTGTATCAATGTCAAGAATAAAGCTACATATACATTACATATAAAGAAAACACCACAAATGTAAAATTAGTGCATTGCATAGGCTCCTCTGTAGTTAAACTTTGAATAACAGCCGCCGACGTCAAGCACAAAAAAGAGCAGGCATAATGACTCACTAAGCATGAGTAAAAAAACACACAACACCACTATTCGATCATAGTAACCACGGCACCACATCGCAGGAAACTCGCAACCCGTTGAGCATATGCTGACGGAGAGGTAGATCTGCAGTTAACAGAACATTGCTGAAACGCGGAATGACCATACATAGCCTAGAAAATTCAGGTTTAGCAAAAATGCCGGTACTTTAGTAATCGGGAAAGATCTAGCCTAATAATTCTTCTTTTAAAAACGTTAGCTATGTTCGCCTGAAATAGGTCAACAGGAAGAAGACTCATCCATCTAGCATCTCGATAGAAAAAAGAATGAAAAACAGTGGTAAAAAATCGTGGATGTTACGTGCGATCCAACAGCGCCGGCTGTGCAGGGCGTAGTATCCCTGCCCGGTAGGGGTTACGGGTTCGAGTTCCGCCTGGCGCAAGAGCTTTGGTCGCATATAAACATTCATCTTCGAGCAGTGACCAGATAAGATATTTCTAGGCAATCTCTCCACCTTCACACTTTTGTGACAGAGCTTTGTTCTTTCATCAATGTTCCTTGCAATTCAGCGAGTTTTAAGCAGGCTTACGGTTTCTCTTCTTCTGTTCGTCACCATATAACCCATTTCGGTGCAGTTCGTGTTACGGGGGGGGGGGGGGGGGGGGAGGGGGCGGCGGTGGTGCAGTGATGCGACGACGACTTCCCTTGCTCCTTTTTCTTACTATAGTAGTGTCCCACCGTAAGTTGGCCATTGAAAAAGTCCACGCCAACCCCCCCCCCCCCCCAACCCGGTATAGCGCTCCCGTTTCTCTTGTCACTAGTCTTCTTGTCAGGACTCACACATCCGCTGAAACGTCAGTCGTTTTTCTCCTCGACCACAGTACTCTGTCCATGGGCCGAATTCATCAACGACTAACCCGACGGCATAGGGGATAGAGATACTCACGATGAAGCCTGCATTTCTGACTCTGACCTTGTCTCTACCTGACTGTTATCTTATCTCTACCCCTGATACCCCCCCCCCATACCCACGGGTTTAATTGTTGATGAATCCGGCCCCAGTGGTTTTGCACTGACACCATAGCGACTTCTGATGACGGTCCATGACGGGGTTTGTCTACCTTTCGGTGTTTCACACTGAATTAATGGTCATTTTTGTATTCTCGAATGGCGTGGCCTGCAAGAGTCTGGAGATTTCCTTCCTAAATTTACATGAATAATGTGAAAAAATGAAAACTAACGGTTTACCCACCAGAGAGAAGTAGCGATTCTTTTCGTCACTTTTCTTCAGACGAACTTATTTATTACAACATCTCCCCGGTTATGGGAGCGCCATTTTTTCGCGAATTTTATATCCATTTGTTTATTTAACAATTACATAATAAAGGTTTTATAAGGATAAAGAATAAAGGACGGCGTTACACAATCCCTTTTGGGATGCGCCAGCGCATTCTACTTCTAGGGATGTCGTGGAGGCGATTTGAATGCGTATTTGGCCATACAGTGACTTACGGTGACCAGCCGATGGACAAGTCAGCGCTTTATCCTTCCCAGAAAGTATGGTACCAATTCACCGACCCCGGGGAGATGAAAGGTTTGGCTGGCCTGGGCGAGTAATCCGAACCAAGAACTAGGTATCGGGTGCAGGCGACAGTCGGCGCCTCCTTCGACTGCGCTACATGCGCCCAAAGTTTTTATAAGTATTTTAAAACCTTTGTATCTAAATATTGCTCTAATTTGAACTTTAGAAATCAGCCAAATTGAAATTAATTTTATTCGAACAACTATCATTAAAAATAGCTAACTTATGAACAAAGAGGCTGTAAAAAAAAATAATGTCTGAGTGAGTAGCCTCCTGTCAATTCGATTTTTTTCGGTTCCAAAGAAGGCGATAATCTCTAAACCGAAATAAATCTACTGTACCAATCATGGTGAATAGTTTGATGCTGCTTCGTGTCATCAGAAGCTGCTAAGTCAAGATTCGTGGAAACCCGAATCTGAACCGAAGGGGTTCTTTTTTGCGGACACATAACATACATATTCGACATTCAGAGAACAGCAATATGACATTAACATAAACAAAATGGAGCCCTGAACGAAACTACCCTTCTATGCAATTGTGCTAAGCGAAAACATGCCATAGGTTGAAGCAAAACGAGCCTCAGAAAGACTAATCTTGCTAGCATGGATTGCTTCAGTAACAAGGGTTGTGTCTTCACCGGCAGAGTCTGAACCTTCACCGATTTCGCCGCAATAGCGCAGCATATCGCTGCGCCACTAGACTGCGAGGTGCCGTTTCCGCGCTCATCTATAGGTGATCAGTGGGATTCTCCGGAAATGAAGGCAACATTTCATGGATTCTGAGACAGATGAAAGTGGACCCGTTCATATGTTGGATGGGAACCTATTGTGGGAAAGAAAGTTGAGTTAAGTCAAGAAAAAATCTGTGATTGTCTTGTAGTGGGCAGTTTAGACGTTCACTGTCCTTGTCGCTGAAAACCAATCGGTATTGTTTATGCTATGAGTTTCAATCTCAAATTTCCAATTTCCACTACATTTGAAATAGAAATCTAATACAACCTTTATTTTTTCTTGCAATAAACTTTGTATTTTAATTCTGCACAGGCTGCCTTGTCCCAGAATTTATCAGAATTTGATGGTGGCCCATGAAGTTTGGTCTGTAGCGAGGATAAACGTTAGTCAGCGGCTGCTTGGAATGCGCCACGCATTCTACTTCAACGTAATATCACAGATGCAGCTTCAATGCGTATTTGGCCTTCACTACGACCTTCGGTACCCAGCCGATAAAGAAGTAAGTGTTTTGTGCCTTTTTTGGCAAGTCTGGTACCAAATTACCGGCTACAGAGGGATAGAAGGCCTGGATGATCTGAGCGGAACCCGATCTGAGAACCTCGACTTGGGGTACACGCGAGACAGACGCATCTTCCAACTGCGCTGCTCTGAACTCAGAGATGTATTTTAAAAAATTAAAAAATAGCAACATTTTTTCTCACTACATTGCCCATCATCCTGATAGTGTAGAGACAACTGTAGCTCGACTCAAACACTGCAAATTCTGTGTCCAGAACAGGTTCCGCGAAATTCGTCGCCGTTTGCTTCATCATTTTTCAAAAGTTCCCTCCCCCCTCTCCCAGCACACTAAGGCTAGATTTCCAAGTTTCAAGTTGTTTCTCCGTCGGTAGAATCACTTCAAAATTGACACAAAATCCGTTAATGTTCTGAAAAAGAAGCTGTAAACCCGCTATTATTGCATTCTTTTTGCGACACTGGTTGTAGTCACTCACTTGTTTTCTGCGCCTCATATTTCTACAGCTTTCCAATCAATTTTTTCAAATTTGTGTCAAAAAATTTGTCTTTTCATGTCCATTCTTCCTAATCTTCTCTTCATTCGCTCACCCTTCTATTTCATTTCTTATCTCTTTACAAATGAACCGATTTTAAGGATGGCTTATAATGCGCACCTTTTCTTCACAAGACATTGGATCCGACGCCGATTCGGATAATTCGGATTCGTCATTTTTTCCAAACCCTGGTTAAAAAATGTGCGAACAATGACATCTTTAAAAAGTTTGGAGCCTAGGGCGATTCGGATAGAGGCCATTTTCAGGTGAATTTTTAGAAAATTCAGATAACTGATTTTTGATAGGAAAGCTGATGTCCTATCCGATTCGGATATCCGGTTTGAAATCCGAAGATAAAACAGTTATTTGGATCATCTGAAAATTTCTCCTGTTAACCCTACACTAATCTGAATCACTCTAAGATCCGAAGCTTCTCAAAAATGTTATTATTCGCATCCTCTTTTTAACCGGATTTGAAAAAAATGGCAAATTTCGAATTACCCGAATCAGCGTCGGGTCCAATGCCTATTCTTCACTGAAGAGCCACGGGAAGAGCGTTGTATAAAGGCTCGTCTGAAGACATTGGCGAAGCGAACCTTTTTATATCTTTTTTATCGTGTAACATCGTTTTTAGGGGCGCATGTAGCGCAGAGGGGCATGTGTAGCGCAGTCGAAGGTTCCTTGTTCGGATTTCCCGCCCAGGCCAACCAAGCCTTCCATCCCTCCGGGGTCGGTGAATTGGTACCAGACATGTCTGGGAAGGATAGAGCGCTGACTTGTTCATCAGCTGGCCACCGCAAGTCATTGTATGGCCAAATACGCATTCAAATCGCCTCCATGATAGGTAGAACAAGAATGCGTGGCGCATCCCAAAGGGGATTGAACAACGCCGTTCTTTATTCTTTTATCCTTTTAATATTGTTTTATTCGATTGTTGTTTTAAATTCTTTAGATTTCTTTCAACTTAAGATTTTACTTCTTTCTTTACTTCTTTGAGTTTCTACCTTTTCTTTTGTTTATATTGCACTGCCCTCCTTTCTGACTCCGAGGCTGGTTTTGAAACTTGTGCAGTTTTAAGCAAAGCGACGGAGTATCCTCCACATCCCGTCGCCACTTTGTAGCAGAAGTGGAAGTTTTACGGGGCTCGAAATATTCAGGCAATCTCAAGAAAATCTACCGCTTTGAGAACAAAAAACGATGGATCAGATGTGAAGAGCATTTCGAAAGGATTTTACAGCCTTCTTTGAGCTGATGCGTCTACATAAGTACGTACCACAAAAAATAAAAATCAATTATGAAAAATCAAGAGTCTGCTTACATAGTTTGGGAGCCTAAGCACACCGCTAAGGGAATCACTTTCAGTTGTGAATTATTTTTAGGTGAAGCTTCGATTGAAAGCAGTAATATGTAGAAGCGCTGTGGATTGCCGCTAGGAACCCCACGATAAACAGGAAGGAGGAACGCGTAGCGGTGATACAGGAGCTGGCTCCATACGTTGACCTTTGCGGTCTCGAGCCGGAGAACAGTCTGCCTGAGGCTCGCTAGGAGGGTGAGCCGAAGGTGACCTCATCTCCTCATGTGTCGCCTTAAAAGGGGTACCGTTCGCCCATCTGCACTGGACTGTTTGTGCTACCTCCTCGTGTTTCGTCTCCCTCTCCTACCAACCTCTGATTCACCGCTGTGGTCTGAAACCTCTTGGACGGATGGTTTTTCAAACTCAACATGACTCTTCCAGGCTCTGAAGAAGGCGGTTACGCCGAAACGTTAGCCGAAATAAAGGATCTGTACTAATCTTAGTTCGTCAGCTACATCACTTGGGTATTCATACAGATCAATATCATGCCAAGATTCAATGACAGTCGAACATGGAATATGAGCTGGTTTCACTATTACTACCGCCTACTCGAAAGTTCTCGCCGCTTCACTGTTTTGAATATTCTGCCTTTTCATAAGTTATGCAATCCATTAGTCCGTCATCCTTTGCTATACATGCACATCACCTGAGTCTGCATTGTAACCTTACCAGGCTCAGGAACCAAGACAGCACCTGGAGCTCTTCGACGAAGTGTAAGCGCAATGGAGACTTAAAACACCATATTTTTTAAATTTTTTAAAGCCGATCATTCCAATATTCAGGACCAATTTTCTGGGCACTCGTTGGCCACACAGAGTGAAATACGACGTGATACCAATTGTATAATATTTCGCCGTGTTCACTTGAATAGATGATAAATGATGTGCCCCCTCTGACTAGGACAGATCCAATGATTCCCAAATCGCTGGTAAAAACTGAACGGCACTGAAATGCAGAACGAATCAACGATTTCTTTAGTACCATGTACTGAACTTTGCCTCATATTACCACATATGCAGGAAACAGACAAAAACGAATCGACCTACACAACTTGGCCTCTTATACCATAATATTTTTAGTTCTTTAAAAAATGTTAGGTGGCGCACAAATGATTATTGAGATTTTAACCAAAACAGGAACAAAAACTCCTTCCCAAACCATACAAAAAAGCACCAATTTACGCGACGCGAATCGCCGAAACATATCTTTGAAGTAAGCGCGCTCCAATTCAACAACGTGGCGCACCCGCAGCAATAAAGGACAATTAGCCGAAGTGTTTGCCTTGTTTATACGGCAGTGCCACGAATACGCCAGCGTTTTGAACCAGCTGACTGTCTGCGGTTCGAGCCGGATATTGCCGTATTGCCTATCCGTTCATGTAATCGCCATTTATTCCACTGGGATGTCCGTCATTATTTTAATAGCCCACACAGGATGACCGGAGCAGTTCATCTGGCGGGAGTCTTTGAACGCGTTCGTATTGGACGACGGCCAAGAGTTTCTTCCTCGTTTTTATTGCGAAATTCTACGTTTTCCTACGATATCCTTCATTTCACTCCCGACTAGACTGGTGCGAAGGCGATAAATCCGGACGTAAGCAGTCGGATGCTCGTAAAATCCTGCGGTTGAAACATAATTTGCTACACACCTTGAAAACTCGTCTGTGGGGTAAGGTGTCCTTGGGTAGACCAACTGACCTTGAGGAAGAAGATCCAGTTTCCAGTGACTTCCTGCTGGATTCGTTCGTTTCCGTATTCCAAGTGTGTTATTGATGTGGCGTTGATGTCGGTGTCGATCTGTTCGGGCGGAGCTCGGCAACATCTCCGTCCGTCTCTTTCGCTTGCCAGAGTAGCTCAGTGGGTGCTCCCGCTCTGAGACACGAGGAGCGGTGGCGCAAATAGGCTCGAGGAGGGGGTCACCATGTAAGGAAGCCCAGTGCAATTTTTCGTGTTGTATAAAATTAAAGTTTTAAGCAGCAATAGTGTGTTCTAGTTCTATGGTGAACTGAGCTAGTCCATTTCTGAGGTAATTGGACATATATTTGCCTTCCTACCAAGACGAATATCCCCTGCGTACTTGGTGCCCCCCGAGCCTTTTTGTGCCGGAGCGGCATATCTTTCCCTCAGGAGTTTCACTAAGAGGTTCCACAAACGTGGTAGCGCGAAAAGGGCGCGTGGAGCGCAGTCGGAGGAGCCGCCGGCTGCCGCCTGCACCCGATACCAGGTTCCTGGTTCGGATTTCCCGCCCAGGCCAACCAAGCCTTCCATCCCTCCGGGGTCGGTGAATTGGGGCCAGACTTGTCTGGGAAGGATAAAGCGCTGACTTGTTCATCGGTTGGCTACCGCAAGTCATTGTATGGCCAAATACGCATTCAACTCGCCTCCACGACATCACGTAGAAGTAGAATGCGTGGCGCATCCCAAATGGGATTGAATAACGCCGTCCTTTATCCTTTTATACTTTTATAAATTCCGAAGAAGGCGCATTGTGACATAATCGGAGGAGATGCCGCCGGCTGTCACGTGAACTCGATTCCTTCTTCCTGGTTCGGACTTCCGCCCAGGCCAACCATGTCTTCCTTTCCTCGGGGATCGGTAAGTTATTGCTGACTCGTCTGAGAAGGATGGAACACTGATTTATACATCGTCTGGCCACCTCCAGTCATTGCTTAGGCCAAATACCATTCAAATTGCCTCCACTACATCCCGTAGAAGTAGAATGCGCAGCGCATTCCTTAAAGGAACTGACTAATGCCGACCTTTATTCTTCGTCATGTGGCTCTAGTAAACCAATAGCACGATTGTGTTCAGGTACGGTTTCACCACCGTCTACATGATGCTCTAGTAAACCTATAGGGCCATGTGGTTCGGAATAGTTCGAAAAGCTGTTGTGCTGGGCATCTTACTATATATAATCGCACCATTTAGAAGTAGGTGGGTAAGGTTGTCCTCGAGCCGTATTCCTCACGAAGAACTGTCGAGCCATGGTATTCCAACACTTGAAGGGCCAACAGCAGCAAAAAGCTTGTCTACTTAGTGTTTCTAGTGAACGGTCAGAGCTGTATTCTGGATATTCATAGCTTTCATCACCGCTGATTCACTACAGATGATTCAGTAGTCATTCAGAACAACAACGTCACATCGCCACGACTTCGTAGTGGGTGGTCGTCGACCTAGGCTGTGGCTTCTTACCAGCCGTCAGCAGTCAGGTTTCCAATTTCGTGAGCGTTCGAAGATCAGAGACGCTGTTGCTTCACCCAGTTTTTCGTAGGTGAAGTGAGACGACTATGTAGTGCGTTTTGCTGTCACATGCTCGACGAGAATCCTATTCCACTGGGATTCCGTCGGATTTCAGAAGAGCATGATATTTCCATGAAGTAACAGATTTCTTCGTGGAAGCTCTGACCGAGGGATTTCACCATCCTTGTTGTCTCTGAGCAGATAGGAACCACTGGGTCACTCTGGCGCGAGGCAGAGGCGGATGAAGACTTTGCCTGGCGATAATTGATCAGATCGAAGGTTCTGCGGGATGTCCTCAAATAGTGTAGCTCTGTGGAGAATATTGCCGTAGGAAGCCGTGGTTTACCACCGCGGCTGACACTTTGTCAATGTCATTCCCGAGCGGTTGAGAAAAAAGCCGAGGCCTTACTCATGCTGCCAGTTCGTTCCCGCACAAGCGTCCTTCGGTGAACTTCCATACCAGTTCCTGCTCGCGAGACCTTCGGAAATTGCGTCTAATCATCTTCTGCAGTAGATGTGTGATGTCAGGCGTGTAGTGCCTAGCATCTTCTGAGTTCTCGCTACCATTCCGTCCAATTATATCATTTTTCTGTACGAAGTCAAGCTTCGTTGGGTCGATTTGCACAATACGTGTTTCTGCCTCGTCTGTAATCAATGGGATATTGCACATTTTTGAGACTTAATTCTCCGTTTTTTCCAATGTCGCATTGTTCATTTTTTATTTCTCGACCATTCACAGCCACAGTCTCATTGGAAGTTTTTCTGTACGAAGTCAAGCTTCGTTGGGTCGATTTGCACAATACGTGTTTCTGCCTCGTCTGTAATCACTGGGATATTGCACATTTTTGAGACTTAATTCTCCGTTTTTTCCAATGTCGCATTGTTCATTTTTTATTTCTCGACCATTCACAGCCACAGTTTGATGCTATCATTTTACTTCGATACCTTCGCTAATCCTTTTTGTTAATGAGTGCTGGTTTAATTACCCATGTTTGAGGTACTTTTAATCCAACCCCGTTTTTATCTCAATGTCCTCACGCCTTTCCTGTTTCTCCACGTTTGGATCTGACTCGTGTCTCTCGTGACGCGTGATGTGGCTACTTTTTTCGACCATTCACAGCCACAGTCTCATTAGAAAGCTCGCTTTAATTGATATTATCATTTTACCTCGATACCTTCGCTAATCCTTTTTGTTAGTTAGTGCTGGTTTAATTACCTAAGTTTGAGGTACTTCCAATCCAACCTCATTTTTGTCTCAATGTCCCCACGCCTTTCCTGTTTCTCAACGTTTGGATCTGATTAGTGTCTCTCGTGACGCGTATTGTGGTACTTTCTTTTTAAAGGAAATGTAGAGAATCCCGAACAAATCCACACGGCAATGGGTGCATGTCGTTACAGCGTCTACATCAACTTTTAGGAGCTTTGATTGAAGAAAGAGAGAACTTAGTCGAAAAGTTAAAACTTGTCCAAAAAGACGAAGGACAGTGCCAAGTCGGACCGAAAGTTTCCGCCGTTTTTGGCTTCTGAATTCAAAGGGGCAAAACTTTGGGCAGCACTAAGATTTTCAATTATGGTTGGAGTCCTTGTATTTGGCTTTCTGCTGGTAATAGAATCCATCGGTAGGAGTTTTTTCGTTGTGAGCAGTTAGGCAATTAGATCTCTTGAACTGTCAGAAAACATTTTGACATTGTTTTGTAGACGGTGAGATTTCTGCTCCAAAAGTTTTCCAAGAAAGAAATGTGTTTAGGCGTGTTCTAAAGTGTAGCAATGCAAAAAAAAAACAACAACAATTCCGATGGGTTAAAGGAATGGATTACGCCATGCACTCGTCCAGCACATCACCATATTGATATGTTGTTTCGCAAAAATTGTTTACCTGAAGCCACACAGCGGAAAACTGCGCATTTTTTGCGATTGTTTTTGCTGTGCCGATGGTTTATGCGCAACAACAGGTGGACAAACGTTTTCACTACTAGTTAGATAAACGTAAATAGTGGCGTACTGGACTACTGCACAGGTCCCCTCAAGGCACACGCCGAGAAGTGTCTATTTCGGTATGAAAACTACTAACCATTTTCACATCAAATTCGATACTTTCCAATTCAATTTAGACACTCTTCTAAGCAGGCTTGTCGATTTTGAAATCAAACTGAACATCTTCCAAATCAAAACGAGTTTCTTCTGGATGTAACTAGAGGCTCTACGAGACGGTTAGAGTAGTATTCTGTTCAAGGAAAACTTAGCATAATTTTTTTGATGTTTTTAATTCACCTACATTTCACCCATAAGTGACAATTTTTTGCGTATTAAAGGAGATCGCGCCACGCGTCCGTCTAGTGCATCGCGATTTTACTATTCAATTGATTATGTACACACTGTTTACTAGAAACATCAGGGCGATTAACGTGTTTTTGCCTAAAATAGACCAGAAGTCGAACCACCTCCACATGAAGACCTTGTTCTTGAAAGCATTTTTTTCATGGTGAGAAAGGTTTTTCTTCAATCCTTCGGAAAGCTATTGGCTTTTCCGAAATTTAAAAAAACTTATAGAGTTTTAAGCATTTTTGTGAACGTCCAATTTTGTCGTTTCAATGACGTAGGTGCAGAATTGAACAGAGATTCAGAACATTATGATTTTTTCATTGTGCATTTGTGAAGACTTGAAATTTTTGTTACAGAATTCAACTGTATGGTGGTCTGCTTTAAGTAGAAAATAATTTTTCATGAAAAGCAAGAATTTTGAATACGACCCGCCGTAATCATGTCGAAGATCACTGTGGGGCTTGTTTTTCATTGTATAGTAATCACGACCTAAAATTTCACATGGTACAATTTCACTCCCTGATGTTGTTCCCTTCAGATTGTAGAAAAAATTTTCCGCTAGAAGTCCATCGTTCAGTTGCGATATCAGAGAACGCAATGGCCGCACGTAATCTGTCATATCTCGGAGGTTTTTTAGGGACTCTGAAAAATTCACAAAGCTTTGAAAAATAAGAAATGTGGGTTCTATGCTTTAAAAAGCAGGGTCTAAAAATAACCGCTTCCATTCGATTAGGAGGTCGATTGTCGTCGATTTAAAAAAATAAATGATGATGCAAAATAAATCAGGACGCCTGATCATACAGAAGATCGTTTCAAAAAAAAAAACATGTGTTTTACCACTGTGTGTCAAACGGGCTTAAAATTTTATAGGGTACGATTTCATTTTCTGATGCTGTTTCCTGCAGAAGGGAGGAAATTATTTCCGTGACAGGTCCATCCTTCAGTTGCCATTCCGTCATCGATTCGAAGAGCGCTTCAATAAAAATCTTGTAATGAAAGCACATAAGTCGTTCTTTGTAATTAACACTTGAAGTTTTATAGAGTGCAATTTCAGACGTAGACGTCGCTCCTTTAGGTAGAATAATGTTGTGTCCATGGCATCCAGGAAAAATCCGAAAAATCTGAGAACTTTCCATTGGCTCGAAGTTTGCCTTCAGAAAATCCTTATCTTTAGTTGTAGAACAATCAGCATTAAAAACTTTTTTTAAATTTTTTAAGTTCGTATCCTTGACTTCAGGAAACGAAGGCGTATGTGAGTCTTCACATTGGCATAGCCACACCTGGAAAAATCAGTTTATTAATAGATACAAACATCACATAAAAACCGGAAAAATACGAGAGAATCGTCTGCCAAAACCGAGAGAGTACGCCCTTCCTCTTGAAAAGCGGCGTCACAGTGTGACCCTGCCTTCGATTCTGGAACCGCAAGCTTGTTTTGCCGCATTTTGAATAATCATTTGCTCTGCGATGTACTGCTAATCTGATAGAAACGTCAGTGGTTTGGTTTTTCTGTTATAGTTCTTTGTAGATCAAAGGTCACATTTAAAATTGACGATTTACGACCCAAAATATCGTAAATTGTAAAAATTACGCTGAAAATGGTCGTAAATCCTAAAATCGTAAATCGTAATTGTGAACACTATTGGGGCCTGATTCCTCAACAATTAAACCCGCCGCGAGTATACGCGGTATAAGGGGTAGAGATAAGATAAGAGACAGAGACGCAGCTTTCATCGTGGGTATCTTTACCCGTCATACCCACGGGTTAGTCGTTGGTGAGTCCGGCCCCTGGTGTATACTAACTGCCATGTTTGAACTCTGTTCTTTTTGTTCTCTTTCTCATGTAGCGTGTTGTTCGTCTTATCTGGACATCGTCGCTGACAGGGGTGTGCGTAACTACGATTTACGATTTGCGGTCATTTTTGCCGATTTCTTTACGATTTACGATTTACGACATTTTGGGTCGTAAATCGTAAATTTTCGTAAATGTGATCTTTGATCAGCAACCAGCTGGCGTCCAAATTTATGTGGTGCACCGGGTTGTAAGATGCGCCCACCCCAATGGTTTCATCTTATAGCCCTTTCCAACTTCCACTTGAGTTATTTATTTATTTATTTTTTATTTGTTACACAGGCAAGCCTGTGTGAAATCAGCAGTATCAACAATCAGAAAAACAACAAAAAACCAGAACACAACTCACAAAAAATGCTTTTTTGATGCTCCATATGTTACTGTGGCAGACTATACCGCCCTGCGCACATGCTTCTCGAATCCGACTATTCTGTTCGTTCAACTAACTTTTTCATTTCTCTAGCATTGAAAGGGTTGCCGTTTGGAGTCGGATCAGTTCAAGCGGAGAAACAAGTACAATGCAATTTTTAAAAAATAAGCTCCTACCTAGGAAGCTGGGCTCCTCCGTTACCGGTCCAGTGCTTGCAAGGCACACCGCATTCCTGCTGTCGAAAGTGGTTCCATTCCAGCCCACAGAAAAACATTGGAGGCCGTTTCTTAATGAAAGAGAGAAGTGAAATCTTTGCTCCACGTCCTGTTTGGTAATAACGTCTAGTTAATTTGTTTATGATAGACTCATGCTAACTCTACCGAATAAATTGACGCAAATCCACGATCGAAAATTATTCGTGATCGTAAGCAGGGTCTAGGAAGTTGCGACACTCATGTGGAAAGGATAAACCACTGATGTATCTGTTTGCATTGAAATTCATAGGGCGGAGCAAACTAATATGCAGAGTGCGGTAAAAGCGAGCGCGTAGCATTTCAAAGAAAGGTCGAACTGGTTTTGACGGCTTTGATCTCCATTTTTGGTGGTGTGATTGAGTTTATCGTTTATTCACCCTGTCTAATCCGTTTAAGATGCTGCGGACTCTCAGAGAGCAAACGTTCGTTACGCACTCTAGGTAGGTTTAGGCTAAATCAAACTAGATACATTCTAAAACAAAATTGTCTTGTCTATGGAATCAATCTGAGGATGCCTCAAGAAGGTTTCCTCAAGGAATACGTTAACCTTCCTATTTCAAATCGACTACAACAAATATCTAAGAAATATGATCACCCTGTTTCGGCGGCTAAAAGTTTCTTCTCCGTCTGCTAGCCCAGTAATATGAAAATATTACTGGGCTTATCTTAAAATGTAGAAAAGCGGAGATCTGTCGGTGCTATAGTTGTGCCTGAATGAGAGCATTCGAATTCGAACATTTCTATTCGAATTCGAACGTTCGAAAAAACGCGATTTTCGAATGTATTCGAAATCGAATGCTCGAAAAATCGCGATTTTCGAATGTATTCGAATTCGAATGCTCGAAAAATCGCGATTTTCGACTGTATTCGAATTCGAACGTTCGAAGAAACGCGATTTTCGGATGTATTCGAATTCGAGTGCTCGAAAAAACGCGATTTTCGAATGTATTCGAATTCGAATGCTCGAAAATCGTCGCTATTCGAATAGATTCGGTTATTCGAAATTTTTGGGAGAGCACAACTATAAGCGGTGCGTCACACGAAGTGATTGTGTCATGCGTTCACTAGAATCCTATCGTAGTTGCTATTTTTTCGCATTGAAATTATTTTTAATATTTAGTTTTGACAGCGAATTTTTCGCTGTTGTTTCTGCTACATCCTAGATTTATGCGCAAGCTAGGAAATTGGTGGAAAGTTAGGAACTTAATGAATATTCGAACGATACAGGCTTTTAGTTGGAATACCATGCATATGTTGAACTAAAGTTTTTGAATCTACAACTTTTTCGAGTTCCATGAAACGTGTAAAGGCTGATTTGAATGATGATGTCTCTCTAGCAAAATGACATGATCAGCTTGAGCTGGAAATAACACAAATAAATATTGCATCACATCTGATTAACATTAGCAGAAAAAAACCTCTGAAAATTTAGTTGTACTGCACTTTAGGTCAAGTGATTCTTACGATTAACGATTTACGATTTACGAAATTTCAAATTTCATTTTCGCACACCCCTGGTCGCTGAGCGGTTACAGGCATGCTTCTTTCCATTCCGACTTCGCTGAGCTCATTATAGTGCGGTGAACGACATGTTGTACTGCTACTAGATATGCAACCGCGTTGCGACAGCTCGCTGCCGTGTCCGCATTATATAAGCTGGCCTTGGTCGGCGAACTGAGCTATGTAGCTGGACCGCTCTTTACTTACTGCTTTACCTTTCAGGGTTCAATGATCTCCGTAACCATATCATTCCTATTGCTTATGCAACTATTTCACTTAAGTTTTCCCCGTCAATTGACGGGTAAAACGTGGCTACCTGTGCAAAATAACCGTGTAAGTTTCTATTATTTATTGTTACACCATGCCTTACCTTACCAATCCTTCGAAATTGTTCAGGTCATTAACGATATTTTATATTCACCGCTTCGAATAAACTGTACTGAGCCAACTTGCAAGGGAGACTTATCACCCATTTATTGTTTCGGAGATATTCTAACCACATCATATTTATTTGGCTTACAAGATCAGTGTCCAGGATCGAAGATGCGATTCACTGCTAGAGAAATCCTCAAAAATTTTAACAGGTTGGTAACGAGTTTGCTGTTTCTACATGATTGTTATCTATTAGGTTGGAAAAAAGCCTCTTCACACTTCGAAAAGTTTCTTCCCGTTCTCCTTGTAAACGCACTAGCCAGTATTGATTGCTGATTTCGTAATCCTATCACACTTGTCTACCGTTCGCACGCGGACACAGGTCAAGACCCTTCCTGTACTTCGTTATCTACCCAATCTTCTGGACTCAATGCCAGATCTACCTCATGGCCATTTTCGGTGAATTCTTCACGAATTCATTAAAAGATCTACAACACGTCAGGCAGCCGACCAAATGAACCATATATATGACCTGAGATCTACTGCTCATCGCGTCTGTTATGAGTGGTTCGGAAAGTTTATAAAGGGAGATTATTCACTCGAGGACAAAGCAAGGTCAGGAAGGCCAACTGAATTGGACGGCACTGAACTACTCCATCTTCTTCGTGCCGATAGTAGGCAGACGACACGCCAACTGGCAGAGAAGCTCGAAGTGTCTCATAGGATAGTGGGAATCCATCTGAAGGGTCCTGGCTTTGCATGGGAATTTGGAGCCTGGATTCTACATGCCCCGTCAGACACTCAGAAAGCTCAACGGCTGTCCATCGCTGCTTCTCTTCTGTACAGATACGAAAGAAAATCATTTCTGCCGCGGATTATGACAGGCGATGAGTCTTGGGTTCTGTCTGCCAACTTCCGAAGAAAAGGGCAATGGGTACATAAAAGAGAGACCCCTAAGCTTAACCTCAAGCCAATGTGCACGAAAGGAAGATTCTCTTGAGTGTTTGGTGGGATGTCAGAAGAGTGATTTGCTGGGAAACTCAGAAGTGGAGAGCGACTTGCTGCTGCCACATTTTGTGGTCAACTCCACAAAGTCGTCGCAATTCTCCAAGAAAACAGACCGGAGAAGTCAAAGGTGATGATCCTGCATGACGATGCAAAACCACATGTTGCAAGACTCACAAGAGAAGCAATAAAGGAGCTGGGCTGGGAGGTAACGCCACATCCACCGTATAGCCCTGACCTCGCTCCTACCGACTACCATCTCTTCCGTGCTCTTAAGCAAGAAGTTGGAGAGAAATATTTTGAAACGAATGATGACCTCAAAAACTGGATTCAGCAGTGGTACGACTCCCGAACTGCAGTCCTTTAAGCGATAGGAATTAGAAGAGTACCCAGTCTTTGGAGAAGTGTGGGGGAACAAAATGGAGATTATCTCAATTGGTTTGACATTGTGGTTGTGAAGTAATTAATCTTTGAAAAAAAAATGAAAAGACTTTTTTCCAGCCTGTATGTATGCATGTGTACCTTGACTGTTCCATTTTTTACGTTCAGGTTAAAATACCCTATCACGAAGACAGAATTTATTGAGTTCTGCAAGGATAACTTCGAAAGCGTACCTTATTTACGTAACGCGTCACTACCTGATTTCAAGACTAGGCCCACATTCTTTGCTGTGATACAAAACAAGGAGCACCTGTGAGTCATTTTGTCGTTGTTGTGCTTTTTATTTTTTTTTCGAAATTTCCTTTTTTTATGTCCGGTTATAGATAAAGAGGGAGCTACTCCCTATTACTTACTTACTTTGATACTTTGATGGTCCTTTTGTCGGCTGGAGGTCTTCTCAGCGGGGACCACAACTCTTCCAAACCGCTCGATCTCTGGCTGCTTGCATCCAGTGAGGCCTACTCCGCTCTCTGGAAGATCTTAGGAATGAGTCTGCCCATCGCGTTGGCGGTCGTCCCAGTGGTCTCTTATGGTTTCTCGGGAGCCATTCTGTGACACGGAGACTCCATCTATCGTCCTTTTGTCGAAGCAGATGTCCGGCCCAGCGATATTTGGGTTTCTTCATGTACTGCAGCGGGTCTGCTAATTGCGACTTCTCCCGTAGCTCCGAGCTTCGTAGGCCTTCTTGCCATTGCTGACGAAGGCTTGCCCTCAGAATACATCTCTCCAGTGCACGATGCGTAGTTTGCATCGCTCTGGCGATTGTCTTGTTGTCGGGCCAGGTTTCCGTCGCGTAACACATCGCAGGCAGTACAGAGGCGTTGAATATCGAGGCCCTGAGGCCGGCATCTTTCACCTGATCGGTGACTTCACGAATCGAACTGAAGGCTGCCCATGCTGCGCGTCTCCTGCGGGCGATTTCAGGAGCGAGGTCGTTATCCATGTTCCGCTCTCTTCTCAGATAGACGTCCTTAAACTCCCTATTACTATCAGCAAATTAGGCTTACAAGGAAAGGTTCCCAATTCATGGTGAGCTTTTGCGATGCTATTTTGACAGGATGTAGGGCCCTGTGAGCGGAGCCCAGAACCATAGTCAGTTTTTGCTCAACGATTTTTTAAGACCGGAAAAAGAGGTGTGAACACGTGTACGTAACACTCATCAACCTCTGCGACATCCACGAGATGTGCCTCGGTGGCGCAGTCGGTAGGAGTGCTGCCTAGTAAGAGCACACCGGCGGGCTTATCAGCTCGAGTCCGAGTGCTGCCAGTGCTTTTGCACGTATTAGCTTGTTATTCTCTTTCTAATGATCACACACTAGTGGTGTTTGTTATTCCATTTTCAAGACCTATTCATTTTATTCATTTTTTGTCGTCATTTTAGCCCATAGTTTTCCCAGCTGCCTTATTTGTCTCTCTATTATTTCTTTTCTTTTTATCTGCCTTGCTTTTGATACACTGCATGTTTTTATTGTGTTTTACCTGGTGAATATTCGTTGACGGTCTTATTTTATCTTCATCGGTGGGTTGTTTTAACGCACGACTGCCCTCGTGTAGTAAATCAAATCAAATCAAATCTACGTAATTGTTACTGGGATTTCATGCGTAGCTAGATGGTATTAGGATGTCGCAAAATTAATCGCCGAAACGGACCCGCGTACTTCAAATTGACATAGCTCAGCTTAAACACAACTCTATTAATCGCAGTAAAAACCACCAGAATCTTCACATTTTTGTCAATGAATTGGTGATGAATATAATTCCTTACAATAAAAACTGATATCACACGAATTAACGAAATCAAGGAGGACACGTTCAACATCGCCCAAATTAGTGAATTGTTTCTGATGCAAATAAGAGTCAATAGCTTGGAAAAAGTAATAGTCAGCGGGGGAAAGGTCGGTAGAATATGGTGGGATGAGGGAGAACTTCGATATCTAAATGGGTCAGTTCTCACCGAGTGATTTGTGAGGTGTGTAGCCTTGCGTTGTCCTGCAACAGGAGCGGTTTCTCCTCTATTCAGCACTGCCGGCCAAAACTTTTGCAACTTCTCATACATTTGTTCTAAATCACGGTAGTAAGACTCTGCTGTGACGGCCTGACCAGGTTGCAAAAAGCTGTAATGGATTACACCTTTACAACACCGCCATGAAGTGAGCACAAATTTTTCAGGGTGAGGTTTAGGAAGGGATGATGGAGAAGCATCCTTGTCTACCAGACCAATTCCCGCTTCCTGATATCGATAAGGACCCATTTTACATCTACAGTTATAGTACGGCTCATAAAAGGCTCATTTTTAGAGCGAACTATGTAGCAGGTTGGGCAAGTGTCGAAACCTGCCAGACGCTGCTCATCGTTCAGCTCATGAGACACTCCTTTCCACGTCTTCTCCACCTCGTCGTTTCTTGCCAAATGTCTTGCTACCGTCCTGTACTGTGATGTATGCCAAGGTCCTCTGCTAACGAAGCGTATTCATCTCCGAATTTGCTTCGACGGCTCTCCTCGAAACTCCATCGTCAAGTGACGACGTGCGCTCGAGATCCGGTTCTTCGAGATCAAAATCGCCTGAAGTGAATTTTTCGAGGTAGAAGAAGGTCACCATTCGTTCGCAAGAGTAGTCCGTGCCAAAAGCGCTGCTAAAGGTTACGGGATTCCTCTGCTGCAGAATGTCCCACTTTAAATTCGTAAAGCAGGATTCGATAGTCGCGTCGGTTCTTGACTTTACGGAACCATGGAAAAGGTTGGCTTGAAAAATTAGAGCAATATACACGTATGTTTTTTGAAATAGCAGGAAAAAACCTGCCGAACGGTATGTGTAGCTTTCCCTGAGACTTATGATTTAGAGTGAAAAAAAAACATTTATTTATACACAAGTGTTCCATCACGCCTATCGGCGTGCCTCGCACGTGCGCGCTTCGCGCGATGTTGCAGTATCACCAACATTATCAATATCGATCGATATTGGTTTACCCATTGAAATTTTCCTCCAGATGTAAAATGCTTCGTCGGCCCTAATACCCGCATGTCTTCCACCCCGATGGGTCAAATCTGGGAGGAAACTGAAATCACCGGTCAGGAGATTGATAAGATCGATCGATATTGGTTCCTCCGTTGCAACTTTCCACCTTATGTAAAGCACTTCGTTGGTGATAACACCCACGTGCCTCA
Source organism: Heligmosomoides polygyrus polygyrus (assembly GCA_947396885.1). Taxonomy (NCBI): domain Eukaryota; kingdom Metazoa; phylum Nematoda; class Chromadorea; order Rhabditida; family Heligmosomidae; genus Heligmosomoides; species Heligmosomoides polygyrus. Next base: position 89,409,243 of record OX377206.1, read on the forward strand.
CTCCGGTCAGCAAAATCTGAGAATCGACAATGTCGATCGATAATGATCGGCTCCCCTGCTGTGAAGGCCTTCCGTCGATGATCATCTGAATCCTTGGAGACGTTCGAGGACGTCTTGGGCAAGTTTTCTGAAAACCCCACACACTGTACGACGTCTTCGATACGTCTTTTGAATACCCAGTCACGTTGCACGATGTCTTCGACACGTCTTCTGTATCTCCAGGTACATAAAAGACGTTTGAATATTTTCTGCTATATAGCTCCGGTAATTTTCCTCCATTTGTGCCACCTATTCTCGCCGATCAACAGTTCTTAGCGGATTATTATATAGTGTGACCTCGACTGTCCCACGGCTGAAGTTTCGGACAGCTTGATTGACATCCTCAAAAATCGATAAATTTATATCGATTGGTGACGATCGAAACATAAGATTCGAATTCAGCGACCTCGATTACAGGGCCGAACCGCCACGCGCATTGGATGACGTTTCCTGCACGTCTTCCAGTCACGTTTGAGCACGTCTTCGGCACGTGTTGTGAATCCCTAGGCACGTTGGGCGACATGTTCGGAACGTCTTCTGAGTCCCCAAGCACGTAGAAGACGTTTGGGTATTTTCCGGCCTTTATGACTAATTTTTCCCCCGATTTCCTCCCTCTTTGATGACTAATTTTTGCGGCGGCACCGATCAATAGTATGATTCTTAGCGGCTTTAGCGGCTTATTATATAGCATGATACCTCGAAACGGAGGTTAATTTTGCGACAGCTTAATAGTAAGACATAAATTGGCTCTTGAATAGTGGCTAATAAACACCTCCACTTTTGCACTGTACCAGCATCGCTATGGAAAAATTTTAGGTTTTCAGTTCAGCTCAGTACTCTTTATTTTATCCCGTTCATTTTTTACATTCAATATTTTTTACAGTTCATTTTATGTTGCATTTCTAGTCGTTGGTTCCGAATAAGCTCTGAAATAACTGCTGCCCACGTTCTGGAACAAGTGTTTAGGAATCTGAAGACCCTTCTAGAAATTAATTCTTTCTAGAACCCATCATTTAAGTTTTTTTCATTTCCTTTTTATCTATTCCGCTCCTGTGCAAGATGACGGTGCTGGTCGTTAATGTGGCCTACATAAGGAGAGGACACTAGAGTAGTCATACCGCGTCGAATTTATTTAATTATTTATTCGCGTACGCTGTATAAGACAGACATCAGATAAAACAACAACAATAACAACATGGTAAATGAACTCATATATGCTCTACGGTACAACTATGCTGAGAGAATAGACTTTGCTCAGGGATGGGAGCAGTTTTAAGGAGGTGAAGATATGCAAGTCCTGCTCTAACAGTGAAGAAGTTGGCTTTCCATTGTCCACCTCAGGTTATGGAAGGGCGTAGAGAGTAAAATTGCGTTACATTAACTGCGGACTGCTCATCCAGAAGTTTTCGAACCATTCGAACGTCAAACAGTCTACGCCTTGATTTGTCATCCAAAGGGTGGGGGGCTGCGGTCGGTGGGCATTGGTTCAACGCAGATTCGGATAATCCAAATTCGTCAATTTTTCAAACACGGCTATAATGATTGTACGAATAATGATATTTTTGAAAAATCTTAGATCATGGAATAATTCCAATAAGATTAGCTTTAGCAAGGATTTTTGCATCATTTAAATAGCTGATTTGGCCTTGAATCCCACAACGGATATTCGAGTCGGATAGGGCAGATTTCTGAATGAAATCAGATATTTAACTTGAATGAAAGTTCGATTTGGTAAAAATCACCCCTACCCGAATCGCCCTAAGGTTCGGGCTTTTCAAAATTCCTGTGGTTCGCATAATCCTTGTAGTGAGGGTACGGAAAATGCCGGGTCCAGACTATCCGAATCGCCGCCGGATCCATTGTCCAGTGATCTGATAGACTGTAATTCAGTGGCGCGTACCTGCTTCCCCATGTAGGCCACATTAACGACGACTGCCGAAGTAACTTCCTATTTAAGTTCAAAAGGCTGCTTCGTGTATTCACATAGTTTTTGAAATTTGTGTGTTGTTTCCGATTATTGTGTGGAAATTTAGAAGGCTTGCACAGTCTCTTCATGTTCTGTGGAATAAGCTATCCCGTCAATTTCTTGACGATGTTCGCTTCAATACATCATACTATCCCGTGGTGGCTGTAAACAACACCTTTATTGTTCCTGGCGGACGATTTCAAATATTCTTCTACTGGGATTCCTACTGGATACTCAAAGGTGCGTTTTTGATGCATATCATTTTGGCTTGTTTGCATTAGGCCTCGTGCATACTTCCCGTCGCCGCGGCGACGAGTTTTGTAGAGCGACGCGTAAGAATTTAAAGCTCTCAGTTCTCATCGCATCGTCCATCGCTCTGCAAGGGAGCGCGACGACGATCTGCCCGGAACCAACGCTAAACTGCGCGCGCGGCGCGAAAAAGTATGTCATGCCCGCGATGAGCGCGGGAAGCCATCGCGCATGCCGACCGCCACTGTTGCGGCAGCCGCGGCGAAGTTTCCTTTGACTATTCAACCGTGTGCGGCGGAATGGCCATGAACTGAGCGCCGCGATGGCATCGCGGCGATGGAAGTATGCCCCCGGCCTTATCAGGTGCCCAGCATGTGACAGTGTGTAGATAATACCTTGAGCGATCGGGGACGTTTTTTGGTGCGCTGTTTCATAGGCCATTCAGAAGTGTTATCGTTCGGCAACCCGGTTTCGACGTCTGAATTTTGGGGGTGAGAATTTCGTCCAGCGGCAAGTGATAGAGTGTGAAGACGTCAAAGTAATCCGGTTTAATTACGATCGTAAGCCGCCTAAGCTTTCTTTTCCTCGGGGGTGGGCGAGTTGAATCCACATTTGTCGGGCAAAAATGAAGGGTAACAGTAATGATTCGATCCCAGGAATAGAAAGTTTTTCAGAGGAATAGAAATTAAATGGATTTTAACACATTGACCACAATCGCGTTTTGCGACAGACAACCGCGTGGGAAGCGCGTGCGATTCTACACACACGCGCTATGAGCCACCGTTGGCTCATAATGTCCCTCGCGGACCACTTTTTTGTTTCGTGCAGTTTTTTATAGATGTTTGTTCTGTTCCCTATTCACCTTTGATAGGAGAATGTCCAATAGGCATAAGTTAGAAAAATGTCGTTGCATTCATTGCATATATCGAATTAAAAAAATTTTCACTAGGAAGGAGACCAATTCTACAATCAAATCAATTCAAGTCAGTGTTTTTTGCCCAAATTTTGCCCAAGGAGATTGTTTGGGGTGCTGATCACGAGCCTGATATCCGTTTTCGAAATTTCATCTGATTGCCGTAGGTACAGAATGGTAACCGATTTTGCCCGAACTTCGTCTAGGGGTTATTTGGGGTGCTGGTCTCGGATCTCGCATTGGTTTTCGAAATTGCGGCCAATTACGGTAGGTACAGATGAGAGATGGGCGCGTGTAGCGCAGTCGGAGGAGGCGCCGACTGTCGCGTGCACCCGATACCATGTTCCTGGTTCGAATTTCCCACCCAGGCCAACCTAATCTTCCATCCCTCTGAGGTCGGTGAATTGGTACCAGACTTGTCTGGGAAGGATAGAGCGCTGACTTGTTCATCGGCTGGCTACCGCAAGTCATTGTATGGCCAAATACGCATTCAAATCGCCTCCACGATATCCCGTAGAAGTGGAATGCATGGCGCACTCAAAAGGGATTGAATAACGCCGTCCTTTATCCCTTATTTAGACAGGGGGAATACGAATACCAGGTAAGAAAAGATTAGGAAAAGGAAATAGTAGTGGCGGCGCGAGAAAAAAGGTTGTGGTAGACTCGTTCTTTTATGTTTCTGTAGGACAAATTTTTTTCAACTACCAATAACTTCCACCATAAGAACTGTCGAAATGGCGAGAAATATTACACCGCTCACATGCAAGCTTTCAGGCCTGATTCTGTCGGAATTGTACCATACAGCAGGAGGTATGATTGAGAATTTTGCTGCTATCATCAACAAGACTGGATTCATACCGAATTCTGGAAGTATTCAGTAGGTTTAATGTTGAAGTTTAAATAATGTTATCAATGAGTTTAAATAATGTTATCAATGTTTCGAAACAGAACAAACAAACAAACAGCGCGGTCAAACAGCGCTGGTGGTGTAAGACGTAGCATCGCTGCCCGGAAAGCAGAAGGTGTGGGTTCGGGTCCCGCCTGGAGCAAGAGTTTTGATCGCAACTAGACATCCTCCTAACAGTTCCTATCAATATTGAGGGGTGAAATGAAAATGTTTATGCCTTTTCTACAGGCACGTATCTACAGGCGGGTGGTAGTGCAGTCGGAAAAAGCGTCGCCTGCAGCATGCATCGCTATTCGAGGTTGTTGGTTCGGGTGCCGTCCAGGCTAGCCGATCCTTCCATCTTTTCTCTATCGCCTATTCGGTAATAGACTTATCTGAGAAGAGTGCAATACTGAGTTGTCCATCGGCTGGCCAGCGAAAGTCATCGTGCAAGTCAAGAACGCATTCAAATCGCCTCCACGACATCCCGTAGAGGTAGAATGTGTGACTCATCTCAAAATGGATTGATTAACGCCGTCTTTCATCTCTTTATCCTTAAGGCTTCTCATCAGATGTGACTGGTCCAAAGTGGTATATTGTAATGCATCTAGCTGCTCGTATTTGACCGAGGTGGAGCGTCTGTTACCAAATAAGCAACCTCACAGGTGTGATAGGCTTAACTGGCTCGGGTGGGACTCGAACTAACAACTTGAACTCGGGATGCAGAATGAGCGAACGAATTTATTCGCTCATCAATTTTTTCGAATTTTCGAAAATCGAATAAGCCTCATTCTTCTTTATTCGAATATTCGCATAGTCGAACAATTTGTTCGAGTCAGGTTCTGTGCATGTGAAGTTTATTCGATGTTCGAATGAAATTAATCGATTTTCGAACAAAGTTGAAATATTCGATTTTCGAATAATATTCGAGTATGGCTTCCTTTCGGTGTTCGAATTCGAATGAAAACTCGACTTTTAAAACGATTGATGTTCGGGCTCGAATGAATATTCGAAAATCTACAACTATCGAACACTCGACTATTTGAATATTTATTCGAATATACTCGTTCGAAAACAACTGTAGTGGCCACGGCCAACAGTCAACATCACAGAGATGGGCAGCATTGTGAGGTGGCAACGTGCCAGCCAATCAGGCAGCACGCGCCATTCATGGAGGGTGCAGTGATTGGCTGGTTTGTGTTCCGTCGGTGCCTTGTTTTGCTTATGATTGGCTGGCGCGCTCCCCCTTCCCAATGCTGACCACCTTTGCGACATGGATTGGTCCTTGTTATGTTGTTGTGATATGTTTGTAAATTCTAGAAAACAGTATTAAGTGTTCTCAACGCTACTCTTTCGCAGACTGTCGCGCCGTTCTCAACCTCCACTCTTCGTCCAAATGGTGAAAGACTATGTCTCGGCTACAGATGACATTGAAAGTCTTCGAAAGTGGATTCCATCAATGGATAGAGAGATGGAGTTCTGGATTACGAAAAGAAGGATTAACGTTGAGCTACCGTCCAAGGAAACTGCTTCAGTTTTCCTCTACCGTGTGAGTGTTTCTTCGTCTATGCCAGGTCAGCTCCTCACATAGTGTCCTTTATATGGTGCAGTTTCAGACGGAAACCAACTGCCCACGTCCGGAGAATGTCCTTTCCGACTACTATTTGGGTATGAACAGCACGGATCCGTTGCGGACTTGGCAGGCACTGGCGACTGCGTGCGAAAGCGGATGGGATTTCAGCACCAGGTGGTTCGATCACGAGGGTGCTCGTCAGTGTAGGTCTATTCTGATCCACTAGAATGAAGGCATATCAACGTTTTCGTGCTAATTTAAAGTGTTCATTCTCTGTGCTTGTAGATACGAAATCCAGTATACGCACCCAGACTGTGGTACCAGTTGATGTGAACGTTTTTATGGCCTTAAACTTCAAGTTCCTCTCGGATTCGCACTCTATACTTGGCAACAGAAGGTAACTCGGTATATCGTGGCACCTTGCCGGGGCGTTACAAGAAGCGTGCGCAAATGAGGTGCCAACCAATCAGCGCCTTGCGTGGTGTATGGTTGGCTGGTGCGTATTATGCGCACGCCCAGGTGAACTTTCCCGGCAATCCTTATTAAGCACAAAAATCGATGTTGTCACTTTAGTATGTCGGCTTTCTACCGGAAGATGTACGACAAACTGGTGCACGACATAGACGCTTTGTTCTGGAGCTCGAAAGAGGGGTCATGGTTTGACTACGACCTGTTAACGAATCAGCTCAGGTGACTTCCATCGTAACTTCTTTTTTTCGGAAATGAGGTTAACTATGATTTAAGGACCGATTTTTATCCGTCAAATGTCTTCCCGCTTTTATTGACCGAGATGAAAGCCCATTCTGACAGCGTTTATGATTATTTAGAAAGGATCAATATCTACCGATACCCCGGTGAGTTTTTCTTGCTGCTTTCTTTTATTAAGTTTTCTTGTTTCTGTTCGAATGTGTTGTCGCTCTGTTAACAGAACAGTGTTCTCAAAGTATCCACATAGTGCTCAGAAAATATTGATCGTTCAAAACAGATCTATGAATTCTCAAACATTAGCATTTCCAACTTCTAGAACGTATCCTGCTGCCTGCAGTGATCGATTCTCTGGCTGGGACGTCGCCCCAGAAATCAATAGTATTGATCGGTGCTGATTGGCCATTCGATGCTTCCAACTTATTCTAGGAAAACTAATTCTTTGTTTTCCATACTTTTACAAAGTCACTTTTAAAGTTACTATCACAATTATATGGCTTTACTGTTTTGTTATTTATTGTGACATTCGCCCATCGGCCAATATATTCGTGTGTCCTCCACTTCATGCGGTCATTTCTGGTGAAAAGTGGATAATATCGATCGCTATTGATTCTTCAATAGTTATTTTTTATTTGGTTTGCCGACACACTGTTAGCTGTATTTGTATGATGCCTACTTCTACTTTACCCTGAGCAGAACTCGAATATGCTGGTCGAGACGTTTGTTTTTGAATATGATCTTCTAAAGGCCGTTAATTTTGTGCTAACGCTTGGATAGAAGGACACATAGGAGAGGGAGCGGATCAACTCTTTTACTTACAGTGTCTCAAGAAATTATATTAAGGATAAGGATAAGGATAAAGGACGGCGTTACTCAATCCCTTCTGGATGCGCCAGCGCATTCTACTTCTACGGGATGTCATGGAGGCGACATGAATGCGTATTTGGTCATACAATGACTTGCGGTTGCCAGTCGATGAACAAGTCAGCGCTCTATCCTTCCCACACAAGTCTGGTACCAATTCACCGACCCCGGAGGGATGGAAGGCTTGGTTGGCCCGGGCGGGAAATCCGAACCAGGAACCTGGTATCGGGTGCACGCGACAGTCGCGCCTCCTCCGACTGCGCTACACGCGCCCTAAGAAATTATATTACTAATATCAAACATTTAAGATTAACCCACCCGCAAAAAGATAATACAGTAACAGTTTTTTGGCATGATCGGCAAATCGATACCGATGGAACTAATCGATAGCTGTAACTTGTGATATCAAATTCACCTTTTGAGCCGGGGTAAAATAAGGGACATTCGAGATGTTTTCTGTCATGCACGACCGCTGAACATAATCGGTCGGTTAACACTGATCCGTAAGGCCTTCGTCATACCATCGCTCACTCCGAGCGACGCCTAATGATATGCACCCATATCGATCCCATCGCGCCACTCGATCAATATGGGAGCCTATCATTGGACGTCGCTCTGGGTGAGCGATGGTATGACAAAGGCTTAATTGCAGACTTCGCTAAGCTTTCGTTAGTCAGTTTCCGGAAGTGAGCTGGATATTCCCAAAAGTGGTTGAACTTAATCGATAAATATCTTCACCTGGTCAGTATCGATCAATACTAATCGATTCTATGAGTTTTGTCTTGTAGTATCTGTTCACTGAAATTATAGCAAAGTCGAAACGTAGTCCGGCGGTGAGTCCGAACGTTCGTTCGCGCCAATTTAGTTGCGCCTTCAATAGCTTCGCTACGAAACCAATAGGATCAACAGATTAGGATTGATATGAGTCGGCTCGAGTATGATGACCGTGGGAATGTAAGTATGTAAAAAACAAACAATATAGATGGACTAATCAGTAGCGGTCGATATTATCGATTTCTGCTAAGGGTTGGTCGTGTAAGCTGCGAATCATGGGTGTATAGCGCCCGGTAGACAGACTTCGTAATTAGTAAACATCATCGATCGCTATTAAACATTATCGATCGATTAACCGGTGTCGATAGACATTAGACGCTATTGATGTGTTAACCGATTAATATCGGTGTTAATTATTAGATTGCTGAGTGGAACTAGAGCACTATGAGGTGAGGAGCAAACAAGCGAACTGCAGGATGGGCCTTACAACAAATAATCAACATCAGATGCCTCATAGGCATCGATCGATTACTATTAGCTTCTGGTGTGAAGCTCCTGCCAGACTTGCAGAAAAACTCTTTAAAATCATTGGAAAGGCGCTTATTTTTTCTGTGCACCCGGTAGCAGCTCCAGTGATGGTGTTGTCCTTCTTTGATTACTCGGTCGTTAACCTTAGCATTCGACCATTTTCCAATTTTTCACGACGACATTCTGCATATTTTCGAGCGTTCAATCGCTTTCATTCCAGGTGGAATTCCATCCACCCTACCTGTGAAATCGGCTGAACAATGGGATTTCCCTAACGTATGGGCACCTACTCAACATCTCTTTGTCGTGAGTCTTCTGTCAACGAGACATCCAGGTCTACGTCAGGTAAGGGAAATTTGCTCAATTTGGAATGAATAGTCATCCTGTAGATTGAAAGGTGCGAGAATGCGTTCGATCCGCTTCAGTTTTCATAAAAATTTCCTTGTTTCAGAGGGCTGTCGGCGAAGCATACAAATTTATAAACACGGTTCACGATGGAGTCTTCAATCCGGAGGAAGGAACGGTGAGAATTTAATCGAGTTTTAGATCTAATTCTGCACCTTCTCCCCCAACTCCTCGTGGCGCTCAGGACAGGGTCGTTTGCTTAGAGGATCGTCCTAAGATTCGTGTGGAGTTCGTATCGCCGCTTTCGAGCCTTCATATATGTTCTCCATGACCGTGGTCAGGCGTTTCGGAACACCATTAGGGCCTTCCAGAGTACGGTTCCGGGTACCCTTTCCTTCTAGGCTTTCTCCGGGTCCAGGAGCTGATAACATGGCTCTCATTTCTCCCGACATTTCTCCATAACCTGACGAGCGATGAAAATGGTGTCTATGGTGGACCTCTTCGGCATGAAGCCCCACTGCTTCTGGGAAATGGTGACCATCCTCGAACCGACCAGTCGTTCGTAGAGCTTCATCGTGTGTGAGATCAGTTTGATCCCTCAGTTGTTGGAGCACTCGAACGCGTCCCCCTTCGACTTGAAGACGAGGACTATGGTGCTGTTCCTCCAGTCATCCGGCACCTCACTCTCTATTGTGACTCTGTTAAGGAACTGTGTCATCCAACTAACACATAAGTTCGCAAGCACTTTCCGGGCCTCTATTGGCATCCTATCAGTCACGCTGCCTTTCCGAGCTTCACCTTCTCTATGACCTTGCGAACCTCCTTCTGCGTCCAGAATTCTTCGTTCAGGATCCTTGAAGTACTCATCCCATATTTTTCTGACTTCGACTGGCTTCCATAGAACCCTGCCGTCGGCACCCTTCACAACGCCTTGACTTCGAATGACGGCTCAATGTCGGTGCTAGCTCTATGCCATGCCTTGGTCAGCCGGATGGCGATCTTATCTCCTTGTGGCCCGTCCTGCTTCTCGTGTTGGACATCCATCTCCGCGTTTTTTGCCTTTGATACTGCTGCTTTTGCCAGCTTCCTCAGCTTCGTGTAGGCTGTGAAATGCTCGAGTGCGCTCATCTTCTGCCAGTTCTTGTAGATCTTCTTTTTCTTCATCGCAACCTGCACCTTTTCATTCCAAAACCATGCAGCCCTATCTCCTCTCATTCCTCCCTTTATCTCACCGAGAATTTCCTTGGCACATCCTATAATTATTTGGGTCACCCTCCTCCAGGTGTCGTTTACGGGGCTAGTTGGATCAGGGAGGCCTACTTCGAGCACTGTTCTTCGTAGCTCGTTACGCTTTGAATCCCGCAGTCTCCACCATCAGACCCTAGGTTCCGTCTTTGCTTTAGGTTTGCTGGGTAGATGTATGCTAAGGTCGGCTAGGAAGGGCCTCTGTTGTGATCCTTTATCTTTTCCTGGAAGGACATTCACACGTCTTCGCACCAGGATGGGGTCCACTTCAGTTGTTCTTTCTCCGCCAGCGTAGCACCTTCTGGCTCTCCCTCTTCGCGAAGAAGGTGCTACAGACAGCCAGATCGTGAACGATGCCCAGGCCGAGAATTCTTTCTCCTTCTGTGTTTATCGAGCAGACTGCTTTGCCTCTATGAACCCTTTCCATTCCTCTCCTGCAACTCCTATCACATGCCCGTTCCCGTCCCTTGCCGTGGAGAGGTAGTCGCCTTCTGGTACGGACCTTATGACCTCCTCCAGTGTGTGGTAGAAGAAATCTGAGAGCGCTCTACGGGATCGCATGAAAATGACTGACTACACACCAAAATGATGAAGCACAGCGTGAATCAATAACAGTTTGGGGTGCGCCACGCATTCTACTTCTCTATGATGTCGCGCAGGCAATTTAAGTGCATATTGGTCTGTCTACAGTTACTTGTGGTGCTGAAATTCCTACCAGACAAATCTGTTACCAAGCACTGGCCCTGTTGGTGTGGAAGTTTTGTTTGTCCTGGGCAAGAAGCTCGAACCTAGAACGTTGATTCCGAGTGCAATCGTGCGTTCACCACACACACGCAACACGTATGTCCTGTTTCCATCACGGTGCTTCTAGTTTGGAAGCTTCTAACACAGTAAGAGAGCCACCGGTTGTTGTGTGCGCTATGAATTGGTTCATGGTTCGGGTCACGCCCAGGACAACTCTTATTTCTCATCGCTTTATGATTGGTAAATTGCTGCCAAGCATTTTAGGAAGGGTAATGCATTGAATTTTATACTTCTTTGACACCAGGAACTCGCAAACAGGGTAATTCACTTGTATCACATGTCCTCCCGTTGGTCATCGACTTGCTCAAGCGGGCGCCAGCAGCGTCTCCATTCGTCCCTGTTGCGTGCCAGAGTGCTCCAATGGATCCTCCTCGCTCCAGGGACACGAAGAGCGCCAGGGCTTACACGAAGAAGTCCGACCAACGCGTTGGGGGTCGTCCTGGTGTTCTTTTGACATCCCGCGGAATCCAGTCGGTAACGGCTCTCGTCCAGCGGGTGTCTGCGAAGCGCATTGCGTGGCCGGCCGACCTAATTTTCGACGACTTGGCCCATGAGAGAGCGTCTCTGATCTTCGAACGTCGACAAGGCTCGGAACTCCGGATCGACTCACTTGCGTGAATCGTGTCACTCCGAGCATCGTCCTCTCGATTCTACGCTGCGCGACGCTGATCGCGTGTCCGTCCTGTTTTCGTGATGCCCTGGTCTCTGACGCGTATGTTAGGGTAGGAAGAACGGTAAAGTCGAATAGGTGGGCACGGAGTCGGGCGTTCTTCGTCTTCTTCGCGACTTCTTCGACGCTATTGAAAGCTCCCCAACCCGCTCGTTTCCTCCTGCTCAGCTCTGGCGCTAAGCAGGGGAATTACGTATTCAGTTAACCTCTCCGATATCTCTTGAAGTGGAGTTCGTGGCGCAGCCCACAAAAAGCATTTGTTAACTCTGGTTCTCATGCCCTATTTGTCGTGGTCTTCATTCGAACCTGGCCTCTGCTACATCAAAATAGTGTTGAATTTCAGCCGTCTGGCATCTGGGAGAAGTATGACGCTCGTAGTTCTCGAGGGAAGCCTGGAGGAGGTGGCGAGTATGTTGTTCAAGAAGGATTCGGATGGACAAACGGAGCAATTATGGACCTCATAAATATGGTAAATCGAGAAGCGATGTCGGCAAGAAGTGCAGGTGGGCGTCTTTTGTTCGCCATGAGACTTCAGTTCAAGGGAAGGTTCTGCGGCCTAATTGTGTTCTTGTTGTCTGCATAGTTCTCTCCAAGAATGGCCACATTTAGATTATTTATACCCTTTTAAAGGGTAGACTCGATCACCTCAACGTCCTCTACTTTTGGAGGCATATTTTGATGTTGAAGCATAAGGAGTTGGAACATAGAACGTAGCATAGCGTAACACGAACAAGTATATATGTAGCGCAGTAAAAGATCAGATCGCGCCATGCACTCAAAAAGTTCGCTGAAATTTGTATTTGATTGATAGAGCAAATGCCACTTATATGGACCATCCAAGTGAGTATAGAAAGTATAATACTTATCGAGACAAAAGTGATGCAAAACCAATTCTGTAGAAAAGATTACAGCTAAAGTTGGCTTTTTGAATGTTAGCAAAAGTGATTTCTTTCATGATTTGGATAAAATGGAAAGTGCTTTTTTCTCCAAGCATTCTAGTATTCCATTCCCTGAAAACGCTATATATTAGGTTGTCCCATAAGTCCTTGCCATTTTTTCAACGATTCACTGCAGATTTCGCCGGCGATCTCTTGCATAGCGGTGCATAGCTTTCGAAAGAGAATGATCTGCTCTATCAGAAGTTGTATTGCATTTCTTTTTTTATCATGAATTTTGTCAATTTTTAGGTCGTTGAAGTGAAAAGTGAAAAAGTAGCCATTTGCGCAGTTGTTCTCTCCGCTTAGGTTTGTATTTTTTGCGCAGTTTTTTATAGCATTTGAAAGACAATGTTCTGTACTACAAGAACATGTGTTAGTGCTATTTGATCATTTGTCCTTTATTGATTTTTAGTTCATCAAATTGGGACGTCCGAAGGAGGATGGTTATTTTTGCCGACAGCTCCTGCTCTGTGGCTGGACCTTTTGGGTTGGTGTTATATGTCATTCGAAAGAGAGTGTATTGCTCTATGAGAATATGTGTCGCGTTTATTGATTTCTGTCGAATATCAACAAAATGCCAAAAAGAGAAAAATCATCTTCACAAACAACCCCTCCTTGTTCAGTTGTTGATATTCGACAGAAATCAGCGTGAGCCAATAAACGCGACACAAATTCTTACGGAGCAAGACATCCTCTTCCAAACAACATATAACACCAAGCAAAAAAGTCCAGCCACAGAACCGGAGTTTTGGTAAAAATTCGGACGGAAAAGTCGGAATTCCCAATTTGATGGACTAAAAATCAATAAAGGACAAGTGAGCAAACAGCACCAACACATATTCCTGTAGTACAGAACATTGTCTTCAAAATGCTATAAAAAACTGCGCAAAAATTGTAAAGCTAAGCAAAGAGAACAAGTGCGCAAATGGCTACTTTTTCACTTTTTCACTTTTCACTTCAACGACCCAAAAATTGACAAAATTCATGATGAAGAAAGAAATGCAATACAAGTTCTGATAGGGCAAATCATTCTCTTTCGAAAGCCATGCAGCGCTATGCAGGAGACCGCCGGCGAAATCTGCAGTGAATCATTGAAAAAACTGCAAGGACAACCTAATATATACCATCTTCACGTCGAACAGGACACTCTCAAATCAAATTGGACACATTAAGACTTTTGAAATCAAAGCGAACATTTCCAAATTGGGATGACCTCCAGGCAGGTTAAGCTACAACTGAACAAGATGGTTAGAGTAATTTTTGTTCAAGGAAATTTTGTTATAACATTCTTTGATTTTTTTAAAAGTCACCTACCCCAATAAGTTTGATAATTTTATAAAATTTTTATTTTCAGAAAAAAAATGATAAAACCCCAAAAAAGCAAGCATAAAGCGCATTAAAATATGATATCACGCCGTGGGGCGCGTGTAGCGCAGTCGGGGGAGGCGCGACTTCGCGTGCACCCGATACCAGGTTTCTGGTTCGGATTTCCCGCCCAGGCCAACCAAGCCTTCCATCCCTCCGGGGTCGGTGAATTGGTACCAGACTTGTCTGGGAAGGACAAAGCACTGACTTCTTCATCGGCTGGCCACCGCAAGTCATTGTATGGCCAAATACGCATTCATATCGCCTCCACGACATCCCGTAGAAGTAGAATGCGCTAGCGCATCCCAAAGGGATTGAGTAACGCCGTCCTTTATCCTTTATCTTTATCACGCCATGAACTCAAAAAGTTCGCCGTAACTTTTGTTTGACTGATAGTGTAAATGCCACTTACATGACCATTCAAGTGAGGGTATGCATGTTCTTTGCAGCTGTTTTTGTTGTATCATTAACATGTGTCAAACATTATTTTAACCTTTTCGGAGTCTCTAGTTTAATGTCGAAGAAGCTCATTTGAATTTAGAAGAGTTCGCTTTGATTTCAAAAGTGTTAGACTAGCTTAGAAGACTGTTCCATTTGGTTTGAAAAGCGTCCAATTTGGCGTGAAAATGGCATATTCAATCAAAATATCGTCTACTCTTTACAAAAATGTTTTTTAGTCAACTTCACAAAAAGTCCTTTCTGTTTAAGGAAATTTTCTAATTTGTAGTTTAATGTTTTTTGGCGAAGAGTTGAGAATTTATGCAGGAAGCTCATTTGAAGTGTTCCCAACCCGAGCTATTGGTGTATTTGATGGAACAATTTTCTATGGACTATTATAACGATGCCTTCTTGTAACCAAAACTTTAGCGCTAGGCGGGAGTCGAACCTGTATCTCTTGTGAATGTGAATCAAGCAGGGCGTGCTAGTTCGAGTCTTGCCTGGCTTCAGAGTTTGATCTCGACAAAATATAGTTGTAACGGCTTATTACCTCAATAACAACGACATGAGGCTCAAAGAAAATGGCTTGAAGCATAGAATTTCCGTTCATGAAGATTGTTATTTTTGGCTGAAAATAATACCTGAAAATTCTATTACTCGGCAGCGGCTTAAGGGAATACTTATGCTGTTACGTGCTAATCTGTTTAGGATCATGCCCATAATCCTGTTGAATATAAACCGAGTGTATTTGATAGGTTGAAGGTGTTTGGAGCAATTGCTTGATGACAACTATTTATTTATTTTCTATTTTGAGCAAGGCAAAGTAGCTGTGTTTTGCAGAGTCGCTGATTTCGAGGAGTTCTAGTGTTCTGATTATCATCGTTGGTATTTCTCTCATGGTTGCAGCGTGGTAATGATTTGTTTTTATTTATTTATCGTGTTGAGCGCGTGTAGCGCAGTCGGAGGAGGTGCCGGCTGTCGCATGCACCCGATGCCAGGTTCATGGTTCGGATTTCTCGCCAGGCCAACAAAGCCTTCCACCCCTTTGGGGTCGTTGAATTGCAACCAGACTTGTCTGGGAAGGATGAAGCGCTGATTTTTTTTATCGACTGGCCACCGCAAATCGTTATATGACCAACATCGTTGTATGGCCAACAACGCATTCAAGTCGCCTCCACGACAAGAAGTCCCATAGAAGTGGAGTGCACGGCGCATCCCAAAAGGGATTGAGTAAGGCCGTCCTTTTGCTTTTACTTTTTTATTTATTGTGTTAATTTATATTTATTCACTTTTAAAAACTGCTTCAAATTGCGGAGACGTTTCCGGATGCCAGACCATAAATTATTTAACATGAGGCGTCATTGATAGCTATAGGTTAATTTACTAAGTGGCTCCACTTCAATACGCAGGCTACACTGAGCCATAGGGCCATCTGTGCCGGCTCGTCCTGTTGTTTCTTCATCTAGCAGGAATCTGTAGACGACGTTTTGAAAATGTTTGATGTAATTTTTTGGACCTGTAGATGTTTTCTTGACTGAGAAAAGGTGTCCGGTTTTCGAAGACAGGTCCCCGACGTCACGCAGGGAATATCCGATTTCAGAAGACATGTCACCGACGTCGCGCATATGCTGTCCGGATTCAGAAGACATGTCACCGACGTATGCAACTGGCGTCCGGGTTCAGGGCCCAGATACATCAACCGCTTACCGGCTGGTAACGGTGAAAAGTACCGCCATATCTCCTAATATGACATTCATCAGCATCAGGTTTGGCGGTACTTTTCACCGCTATCGGCCGGTAAGCGGTTGGTGAATCTGGCCTCAGAAGAAATATCACCGGGGAGGGGGTAAAGCCTGAGTTTCAGCTTATAATTCTGTTTATTATTATTATGGCCCTGTTTCAATCAAGCAGTGCCGTCTTTTCAGAATCACAGGGTCATTACAAAACGAATGTCTTATGAACTTGGGTCCGTCTGCCGGTAGACTAGCTTGTCTACCGGCAGACGGACCCAAGTTCATAGGACATATTTCAAATGGGCTCTACGACATCCCGTAAAAGTAGAATGCGCAGCGCATCCCCCAAATGGACTGATTAACGCGCAATCGGATCTATCCCAGTCGGCAATCGGCAGTCGAACGGGGGATATAGTGGTCCACGTCTCCATTCTCAAGCTGGAGTTTCTACGAGAATTTCGGCTGCTGTTCCATGGTGCGAGGCCTTTCATTTAAATTCAGGGGATGTGGTCGTGTTTCATGGTACCGCGTATGCCATTGGCGCTTTACGGTAGCCTCCTACCGACTAGGATAAGTCCCGCCGATCTTCATGTTTCAATCTATAAATATGAAAGCTCGTCCAAGCACAGGTGCTTTTATATGCGTTGCCTCAGAAATAAGGTATGCTGGTTTGAGTCTAGTTGGAAATTGCGGTTGGTTTATTGCGACCAAAAGTCTCGCAATCACTGGGACTCGAACCCGGACCCCTTACTTTCCTTGGGAGGTTGTCTGCACCGGTTCACCACCATATCCCCATTCCGATCTATCATCGGCGGTTCTTGACATCTGGAGGAGAAAATGACAGCGTCACTATGGGAAGGCAATAGCGATGGGACCACAATATCCCGCAGAAGTAGAATGCATGGCGTATGCCGCAAAGGGGTTGGTTAGCGCCGACATTTATCCTTTATCCTTTATTTAATAAAGCTGTGGACTGGTACCTGATCTTGTGTAGCCATAGTAACGAAGATAGCAGTTTTGAGTGTAGGGATTCGTTGGTGTTAATCAATGCTTGTTTGGATTGCGCCACGCTTTCTACATCCACGTGTTGTCGTTGAGGCGATGGCCAGCCGATAGACACCCCAGCAGATTAATCGTTTTGGAAGCAAGTCTCACCCCAGGAGAGCGCAATGTTAACCCTTAATTGTTAATTCACCTTGGGTAAGCAAGGCTACCCCTAGCCATCCCTGAATCGATTCCTACCCAGAAAGTGCTGGTTGGGGTGAATTATGACTGCCTCCCTCTGCATGAACTCTTCTTTTCGACGTCTTACCCAGGGTTAACCCATTGACGAATTCGGCCTCACAGTCTGTTCTTCGGAACAGTTTTAGTAACAGCTTACGAATACAAGAAAAATGGGCGGCTTAATTGAGCTGGCCGAAAACCGAACCTTAGGTCGATTCGAAGCGCAGGCGAAAGCCAAGGCTTCGCGCGACTACGCTACGCGCACCTTGGTCAGGGTAATTCTGCAGAATGGTTTCATTATACATATGTTTTCTTCAGGTACGTTGTCAGTGCAACGTATGGCTACGCTTGGTCCGTTACTCAAAAACCGGAACGCTGCGAAGAGCCCTCTGCCCGACTTCTTCTGGAGGATTCTGACAACAGCGATGACTAGTCTATTGCCACTTACATCTGTGATACTCACTTTTTTGAATTCCAAGGGAGCCATCCCCACCATGTACTTCACTCCTTTATACTGTGAGCGTATTTGGACACTTACTCTGTGTGCTTCCTTAAGCGAATAAGCTACATTTGGACCCGTTTTATTACCCTTCATACAAATTTACCCTCCTAACCTTAAAGCATGGGTTTCCTAACGAGTAGGTTGACTACATAATTTTAGTGAAACGGTGCTAGTGTTTTTTTCGAAACTGGTAACTTCTCTACAGATTAGCACCGGCTCCAGGACGCAACTCCAACGCGACGTCGCGCGCTAGCCGCACGCGACGTCGGGGCGCTGAAACGCGGACGTGCGCTCTGTGACGCATGGTTAGCCGCGGAACACGAAATTTTGCCAGTGTTTAAGCTTCTCTAGTTTTTTGACGTTTGTTGTTGTTTTCTTTAAGTCAAGCTAGGTAGGCCTGCTGTAAATTTAATAAAATCGACGACTTCCTTCTTAAGCATTCACCTAGCGATGAGCATGCGAGGCCTACGTACAGAAAAAGATGGAGGAAGCTTCGTATGCATCTTTAGAGACCTTCAATTAGAGCACTGGTTTCGGTTTGCGCTTTACTCCACCAAACACCTTAGTTACCTAGCATGCTCAACCCCTCCTAGTACCATTACAGGGAGCTACATATGAAATGAAGGAGAAATCGCAGTAAAATGCCTCTGCCTCTGCTTGTAGGTTGGAGAAATACAGAGGTCCTTAGTGAGCTATGACACGTGAGTTCGTGACGGTCAAGCGTTTCTATGGAAATTCCTAATTATCTAGGCAATACATACTTAACAAGGTGAATAGAACTCCGTAGTGGCACGACGCGCAATCATGTCGTATCGATTGGACGGCGCGACGAATCGATATGAGAACTTCAACGAATCGTTACGTCGCATCGCACCGCTCCTCGACGGAGCTCTATACAGCCTTAATCACTTACTGCTTCAACTGCGATATCTCGCTAGTATTTCTCGACGACATCTACTAGGAATTACAAATGTTTTTTTTTGACTGGGATGATTAATAATTTCGTCATTATGAAAAGATGGTTGTATATCATTGCTGGTTTCTGTATGTATGCACTAAGTTCATTTTCGATGTGATTCCTTTGCACATGGGTGTTTGTTTCAGTTGTTCCATTTTTGCATGCCGTTATGTTTTTTTTCTTTAATTTGGTTGTATAAACCATAAACAATAAACTTTCGTAAGTTTTTTATTGCTTTCTTTGAAGCGAAGCCGAATTCGGCAGGTCGTTTTGTGCATCTGGACTTTTTCACTTCTACACGGGCTCTGAGAAGACGAGACTCAACGGATAAAAGGCAAATGTTTGAGACGCCCAAGCATTCTCCTCTTACAAAGGAAGGGTCTGAAGCGTATGTCTGAACGGGGGAAGCGAGTCATATAGG
The DNA here is from genome assembly GCA_947396885.1 of Heligmosomoides polygyrus polygyrus. Taxonomy (NCBI): domain Eukaryota; kingdom Metazoa; phylum Nematoda; class Chromadorea; order Rhabditida; family Heligmosomidae; genus Heligmosomoides; species Heligmosomoides polygyrus. The sequence continues at coordinate 89,428,383 of OX377206.1, forward strand.
GAGAATCCTCACCCCTCATATGGTTTGAAAATGTGTTTATTTTTGCCAAGACGCTAAAACCAAGGAGTATGGGTCAGAAAGGGATGCGGCGCAGCACGCGTTGGGGGGGGTCTTATACGCCTGCGATGCGTCTGCAGCCAGTGGCTCGGAGCGCAGGTGGGTAGAGGGTTAACTCGTGCGAGGGAGGTCAGGGTTTGGTTCCTCTGCACTGCTGCATTTCTGCATTGCAACTGATTGGTTGAGATTTGGGATTCTGACGACTATACCATTTTCAGACGTTTTCTGCGCAATTTTCCAGCTGTACGCTGTGGTATTCAACATGGTGATAAGTGTTCAGCACCAGTGACACACAGGTACAAAGTGCTTGTGTAGTGCGGTGTCTTCCTCCATGGTTATGAGCACGCAACCGAAATCCAATTGAAGACGTACCCTTTCCTCCAAAACAAGAGTTCCACCCGAAAACGTTATCATATGCCCACTGCTTGCTTGCCTCTCCACGTCCATCAGTTCATGTTGCGGATCCCAATCTTCTTCTTCTTCTTCTTCCACCACTTCCAGCTGTTCGTCTTCGTCAGCTTCAAGTTGACGTGCTTCGAAGTCCTTGAGTATGTTGGCCATCCGTTCGGCCAGCTTAATTTCTTCCCTCGAAGGTTCCTTGTCTAAAGGTGGGCCACACTTCAGCGTGAGCAGGTAGATCACCACTCGACCGTCGGCGGACATTGCTGGTGTTAGGTTCTAGAAAACCTTCAGCAGACCTCTGATTTCCAGGTGACAGGCAGACATGAGGGAAAGAGTGTATCGATGCCGTTTAGGCTAATTTGCGGGATCCGCACACCTCGTTTCTCATTTGAACCACCTCCGACGTCACAACGTGGTCTCCTTTGAAAATCCGAGCAGGATGGTTTTCCCGAGGCTTTTGGTCCATGTATGGAAAAAGACTATGAGGAGCCTGTAGCCTTTATACGCTACCCGCAAGGTGCCCAGTGGTGCTTCATGCACTTTGTACCTGTGTATCACTGGTGTTGAACATTTGTACGTCACCGTGTTGAATACCATAACGTACCGCTGGAAAAATGCGCAGAAAACGTCTGAAAATGGTATAGACGTCAGAATCCCCCAAATCTCTACCAATCAGTTGAAATGCAAAAGTGCAGCAACGCAGAGGAGCCAAACCCCCGACCTTTCTCGCATGGGTCAACCCTCTACCTACCTGCGCTCCGAGCCACTGGCTGCAGAAGCATCGCGGGCGTATAAGACCCCCAAACGCATGCTGCGCCGTATCCCATTGTAACCCCCTACTCCTTGGGTTTAACGACTTGGCAAAAAATAAACACATTTTCAAAGTCGCGCGCACACTTAACGACTCCTTAAATGTCATGGAGGCAATTTGAATGAGTATTTGGTTCATACCGGCGACTTAGCGTGACCAGTTATATGCTAACGATTGTGCTCTAACGAATACATTCTAATCAATTTTCGAATAATTTTTGGATTAGTCGAATACTCGACATTTCTACGTTTTCGAGTTTTCGTTCGAATTCAAACAGTCAAGGGATCCATGGCCGAATATTATTCGAAAATCGAATATTTCAACTTTATTCGAAAGTCGAACAATTTTTTTATTCGAATGAACTGCAAAACTTCAAGCACAGAACCTGATTCGAACAAATGATTCGACTCTTCGGTTATTCGAATAAACAAAAAATGGGGCATATTCGATTTTCAATCATTCGAAAACTGATGAGCTGATCAATTCGTTCACTAATCCGTTCGAAAATTTTCTACATCGAGTTTATTCATTCAGTCTTCGTTTGGTAAAATTTCTCAACTATACTGGCCAACAGGTATACACGTAAGTGCTTTACCTCTTTTCCCAGAGACGCACCAATTCACCGACCATGAAGGGATGGAAGGCATGGTTGGCCTGGGCGGGAAATCCGAGCCAGGAACCTAGTATCGGGTGCAGGCGACGGTCGGCGCCTCCTCCGACTGCGCTACACTCGTCCTGTGAAAGTGGATAAACCATAAAACCACACCATCTAGTATAAAACAAAACAAAGAAAGAAACGTGGAAAAGATTGTCGTCTACTAATAACAGGTTTCATCAACCATTGCAGCTGATAGCTCTTTGACATCGTCTTTGCATGGACTCTAGAATATGCAGATGACGTGACACCTGATTTCTTCTCGTTGTTGCTTCAGTTGGTCGAACGCTTTCGTCTCAATTCTGGTCGAGTGGTTCGCTGTTCTACTATCTAAATGCTACCAGCGGTTCTCAATGCGGATGAAATAAGGTGAGATGGCCACGAAATCAGTTCATAATTTCAAATCAGCCGCGAAATCGAATTTCATATTTTTGCTGCATTTCTTCAACTCGTGTCCTGTTGGAGGACCTAGTGTGTGTTACTTCTTCAGGAAAATGTCAGACAATACTGTGCGACACTTATTTACCGCAACGAATAACTTCAGACGATGTAAGACGAAAATGTAGTTCTTCCAGGAATCCTTCTGTCAGTTTCCATCATCATATAACGGATAAAAGGCATAAAGGACGACGTTAGTGAATCCCTCTTTGGATGCGCCACGCACTCTACTTTATGGGATGTAGTGGAGGCAATCTTATTTGGCCATACAATGACTTGCGGAGGCCAGCTGTTGAAGAAATCTGTACTTTATCCTTCGCAGACAAGTCTGGTTTCAAAGCTTCGACCCCGGAAGGACTGGCGGATTCCTTGGCATGGGCGAGAGTCTCGAACGAAGAACCTGGAATCGAGTGTACGCGACAGCCGGCACGTCCTCCAACTGCGCTATCGCGCGCTCAGATGATCATAACATTGTTAGATTTTAATCGATTGACCCATAACAAAGGCTGTTATGTTTGTCATACCGCTGCAAAGAAAAACCACCAGAAGGATCTTCAAGTTTTGAGTATTTGAAGTGTTATATCTCTGGGTTGAGAAAGTCCAGTTTGAGAAAGATCATTTCTTTCATTAACCCTGACACCGATCTGCTATCGACTGGATTCGCGCTATGTCAAGAGAAGACCTCACGCCCACCAACGTGGTGGTCGGACGTCTTCGTGAAAGCCCTGAACGAACGATAACACGCTCTTCATGTCCCTCAAGCGAGAAGGATCCATTGGAGCACTCTGGCACACGACAGGGACGAATGGAGATGCTGTTGGCACCAGCTCGAGCAACTTGATGATCAAGGGGACTATAGGTGGTACACGTGAACCTTGACACGGCTGTTCCTGAAATTATAAGCTGCTACAACGACGTATGTACAGTTGCGATCAAAACATTTGCATGAGACGGGAATTGAACTCGGCCCTCCTTGTAGACGAGCGATCAACACATTAACCTTCACATTCACTTTTTCTGGCACGTATAGGGAAGAGAACGTGTGCGCATAAAACATATGCTCTTGGTTGGGTTCTTTCTTTTGTGGCCAATCTTTACACGAGTTTGGTAGATCACGTCGTGGATTTCTCCGTACGCGCATTGGTCCACTTCCTTTTTTTCAAGAATCTTTTCACATTCCTTTGGCATTTCAATCCTGCTCAAAACACTCAAAACTGGATTGGCTTTAAGAACAAGTATTGGAAAGGAACTGTCAGCGTTTTCCTTAGCTTCTTGGTGCCGCTGTGTGCGACCACCTGTGTCCTTCATCTTTACTTTTACCGGCACTTACAGAAAAGAGGCCCCATGCGCAGGAAATGAGTGCTTTTGGTTGGGTTATTTCTTATGTGACCAATTTTGACACCAGTTTGGTAGACCACATCGTGAACCTCTCTGCATAAAATTAATGTCTTTGGTTGGGATAACTCTTTTGTGACCAATTTTGACACGAAATTGGTAGATCACATCATGAAGTTCTCCGCATAAAATGAGTGCTTTTGGTTGGGTTATTTCTTTTGTGGCCAATTTTGACACGAGTTTGGTAGATCACATCATGGAGCTCTCCGCATAAAATGAGTGCTCTCGGATGGGTTAGACAGAGTTCTTTCGTGGCCAGTTTTGACACGAATTTGGTAGATCACATCGTGAAGCTCTCTGCATAAAATTAATGTCTTTGGTTGGGATAACTCTTTTGTGACCAATTTTGACACGAAATTGGTAGACCACATCGTGAAGCTCTCTGCATAAAATTAATGTCTTTGGTTGGGATAACTCTTTTGTGACCAATTTTGACACGAAATTGGTAGATCACATCATGAAGTTCTCCGCACAAAATTAATGCCTTTGGTTGGGTTAGCTTTTTTGTGACCAATTTTGACACGAATTTGGTAGATCACATCATGAAGTTCTCCGCACAAAATTAATGCCTTTGGTTGGGTTAGCTTTTTTGTGACCAATTTTGACACGAATTTGGTAGATCATACCATGAAGTTCTCCGCACAAAATTAATGCCTTTGGTTGGGTTAGCTTTTTTGTGACCAATTTTGACACGAATTTGGTAGATCATACCATGAAGTTCTCCGCATAAAACGAGTGGTTTTGGTGGGGTTATTTCTTTTATGGCCATGTTTGACGTGAGCATGGTAGATCACATCGTGGAATTTTTCGCATAAAATGAGTGCTCTCGGATGGGTTAGACGAGGTCCTTTTGTGGTCAATTTCGACACGACCATGGTAGATTACATGGTGGAATTTTTTGCAGAAAATGAGTTCTTTTGGTTGGGTTATTACTTCTGTGACGAATTTTGACACGAGCTTGATAGATCACATCGTGGAGTTCTTCGCACAAAATGAGTGCTCTCGGTTGGGTTATTACTTCTGTGACCAATTTTGACATGAACTGGGTAGATTACAGCGTGGAGTTCTCCGCACGCGCACGGGTCTAATTCCCTTTTTCAAGAACCTTTTCACACTCCTTTGGCATTTCAATCCTTCGCAATGCACTCAGAACTGGACTTACTTCAACTCTGACAAGTGATGACAAGGAACTGCGAGCGTTCACATGTGCTTCTTGGTGCCGCTCTGTGCGACTACTGGCCGGCTTATAGCCGGACGACTGTTCAGACGAATTTCAAGGGCTCTGTGCAGAAATCTAAGGATACAGGGGAAAAAAGCGTCAGCACAATCAGAAATCTATCAAATTAGAGGCACGGCGCGCGCACACAAAGAAGGCAAGAGGCGGCGAGGTAACGCTGGCCGGGCGGAGCGCGTCGGACGGCTAGAGACTTATTGGATGAAGCCTGAGGGTCGGCTATTGAGCGCCTAGGGTGGAGGGAGAGAGTGCGGGCGGTCGCGTAGCAGTCGGCCAAATCTAGAACGCCGTGGGCCCATTTGCATTTTCGTGTAACCCCTACTCCAGATGCGGTGCGCTGCTGCGCTGCGCTGCGGTGCTGCCAGCCGACCTCGCGTCCGTCCGTCCGTTCGTCTGCCTGTGTCCCCGTCTGTGATCTACCTCCAACACCTCTTTTTTTCTGACCCCCAACCCGTCTGTCAGTCCACCGTCCGTATTCCGGTGTGTGATCTACCTCCGACACCTCCTTTTTCCGCCACCTCGTTCCTACTGGTCAACTCCTCATATTGCCATCTTTTTTCATTTTTTTTTGCTGGCACTGGGAGCTGTCTCCTAGCTGTGAACGTCCGTGACTTCCGACGATGCTACTCCGTCACTAAGCATCCCATATGCAGCCATTTCTTCGGAATCCGGGAGCGGCTGGTTCGGACGCTACGTCCAGTAGACGATCTTATCGTGACGAGCTGAGATAAATGAGAGTCGTTTCTTGTCACAGTGAGCCAGAAGGGGCCAGATGGCTTCGTGGTAGCCGATTTAGAGCGTGGAAAGTGGCGCAAGTCGAGAGCAATGTTCGTGGCTGGTTCACACTTTTCCTCCGTCACAATTTCCATAGAATATCTAAGCTTTGAAGTGAGAACTTGGTTGATTCAGCAATCCTTGGGTATCTAACACCACTGAAGTTTTGGGTTTCTTGATTGTACGGTTAGCTTCCTAACGACAGGAAATTGTAGGTAACGTTTTTACATCTGAGGGCTCTATTAAAAGGTGAAAGCTTGCCAGTAATATTCGCATGGAGTCGCCATATTTCAATTTCAATGACGTCATCGAGGCTATGGGACAGTTTGACGCGCCTAACACCATTAAAATTAAACTCTGAGTGTGACTGTATAAATAACACATTTGTGTAGATCACTGACTGAACTGCCGCGCAGTTATCTCACGATGTAATCGCAAACTTGGGTATTTGAACGTTTCATATTCAAATTGCACAAATGCTTTAGATGTAGAGCTTTGATCACGAAAAAATGCATAAGAGATTAATAACGTTACAACTCTATTATATCTTTCTAAAACTAAATCCTTGTTTGTCCTTTACTCCTTTATAATAATGTGATAGCACGTCTTATTGACATATAAAATTAAATAATACTAAAGCAACGGTGGTTCTTCCGTACCTATTCCTAAGCTTGCTTCGGAATAAAATACGAGGATACAAACCAAGAAGTGAAAAAACTAGGAAAGTCGAGAACGATACTCCAAATTTAAGGGACAGCGGATGGACGGCTGTTTCTAGACTTGGACCGAGCGCTCTAATATATTTGGAATTTTCAGCCCCAAGCGCGCAATTGTTGGGAGAGAAGGGAAGAGTGTGGTGGGTGGGTCATTTTTTTCAGTCCGCCCATGTGAGAAAAAACCTTTGGGCCAGTAGTGACTCAGTGCTACCAGCACCAGGATACTGTAACCCAACGTGGCATATACGAAGTTGGTGTTCGATTCATAAAGCGATCCTTCCCACTCCCCTTCTCTCCATCGAGATCCGCCCCCTTAAAGCCCAAATTCCATCGTTTTTTCTTCAGGTGGCTCTTACTTGTTCACCTGCTCTTCTCTACCTCTTCTACGCTCGATGTCCTCGCCTGAGTGGTGGGAGCTCCTTCCCTTCCATACATCTGTGACTTGTGACGATGTTCATGTCGGTGCTGGGATTCGTACGCAGCCAGTTTTTCTCACTGAAGTGACTTCGGAGTATGCGAACTGTTCCCGATACCGTGTTTACTAGACTAGACGTTATCGTGAGGAGCCGATGAATGAGTCTGCCTCGTCACAGTGAATCCGAAAGGGCCAGATGGCTTAATGGAAAGTGGCCTGCAATGTGGTATTCTCGACGCTAAACAGCACTCCGAGCCGGGATGGGGGGGGGGGATAGGGTGGAGAGAGGGAGATTACACTGTACTTACATAGTTCGTCCATGCTAGAAGAAAAATTGAATCCATGCTACATAGTGATGGCATCGCTGGAAATGTGAAACAAGCACATGCAGGGTGAGCTCTCCCAACTAGGAAGTAGCAAAGAGAGATCTTGTTGTATGTAGGTGGGCTAGTTAAGTGTGCTGTATTTGAAGATGGGAGCCAGCGTCGACTCCATTCGTCCCTGTGGTGTGTCACAGTGCTCCACTGGATCCTCCTCCTCCGACCAACACGTTGATGAGCGTCCTGGTGTTCTTTTCTCATCCCGCGGAACCCAGGTGAAGGCTCTCGTCCAGCGGGTGTCTGCGAAGCGTTTTACGTGGCCCCGGCCCACCTAATTTTCGACGACCTGGCCCAAGCGACAGCGTCTCTGATCTTCGAACGTCGGCGAAGCTCGGAGCTCCGGAGGCCTTCTCTCACTTGCATGAATCGAGTCACTCAACCCTAAGGATACCGCACACTAATCTGATCCTTCCTCTCCGAAGCATTTGGCGGAGAGAATTTTCCGTCGTTTTTTCAAATAATAATTTCGCTGCTGCTTTAAACATATTTTGCTTAACGTTCATGTCAGGGGTGGTATGTCAGTGATGCAGCAAACACTATAAAAGGCTCTTGTCTTCCTTTTATAGTGTTTGCCGCATCACTTCAAAGATATGTTGACAATTGTTGTATTGAGGAAGTTTGTGCAAAAATATCTTAACATCTAAATTAAGATTATTGGATTTAAGTGCGTTTCGGCTAGCCAAGCTCGTACAGCTCCTTATTCCGGCTTACGTTACGGCAACGTTTCTGACTCACGTTAGAATCAGACGAATGGTTGGACACCAATTTGGCCAGCTGAAGCGCTTCAGTCAAATATAACCTTGAAGTCGCCGACGATTCACTGACAGTTGAACGTTGACTGTTTTTTTAAATAATTGCCCTCCTTTGCTAATTAATTAATATTGACTTCTTTAAGCCGCGTGTAGCGCAGTCGGAGGAGGCGCCGACTGTCGCCTGCACCCGATACCAGGTTCTTGGTTCGGATCCCCCCCCAGGCCAACCAAGCCTTCCATCCCTCGGTGAATTGGTACCAGACTAGTCTGGGAAGGATAAAGCTCTGACTTGTTCATCGGCTGGCCACCGCAAGTCATTGTATGGCCAAATACGCATCCAAATCGCCTCCACGAAATCTAATAGAAGTAGAATGCGTGGCGCATCCCGAAAGGGATTGAATAACGCCGTCCTTTATTCTTCTATCCTTTTATTTCTTTATTTATATCTGCAGCTTAAGCAGGCTCACAAAACAGCACAGCAAAGAGCAGATCAGATCCTGTGCAGCTTCCATTAACTCAGGCTGAAGAAATAAAAACATGACGTCACTATACTGCATTTGGTGATGGTCAGGGGTGTTCTGCAGCCATTCAGAAGCCTGAATACAATGGCATTGAAACTACGAACGAACGTATGAAGAAAATAGTATAATATTTATTTATTTGCACAAAAAATAAAATAAATGAAAAATAATGCGCATAAAAACACGAAGGAAAGAAGAAAGAAAAATCAAAAGAAAATCAAGAAAGTCAACAATAAGTACAAAACAGCTAGCACAGTTGGTTTTCGGTGAGATTAGAGAAGTTCAGGAAAATGTATGTTGAATTGTATATAGATAAGATTTTAAGCAATTCAATTTGAAGAAAAAAATCAAAATCAGATTGGTGCGTAGGTCGGCTTGGCAATCAGTACAGTTAATGCGTGATTCCGAATGGATGAGTAGATCACTTTCGAGCATCTTTAACAGAAGAAATTACTTTATGTACTTTTTGTGATACAAATTTTATTGACAGAGATGAAACATGAGTTTATGCGCTCCTTCTCTCCACTGAAGAGTCACGGAATGAGGCCCAAACAGAAATTTCACCTGAAGCCAGTGGTAAATGAATCGTTTCTCCACTTCCTCTATGTATCTTCATAATTCTTCCTCCACTATACCTTTTCTATGATGCTTTCTTGTTTCGTCGTCTTTATTCTTAGCGTTTCCCTTTCTTTTTGGCATTTTGTCCCCTATAGCTCTACTGTTGGCGCGTGGTAGCGCAGTCGAGGAGACGTCAGCTGTCGCGTGCACTCGTTTCCAGGTTCTGGGTTCGGGTTCCCCGCCGATGCCCACCAAGGTTTTCATCATCGCTCCGGGATCGGCGAATAGGTACCGGACTTGTCTACGAACTACAACACACGAGCTCGTGCATCGGCTGGCCACTGCAAGTCTTTCTATAGACTAACAACGCATTCAAATCGCCTCCATGACATCCCGTAAAAGATGAAAGCGTGGCGCATCTTAAGAGGGATTGACCAACGTCGTCGTTCATTCCTTATTCTCTAACGCTTCTGCTGTCGATAGACGCTAGTTGTGCAGCCTGTAGACCTCATCTATCGCCGTCTGCACTTCGTCCTTCCGCTTCAATGCCCATATAATTGTCGGTAAGGGCATCGGATGTGAATGCCGGCTGGCCGGCGCACAGAGAGCTCCATGGACGGCGGCGAACACCTGGACACTCGCCGTCATCGTCATCGCCGTCGTCATCGTCGTCATCGTCATCGTCGTCGTCAAACTGAAGTATCCCGCCGCCTGGTCAGAGCAGCCCCTCTCGGCCGCGGCCCCTCGCCCCTTCCAGCACCCCCATTGAGAGCGGATTTCAGACCAGAAGTGCCTACGGACGCCGGCCGTCCGGGCGCCATTTTGGCGCGAGCGTCGAGCATGTTAAACGCCATGGCCGCGAGAGTATTCCCACGTCGAAGATTATGGCCGACGCAGAACATTCGATTAAACAGGATGTGATGCTGCTGCTGCTGCTGTCGCTGCCGGTGATGGTGGTGGTGGGGGTTGTCGCGGTCGTGCACATGCTCCAGACGCCGCCCGCGAAGGCTTCATGCACTTGTCTAATTTTTCTCACACAGATTGCCTAAAGACGCAGTGCAGTCGTCGTCGAAAGTTCTCGAACGCGCGCACACACGCACGATTCTTTCTTATCCCATCCTTCCCTGCTCGACGGCTTAGCCCACATTCCATCGGCTACGCTTTAGCGAAGCTCTCAGTGCTAGCTCTAACCTTTACCTATTAGAATCTGGCTTGTAATTTCGTTTTTTCGCGTCGAGCGGAGCTTTTTCTTCGAACTCTTTTTTGAACGCATCGCCTTGTTTCTAGCTTACCATTCACAATTTTTGCAGGTATATTTTTCCATGATTGCGTCCATCACTGGGGCGTAATCTTCTATGATCAGAGCTCTAAAAGTAAGTTACACATACGTCTTCCTTCGACGATGTCTGTGTTATACAACGTGTCTAGTATATAATTGTTGTCACAAGATCTTGTGTGAATAAGAACGGTTCTGTAACTTTGGATACAATTTCTATACCTCTTTACTAATACCTCAAGGAGCATTATTGAACGTTTTTTTCTCCAAAAAAAAAAGCTTTCATGAAAACAGCCTTTAAGCCTGATAACTATTTGACATAGAGAGGTAGTGTCTGTCGGAATGTTCCTGTTTCGTGATGTTTCGGGATACGAATTCAACTACCAGTTATCTGGCGTATCGATCGAATTGACTACTGGCTGGGGATTCGCCCCAGAAATCGATTTGCCGTCTGATTGTTTGTTTACTTGTCGTGAAGCTCGTCTGACAACAAAGGTTTACAACGCGGTTCATGCCTATTTTAGAGCCATTAGAAAATTTGATAATATTGCTATTTTCTCATTTTTCTTAGCTATTGTCAAATTTGATAATTTTGGTTGATATTGATCGCTTGGCATACTTCACTTACTTACTGAGAATTCCTCCAGTAGGTCACTATTTTCGCGTAACTCCTATCTCAACTATAGGAAAAGTCCACAATATCGATCGATATTGATTGATCTGTTTATATAGTCATGGCCACGAACAATAGAAGGTTAATTTGATCTACAAATTTGCATGTTTTGATTAGTTTAGCGGGTTCTGCATGCATGTGCGTGTCATTTTTGCATGTATGACATGTCTGGCAGGTTTACGCAGGTCTGTACGCGCAGAAAGACAGACGAACTTCTACATATATGTCTTTTCTCTCATAGTACCTGTCGTTGTTAGTAGTGCATAGTGCAGAATTTTTCCCCAATCTTTGATGAGGGATTTCAAACCTTGACGAGGAGAAATTTGATCTTCTCATTCTCTTTTTGTTAAAAATTCGGCAGATGGAACTGTCTTCTTGTTTAACGAAAAAGTATATTTTCCGTTGCAGCTAGCGTTGTGGCAAATTAGAAGGAAGTTGGGATCTGTCCTAATCGGGGGGAGTGGGAGCCGATGGGGAGGGCGGCATCTTATGACGCTTACCCATCGAATGTTTAACCTTTTGTATTGTTGTCTAGGTCGTCAATGAATGGTGCGTTTACATACGTACAACTTCATATTCGCAATTTGTTGTTTTGTTGTTACTTTTGTCTATTTGATTGAAAGCAGAGCTAGTATAGGATGTCTCCACCCGGCAGGGATAGGCCTAAATGCTGTTTCTCTGTGACGATTCCCGGTTAAAATTTTGTGCTCAATTTCCACAAAAAAATCGACTCAATTTCCACAAAAACTGTGTTTTTGAATGGACTTTTTTCAAAGCATCATTGAGCATAGTGCGAAGCGATTCTTCTGATGTCGTTAGCCTCTTCAAAGGTAGAAGAAGGTATCTTGTCATTTCCACCTGGAATAGGACTCCAGAGCTATAAAGCATTTTGGTTCATGTCGCGAAGTGAACACCATTAGGAGATGGGAACGCCCTAACCAATCAAGGCACCGACCGGTACATACGACAGCCAATCATGGCGCCAACTGTACACTTATTCTCTTATTGGTACGCCTACGTGTACGTGTCGATGCGACATGATTGTCTTGCGCGTTCCCACATTCCACTGCTGCCCACATTCGCGACATGCACCGAAATTTTTCATTAAAGGGATCTAGGGCTGAATGTTCAGTTCATGAGTGAATAGAGCTACTCACACGGCCTGCAGGCTGTCTTTAGGAAAGGAGGAAACTATTTGATACTGTGATTTGGCGTTTCCTAATTTATTAATAAACAGAAAAATGAGATCCAAGCTGAACCACTTTTCTCTGCCTAATCTGATCATTTCTGTATTGTTATGTCTTGTAAGAATAATTACGTACGAGACACCCTAGAATTGTTTTCTATATTAAATGCACATTTTCAGACGAAGGCACACCATCAGGAGCAAGTTTTCAAAGTAGTCAATAGTTAGAGACAACTAGTAGCAGTTAGAATCATTTAAGGAAGTGCTCGGCGAGATCAACACGAAGTTGATGGCAGTGAATGATGAGCTGAACATCAAAATGGCCGAAAGTGTGAACACATTACGACCAGCTCAACAGGCTCAGTACTGCGGTCCGTACAAGCTGGAGAAGACCCTCGGCAAAGGACAGACTGGTATGGCTGTTTCACTGTTCATCTATTTTTTCTACTTAATATTTTCTCGTCATTGCGTTTGTTATTTTGAAGCAGATCCTTGATTTTTGCCTCATCCTCCACAATGCTGTGCAGTTTTTTGTTGTCTCTGATTCTGTGAAACTTATAAAATATCTTTATCACGCTGTTTTTTGTTAAAAATTATTTTTTCCGCGTAGTCTTAGTTCGACGATGTGGCCGCTTTTTACATGTTCGGGAGGGAAAAATTGAAAACTAACAGGTGTACGACGAGAAATTACTGGCCTAATCAACGAAAGGGCACAGTTTTTCTATTTCCTAGCCTGGGGTAGCTATCCTGAGCTTATTAGATTTGCCTTCTTAGTGCTGTTGCTGATCCTTCTGACCGCCCTCATTTTTTAAAAATTTGTTGCTACTAACCTATCCAGGGGTGCATGTAGCGCAGTCTGAGGAGGTGCCAGCTGTCGCGTACACCCGATACCAGGTCCCTGGTTCGGATTTCCCTCCTAGGTCAACCAAGTCTTCCATCCCTTCGGGGGTGTAAAGCGCTGAATTGTTCACCGTCTGGCCACCGCAAGTCATTGTATAGCCAAATACGCATTCAAGTCGTCTCCGCGACATCCACTGGAAGTGGCATGCGTGGCGCTTCCCGAAAGGGATTGAGTAACGCCGTCATTTATCTTCATCCTAACCTATCCAGTTCATTCAAGAAAATCAGCTGATTCCACCACTTCACATAGCTTCCGGGAATAACGTGATTCTGAAGTGCATAAATGTGCTAGGTAGCCTCCCTTGCCGTATATTTTTCAGGCCCTATCTTAGTCGGGCGTGGGTAACCTGAAAGAATCATTCTTCCTTACTCCAGTCCTACCCTCTGGCTTTCCCGAATTTCTCCTATAGCGCCCAGATCGAGCAGTGACTGAATTCTTCGTCAGGCTGCATTGAAGAATATCATCTGTATCCCCTGGCGTCCCTCGATCATCGAGTTACTGGAACAGACGCCAGCCTACGCCATCCTACATCCCTGCCGCGTGCCAGAGTGCTCCAGTGGATCCTCCTCGCACGAGGGACACGGACAGTGTCACACGTTCACTTACTGCTTTTACGAAGAATAGTGTCCAACGCGTTGGTGAGCGTCCTGGTGTTTCTGGTGACAGGGAAGGTAAACTGGGGCAAAACTGGTTATACCCTCTCAGTTTTCGGGTGTCTTGCATGATTTACTTAGTGCAATTAGTTGAATTTTTTCTGGGCAAAAATTCTAGCGGCTGTTAGAAATGCATAGATCAAAGCAAAGATGTGGAAAGGCTTAAATCATAACAAAAATTTCGATTGTGATATAACCGATATTCTTACTCTTGTGCTTACCAGTAAGGGAATTATTGGGAATTATTGATGTTTTGAACCTAAAGTTGATGAACTGAGCAGAAGACTTCTCCTGCCCGTTTGGAAAGTGCTTCCAATGACGAGGAGGAGAGTTTAAAGAGAAATAAGAGAAAATTAGCACGGTCACAATAACATTGGGAACACACCGAGTCTAAGTGGTTTTCTACGGTGCTCTTTTCCGGTGCAATTTCTGCACTATTTAACCACTCGATCTCCTAGATCTGATTTCTATTATTTTGCGTAGTTATGTTGTTTTGAATTCAAAGAACACTAGCTTTACGCTTTCTGCTTCTGAGAAAAACTTATAGCTGAAGCAGTTGGAGGCAGGAAGTAAACAAATAAAATTGGCTGCATTTCACTTTATCACTTTCCTCGACATTTTCGATAATCTGGAGTTATTAGTGTCCGTCGATTTCAATTATTATTCCACAACCACGCGCTCTATTTCTACGGACCCGCGTAGCGCAGTCGGAGGAGGTGCCGACTGTTGCGTGTACCCATTTCCAGGCTCGTGGTTCGGATTTCGCGCCCAGGCCAAATGCGCGTTCAAATCGTCTCCACATCCCGTAGAAGTAGAATGCGTGGCGCATCCCAAAAGGGATTGAGTAGCGCCGTCCTTATCATTTATCTTTTATCCTAACCATGCAAGAGTGGGTAAAAATTAGGCCTCAGAGGCTTAGGCGTTTTTTTTTGATTTAACGAATTCCAGAAGTTTCAGCACTCATCCACTCGTACTGGTCACTTTCTTTGAGCACTTTTACCGCATCTTTTAATTAGCTGTATAGTCTTTGATCGGTTCAACTCATTCAAAGATTCCATTCTGGTTCCAGCATCCATATTCTGGCTGGGAACACTGTGATTCTGAAGCTTAGCACATATATATGCAGTAAATGTAGTTAGCGACCTTTATATGCTTATCCGTCATTTCGCTAAGGCTTTCCAGATACTTCTAGGAATCCTTTGGAGATCTTGTTTTCATTAGATTACAGGTCCTAATGACATTTTGGCACAATAGGAATTTTACTAACCATAAGGATAATGAACAGCAGCGTCCTCAGCTATTTTTTGTACATTGACTTTCATCGTAGCAGCGAACGGAAACAGCTGAACGAAAATCAAATGCAACGCTATAATACTTGGTGTTTAAAAAATAGGGGCATGTGTGGCGTAGCCGGAGGAGGCGCCGACTGTCGCGTGCACCCGATATCAGGTTCCTTGTTCGGATTTCCCGCCCAGGCCAATCAAGCTTTCCATCCCTACGGGTCGGTGAATTAGTACTGTACTTGTCTGGGAAGGATAGAGCGCTGACTTGTTCATCGGCTGGCCACCGCAAGTCATTGTATGGCCATATACGCATTCAAATCGCCTCCACGATATCCCGTAGAAGTACAATGCGTAGTACAATCCCAAAAGGGTTTGAATGTCGCCGCCGTTTATCCTTTATCCTTATTTAAAAAATTGCAACCAAACTAAATAAGAGTAACACCAGTGAGGCGCGTGTAGCGCAGTCGGAGGAGTTGCCGAAGGTTGCGTGCTCCCGACACCAGGTTCTTGGTTCGGATTTCCCGCCCAGGCCAACCAAGCCTTTCACCCCTCCGGGATCGATAAAATGGTACCGTACTTGTCTGGGAAGGATAGAGCGCTGACGTGTTCATCGGCTGGCCACCGCAAGTGAATTGGTAGCAGACTTGGCTGGGAACCGTAGTTCGCCGTCCTGTTCATGGACTGGCCATCACAAGTCATTGTATGTCCATACACTCATATCGGCGTCATATCGCCTCCATATCGACATCCCGTAGAAGTAGAATGCGTGGCGCATCCCAAAAGGGATTGCGTAACGCTGTTCTTTATCCTTTTTATCCTTTAATATCAGTATAGCCGAAGCAGCAGTAGCAGTAGGAGTATCAGATTCCAGAAGAACTAATGGATTAAAAACACAAATTCACAAAGGTTTTAGAGAATGTTCAACAATTATGAGTTATTAAGTTATGTGGCTATGTATAATCTGAGAAAAACATCCTTATAAGTGATGTAATGACACTATTACTAAGAAGTGGTGGAGGATGAAGCCCTTGAAATCGTCGAAATTTCAAGTGAAAACTTTATGAGTGGCGTTTTGACCTTCTCGAAAGACTACCACGTCCAGCGATGACGTGCGGCTTTGTTAGCTGTTGTTCACAGAAGCCTAACAAAGCTGAGAAGCTCTTGAAGTCACTTTGTTTTCACATCGATCCACATATCAGACAGTTGCTGTCTTTCAGGTCTGGTGAAGACGGGAACACATTGTATTACGGGACGAAAGGTTGCAATCAAGATTGTCAACAAGGAGAAGCTAAGCGAATCTGTGCTTCAGAAGGTAAGTGCTGGTGATTGCCCAGCTACGCATTCTTCTCGCTGATTTCAGCGTTAGGAAAAGCGTCAGATAATTGACTAGGCGACCGCAGTCAAGTCCGAATGCGCTGGGTGTCTTCAGAATTCTTTCTCTTCTCTTCGCTCGAAGACGTCGAATCGTAGAAAAGCTTTACAGAATCTGTTCGCTAATAGCATTAGACTCTGTCAGGGATGGCAAGATACCTACTGGCTTATTTAAAGGCCCTATTACGCTACGACAAGACGCTTGCGAGAAAAAAAATTCCATTTTGGCTTCCACCAACGAATTCCGTCCTCAACTGTCACATACATACGGTGAACCTGGTCTCCATCTTGGGCGGATACTGGGAACTGGCGGGTGCGTATGTAGGACGATGGAGTACAGCTGCGGCGAGGATAATTCTGAAACCCTTAGCGGTCGGGTGCGGGTGGATTTGCGCTGAAATAGGACAACCGCTCGTCGTATCGTATTAAATTCATCGAAATTCATCGGAATTTCGCCCAGTGGTGACCATTTATCCACTGGAAGTTCAACGGGTTTCTAAACACCGCAGTCTTTTGAGTTTTCGCAAAGATGTGGGACCACCGCTGTCAGCCCAATCCATGTGCAAACTGTGATTGCGGTTTTTATGCATGTTCTCTCTATTTAGCTCTGTTCTCTTTAGAGTTTTTTGTTCGTCTCCTTCGAAGGCTTCGCGTCTTCAAATTTTTAGTCCTTGCGCGTAAAGGTTACAGTATGACGCTTCGTACGCAATTGCAGAAATTACAAGTGACATCACGTCGGCGTTCATCTGCAGTTGACCAGTAGGAATTTCAAAATTATTCTCGCCGCAGCAGTGCCCGTCGACCAACATACGCACCCTGAGGCGCACTCTAAATGTGATTGTTCGCGATTTTCAGCTTACAGTTTTTTAAGGAACTCTATTTTTTATAGAGAATCCTATGCAGACCTGTCTATTTCTGAGGCCGAGGTCGTCTTGGAATTCTTCAGAACATTTTTAGACCTTGTTATCCTAAAATCGATTTCCAATCTCGATTTAACTCCCACGTATGCTTTTCGAGATTCGGGCCATAAAACGCAAAAGGTGAAAATTGAATTTTTGGTCAGTCAGGGAAACGAGGCGGATCTATCCTAATCGGAGGGGGGAGGGCATATAGTGATTTGCATCTCTAATCTTTTGCTTAATTTTATACGAGAGCTTCAGCTGCTATTCCACTATGCAATGGCCTTTAATTAAAGTCAGAAGATGTGGTAGTCCGACATGGGGTAACGTAGGCAGTTGGCACTTCACTGTTGCCCCCTCCCGACTAGGATAGATCCAAATAAGCTTGAAATCCTCGTTTCTCACGAAGCGCCTCATAATTCTACACACATTCAAGACGATCTACGTTGTTGATAGACGTGTACCCAAATAACCAAAGTTGATGTTCGAGAAAGAACTTCCAGATACACAAGATGTTTCCCAGTAGTAGAATGCGTGACGCATTCCTCGAAGGGATTGACTATGTAATGCCGTTCTTCATTGGTTTATTTCGCTCTTTGCATCCCTTATAAAAATGAAGCTTTTGGATACTGCAGGAGCTTCTACGCAGCCTTCGGCAATATGTATGCACCAGTAATCCATGAATTATCCATGCTGTTCGTCATTCTATTCTGCTTCGAGACTTCAGATTTCTGATGCAGTGCGTGGGATACTAATACGTTTTTCTACGTTTTTCCACGCATTCGTGCTGATGTTCGAGATTCGTTCGTCGAAAAAACGCTTCCACATGTAGCTATTAAGCCAGCTGATATAGGGATGAGGACGTGGAGGAACAAACAGATCCTAATTTTGCAAACACAAGATTGGGAAACCGCGTCGATAGGATCTCATAGATCTCATAGGTCTTCATCTTAGAATTCACTTATTCAGTATCAACTTTCTTTCCTGGATATTACACTCAGCAAAGCAACGACGGATTAGAACGAAAATGAGTAGTTATTCTTGTAAGTCGCCAATTTTGCCTTTGTATTTTCCCACTTTGATTTTCAATTGAGGTCGAAACACAGTGAATTCTACAGCATTTGTTTTTCATTTTCACATG
The DNA here is from genome assembly GCA_947396885.1 of Heligmosomoides polygyrus polygyrus. Lineage (NCBI taxonomy): Eukaryota > Metazoa > Nematoda > Chromadorea > Rhabditida > Heligmosomidae > Heligmosomoides > Heligmosomoides polygyrus. The sequence goes on from OX377206.1 coordinate 89,446,874, forward strand.
CAAAACCCGGCAACCTTTTTCTTTAAAAAAGAAGAAAAGACGGTGTTAGTCAACCCTTTGCGGGATGAGCCAAGCATTCTATTATACTTCTACAAAATGTCATGGTGGCAGGTTAAGGTTGCGCATTTGGCCTATGCAATGGCTTGCGCTGGCCATTCGATAGACAAGTCAGCGTCTCATCGTGCCCAAGCAAGTTTGATACCCACCTGTCGACTCTGGGGGAGGGAAAGTTTGGTTAGCCTAGACGAACCCGAACCAGGAACCTGAATCGGGTATATGCGACAGCCGGTACCTCCTCCAACTGCGCTACCACGCGCCCTAGCTTTTTTATTCCTTTAATTTTCTAGGCAGTTGTGCACGCTGTGTGTGGTGTAGTGGACTGCAAAATTAGAGGATGATGAGATAAATGGGTGAACAACAGCGCCAATCTTTTTCTTTGTGGGGTGCGCCATGCCTTCGACTTTTGCGATATATTCTCGACAGAATTTGATATTATGGTATTAACCCTACACAATGACAAGCCATTTGATTCGCCAGCAGCTTACCCTTCCAGGACAAATCTGTTGCTGATTCACCTGCAACGAAGGTATGGCACGCTGAGTGGGCTGAGGGGGACCCGAGCCTTGGATCGAATGCATGCTTTATCCTGGGTATCTCTACCCGCCATACCACGCACCCGCTTGTTCAGTCGTTGATGAATCCAGCCGATGGTTGCTTCGAGCAACATAGGGTAAATAAACCTGCGGAAAGCCCTCATTATTTTATGTGTTTTGTGGACGCGTTGTAGCGCAGTTGAGGGAAGCACCGGCTGATGCGCGCACCGCGAAGCAAGGTTCGGACCCCGCTCCATTCCTTAGACAATTCTTTGGCATCGAAATGTTCCATAGAGGCGGAATGCGTTGCATATTCCAGACATGGCTGATTAACTACATCCTTTACCTTTTTCTTTTACTTTTGATGTATGACAACTTCGTGCGTTAGTGGCCTTACCAGGAGGCTTTCCTTTGTTTTTTGTTTTGTTTATTGATGTCGACGAGCAGCCCTTTTTAGTCTTTATCGTCGTTTCTATCTAAAAAATGCATTCCGGTTTTTTGAGCGCCGTTTTGTCAATGGGGCGCGGAATCCTCGCTGGTATGAGGATATACCCACGACGATCGTCGATTATTCTCTACCCCACTGATATACCCACGATATGGCGGGTAAGGTTTATCATAAATGCCTGATCGTGGGTACGTCTACTACCCTCTATACCCCGCACACCCGCGGGTATAAGCGTTGATGAATCCGGCCAAGAACAATGGTACAGCACAGTAGCGTCGAATAAATTTTTTTTGCAGTGCTTCGTGGTGTACTTTGTCCTTTGCGCGTGTGCTTCGTGGTGTCTGTCCTTTGTCCTTTGCGCGTGTAGCGCAATCGGAGGAGGCGCCGACTGTCGCGTGCACCCGATACCAGGTTCCTGGTTCGGACTTCCCGCCCAGGCCAACCAAGCCTTCTATCCTTCCGGGGTCGGTGAATTGGTACCAGACTTATCTGGGAAGGATAGAGCGCTGACTTGTTCATGGGCTGGCCACTGCAAGTCATTGTATGGCCAAATACGCATTCAAATCGCCTCCACGTTCCCGTAGAAGTAGAATGCGTGGCGCATCCCAAAAGGGATTGAATAATGCCGTCCTTTGTCCATTGTCATTTGCTTCGTGGTGCAGGGATTTTTCACTAATGCTCTTGGTTGATCCGTTGAAGTCTCCCTTGGGCGGTCTGGCCCGGCGGACATCATGGAACGTCCTGCGAGGTCTCCAGAAGAGTCTAACGATGTACTGGACTGACTAGCGGGCTTGGTGGGGCGCGCTGCTCTGGAACCTGAGGAGGAGACGGTTGAGTGGGGGCGGCGGAGGATATCGCGAGAGTGCAGGCAGCAGCCTGACACTCGTAATTACTGGCCATAATAATCAGCCTATCGATCGTAATATTAACTGGAAAGCCGAGCGGGTGCAGGGGGGGGGGGGGGTCACTCGCTAATAGGACGACGGACGGCGGCCGGCGCCGGCTGGTCGTGCGGCGCTGCAAGAAGCATTTGCAGACGTGGCAGGGCATATTAGGCCGACGACGATGGCTGGCGGCGAGGGTCGCCCCGCCGCATCTCCCGGGACCGTTCTTCGCGCATTTCAACACCAGCCGGCCAGCCATCATTTACACAGCAGGCGAGGAGCCTTCGTCTGGATTCCGAAGCGCGTCAGAGCATCTCGACGAGAGAAGCTCGTGCGTCCGTTCGCTCGCCACTGCGGCGCACTGGACCGCGACAAATGGTCACGAAATGCGAGCAAATTCCTGAAAATCAGGGACCGGAATGAAGAGAATTGAGACCTACTGTAATTTCTAAATTTCTAGTTGTGTGTGCAGCATACAAATGCTCATATATGACAAATCAGAAGCCATGATTCGGCTCTTGGTTTTCCATGTTGCACCCGAAACATTGGAACTTTCATAAAGGATTATTGAAACCTGAGCTAAGTTGGCACTATTGTACTTTCAGGACTCCAGAGGTCGAGAACAGGTTGAAAAAATTTCGTCCAACTTCGCCCAGGGGGTTATCTGAGGTGCTGATCACGAAGCTGGCATCCGTTTTTGTTACTACGCTGGAGTACGATAGCTAAGGGTGAGGAACGCTTTATCATGCCTGATCTGAAGAAGTATCCTACCTTTCGATGGCCATGGCACTAGTCACCCGTTCCTACCATACTTCAGCGTGGTATGAAGAAAGGATGTCAGACTCGTAGTCAGCATCCCAAATACCCTCCCCAGGCGAAGTTTGGGCTAAATTGGTAATTATGACATCGATAGCATTAGTCAACCGTACCTACCGTAACCTACCGTAATCGTCCGAAACTTCAAAAACGGATGCCAGATTCATGATCGGCACTCCAAATAACCTCCCTGGGCGGAGTTTGGGCTAAATCGGTGACATCGACAGCATTAGTCATCCGTACCTATCGTAACCTACCCCGTAATCGTCCGAAATTTCAAAAACGGAGGATGCCAGATTCGTGGTCGGCACCCCAAATAACCTCCCTGGGCGGAGTTCGGGCGAAATTTTTTTTTTTCGACCCTTCCTCAACCTCTGGAGTCCAGAAAGTACAATAGTGCCGCTAAATTCGTCTGCGAACAACTCCTCCACTGTGTAGCACTACCTAATGAATAAGACACGTAAGTGCTCGAAGGACCCCTCGAAAAAGTAGAATCTATGGCGCACTCCTAATGGCTTGATTCACCCTGACCTTTTTCGTTTATCAGTTAACCAGCGGTCGGGCGTTCTCGCGTCTAATCTGTTGCGCATACTTGTCGAGGCTTCGAACGAAGTCGTTATTTATCAATCGATATCGATTGTTTGGGCGCGTGTAGCGCAGTCGGAGGAGGTGCCGGCTGTCGCGTGCTCCTGATGCCAGGTTCTTGGCTCGGATTTCCCGTACAGGCCAACCAATCCCTTTCAAGATCGGTGAATTGGTACCGGACTTGCGTGGAAGGATTAAGCGCTGAGTTGTTCATCGGCTGGCCACCGCAACTCATTGTACGACCAAATAGGCATTCAAATTGTCAAATTGCCTCCACGACATCTCGTAGAGGCAGAATGCGTGGCGCATGCAAAAGTGGTTGGGTAATGCCGTACTTTATCTTTATCCTTTTATTGATTGCTTTATGGATTTTGTTCTTTCTCTGAAAAAAAAGCACAGCAAACAACAACCAAATCCACGTGATTTCCACAACAAACTGTACGTAAGATTAGTAATATTGATCGATATTGATCTCTTGATCGGTTTTGCTGTCATAGCTTCCACTGCAAACTGTAGGCATTATAAATAGTGGAGATCGACATGTATTTACCGTTCGGTTTGGCTCGCTATGTTTCATACATGTGTAGCAACTTCAAGCGACCATCAGGTCCTCATAATTCGAAAAGATCAATAAGAGTAGTCGATATTGATTTGTCGATCGGTACTGCTGCTCCAAACGGCAGTCAAATTCACGTAATCTCCGCCGCAAACTGTTGACAAGATCAATAGTAAGGATATTGATTTGTTGATTTGTTTTGTTTCTTCGAATCTATACCCATCTAGCAGCCGTCATAGTGGAGCCAACCTATGGGTTGCGTGATTGCACATATTTAGACGTCATGAAGCCCTTCCAAGGCCTTTTGTGTGGACGGGCAGGGAGGACAAACAGGCGAATAGGCTTTCTTGTCTGAACCTGTAGTGGAATTGATGTGTAGTAGAGCAGTCGGAGATGCTCTGGCTGTCGCAAACACCCCAATTTCAAGGTTCTTGGTTCCAGTCCCGCGAGACTAATCAAGTCTTCCATCCTTCCGAGTTCGGCGAATTGATGCTAAACATGTCTGGGAGGGATAAAGCACTGATTTATCCATCGGCTGGCAATCGCAAGTCATTTTATTGCCCAATTACGCACTCAGACTCCTTTCGATATCCCTTAGATAGGGAAGGCATGGCGCATCTCTAACAGGGTTCGATATGCGCCGACCTTTCATTCTTTACCCTTCAACTCCCTTCAGGTGTTCATTAGCGTCCTATGGAATGTAAAGGAGAAGAATAAAGTAAGGCGTTACTCAATCCCTTTTGGGATGCGCCACGCATTCTACTTCTACGGGATGTCGTGGAGACGACTTGAATGCGTATTTGGCCATACAATGACTTGCGGTGGCCAGCCGATGAACAAGTCAGCGCTTTACCCTTCCCAGACAAGTCTGGTACCAATTCAACGATTCCGGAAGAAGGCTTGGTTGGCCTGGGTGGGAGATCCGAACCAGGAAGCTGGTATCGGGTGCAGGCGACAGTCGGCGCCTCCTCCGGCTGCGCTACACGCGCCCTCTACGTAATGTACTGGCAAGAAACCATGATGTCCGCGACCTTTCATTGATACTTAAAATCGATTCAGCGTGCGCAGAGAAGCCGCTGCTTGCTGACTGCGCCATCGGTGCTCTATTAACATCTCAAGCATTTGATCAGTTATTCGTAGCGTCTGCAAAAAGGAAATTGTGATTTTTCGTATTGCCAAACTAGTGAGAAATTTTCAGGTTGAACGAGAGATTGCAATTATGAAGCTCATAGAACATCCACATGTTCTACACCTTTATGATGTATACGAAAATAAGAAGTATTTGTAAGTTACTTGATATCTTATTTTTCCTCAACCCCGATTTAATACCATATTTTGGCAGATATTTATTGCTCGAGCATGTAAGCGGTGGTGAATTGTTCGACTATCTGGTTCGAAAAGGACGACTAATGTCAAAAGAGGCACGAAAGTTCTTTCGTCAGATCATCTCCGCCCTCGACTTCTGCCACGCCCACAACATTTGGTTCGTCGGATTTGATTTGCCAAAATTGGCTTGTGTAATTACATTGACCGCAATTTCAGCCATAGAGATCTGAAGCCGGAGAACCTTCTTCTGGACGAGAGGAACAACATCAAAGTGGCCGATTTTGGTATGGCTTCCCTTCAGGTCGAAGGTTCGATGCTTGAAACCAGCTGCGGCTCGCCGCACTATGCATGTCCAGAAGTCATTAGGGTGAGTCGTTTTGTGTAGAGGAGAGTCGCTGACATTCAGAACAGCGGGTCGATTCCAGGGCGAGAAATATGACGGTCGAAAGGCGGACGTATGGAGCTGCGGCGTGATTCTGTACGCTCTGCTCGTGGTTAGTTGCTACAAAATGTTGCCGCTGGCACATTGTGGCACAGCTCAAGCCTGATTTTCAGGGTGCGCTTCCGTTCGACGACGACAACCTTCGAAATTTGTTGGAAAAGGTCAAGAAGGGCGTGTTTCACATACCCCACTTTGTGCCGGCCGATGTGCAAAGTCTGCTGCGTGCGATGATTGAGGTGGATCCCGCTAAGCGATACTCAGTGAGTTGAAATTCCTTTTCAAGCAGAATGAAAACGAGCCATTTATTTACGTAAAATTCCTCTATTACATCCTTTTTATTTATATTTATAAATATGTATGAGAGACTTTGGGCGCGTGCAGCGCAGTCGGAGTAGGCGCCGGCTGTGGCCTGCACCCGATACCAGGCTCCTGGCTCGGATTTCCCGCCCAGGCCAACCAAGCCTTCCATCCCTCCGGGGTCGGTGAATTGGTACCAGACTTGTCTGGGAAGGATAAAGCACTGACTTGTACATTGGCTGGCTACCGCAAGTCATTTTATGGCCAAATACGCATTCAACACGCCTCCACGACATCCTAGAATGCGTGGCGCATCCCAAGGAGGATTGAATAGCGCCGTCCTTTATTCTTGTCCTTTATGAGAGACTTTGGTTCTATACCAAACAGTGAAAAAATGAAAGGAAGTAAATCGAATTGAGCCACGCTCTGCAGAATATGCTTTAGAACCCTGGTGGATCCCGTATGCCGGTCAGTTGCAAAGGTGTCCTTCACAAAATGCGTTTGGATCTGTTTTTCAGTGACATACTTTGTGAGCTAACAAAAAGTGAAAGAGGAAAGTTCTACGGAAGGAGGTAATTATAGTTGTGCTCTCCCAAAAATTTCGAATAACCAAGATATTCGAATAGCTTCGAACATTCGAATTCGAAAATCGAATACCATTCGAAAATCGCGTTTTTTCGACCGTTTGAATGCGAATATTCGATTTCGAGTAGAATTATTCAAATTCGAATGTTCGAATATTCATTTGGGCACAACTATAGAACAATAGAACAAACAACAAAGAACATACAACTATAGAAGAATTGATTTTAGGATCAGTTCGTTGGTGAAAAAGGAGTTAGCAATTTTGAACAGTTTTTCAAGGAGCAACCGAGTTTCAGTTTATAAACTAGGATTCTGAAGAGCAAACATTGGTGAGCGCAGAGATAAAAGGAAAGCGATAGGGTGAATGATCTCCAATCCAAGATGCGCCATGTATTTTACCTCTATTTTGGAAGTATTATAGTTTGGGTGCGTTTGGTAAGCCAACGGACAAGTCATTGATGGCTACCTACCTCATACCTCTCATCCAGTAACAATTCATAAATACAAGACTTATTGAAGACTTTGTTTACCCGGGGTGCAATACGAACCTGTGATGGAATGGTGGGGTCAAGCAAAATCAGTGCTCTTGCCGACTGCGCTATGGTTTGACCCTAATCTTCTTTGAAGCTACCCCTTCTGAAGCGAACCTTTTGTTGCTTGTGGACATCGTTTTATAGAGATACATGACAGCAAACGTAAAGCTGCGAGGTCCACATTCTATTGAGTAACTCAAACAAAAGACTTTGCCAAAGCAAATTTCTGCCGAGTAAATAATAAATAAATAAACCAATCAATGAATAAAATCAAACCGTCAAGACATTACCACTGGAATGCCAAATGATTTAAGCCATTCTCCAAAATCGCCTTTTGCTGGAGGCTCTTCAGGTTTTTGCAGTGTGAAACTAAAGCTTTTTTGTGCGTTTAGGCTTACTCTGATTCTCCTTCCGTTTTTTTATTTTTGTGTTTCGCACTTTTTACCCAGCTGACGTTCTCTACCACTTTTTCGGTGTTTTATTTTGGGTAAAAATCTTCGTACGTAATCATTTTCTAGCGGGAGAAATCAGAAATTCTTATATGACATTGGATTGTGTGAATTTCGGTCTCCAGTCGGGAAAATTACTTTCTAGTGAATCTACTCGTTGGCGTTTTATAAGGGTAGCCTGGGTGTGTACCGGTTTTGAGAGGCCTTTGAAATACAAGTCCCACATCAGAAAGCTACCGACTTGGTTTCTTGTTGGTAGCACATATGTATGTTGGTAGCACATATGTATGTAGTATCGTTAACGGATTGAGTGTAAGTCTAAAGAGTGGATCCACGCTATATTTCTTCCATATCTGACAGTTTTGGGCGCGTGGAGCGAAGTCGGAAGAGGCGCCGGTTGTGGCCTGCACCCGATACCAGGTTCCTGGTTCGGATTTCCCGCCCAGGCCAACCAAGCCTTAAATCCCTCCGGGGTCGGTGAATTGGTACCAGACTTGTTTGGGAAGGATAAAGCACTGACTTGTACATCGGCTGGCCACCGCAAGTCATTGTATGGCCAAATACGCATTCAACACGCCTCCACGACATCCCGTAGAAGTAGAATGCGTGGCGCATCCCAAAGAGGATGAATAACGCTGTCCTTTATCCTTTATCCTTTATCTAACAGTTTTATCCCATCCCAAACAGGCCTATACTTTCTAATGTAGTTATAGTGTGCGGTTTTATGAGTATAACGTTTTTATGTTATAGGATTTTGGACAGAAATGATATCTATCCCATTCGGAAGGGGGGGGGGTGGGGCAAATAGTAATTTGCCTCTCCAATTCATTGCTTGAATTTTGCTTGAGTTTCTACGAGAGCATCAGCTGCTGTTCCATGGTGCAAGAGCTTTCACATGCGAAACTGACACTTTACGGTTGCCCCCTCCCGGTTAGGATAGTTCCAAAAATTTCTTAAACTTTGTGAAGGAGAATTAGGGTGCCCTACCTTTTCCAGACTTACTTTCTGAAAAGCTTCTCATCAGAATCTGTCCTTGCTAAACGAGGAAATTTTGCTTGATCTCGCTTGCACTCCTTCTTGTTCCAGTTGGAATCACTAGTAGAGTTCCTTTTATTTTTTTGTTCTCTTCTTCGTTTTCCGTTTTTCTTTGTCTGGGAGTAAATCAGTTGTCTTTCATTCCATCTCGTAATTTGTATGTTAATGACAGAATTGGCTAGAATTGAACGAATGATGAGAATGACACTGTTTAGTTGGCGGACGTGTTTCGACACCCGTGGGTGGCAGGCACGACCAGGAACGAGCCTGAGCTCGAGCTGCCGATGTCGCAGGTGGTTCAGGTACGTCTTCGCGTCACATTAGAGACGTTCGACTGCTCTCCCGTCTGGGAAGTAGTGACGCGCTGGCTGCCATCACTACTTCCCAGTTAGGGGAGCAGACGGACGGGCGGAGTGTTTTTGTTATGAGCAACGCCGCTCAGATTTGTGGCACCACCACCACCACAGCAGCAGCAGTAGCAGCAGTTCCTTTCCAGACGCACATCATCCCGAACGAGGAGAGTATCGATCCGGACGTTTTTCGACATATGAATAGCCTAGGATGTTTCAAGGACAAGCAAAAACTCATTGATGAACTGCTCTCCACTCGGTACGTGCTGTGTTCAGGCATAGCGGCCAGACAGCCTTTAATGGCTGTCTCGAGATTTTCGCGCCGGAAGCAGAGAAGCGCTGCCTCCGGCGCTCTCCCTCTCCCATGCAGCTCAGGGGACAACACGTCATGTTCTCAAAATTGCCTGATAACTTCGTCAGTGTCGCGCCCTACTGGACTGAGGAAAAAGGACTGACCTAAATTTCCTTTTCACTTAAAAAAACTGCAGTTTCACAACAAACATAGTCTTAATAACGATGTTTTGTTGCGATCGAAACTTCTAGCGCCAGGCGGGACTCGAACCCGCACCTCCCTCCTCTGACCGGGCGGGAATGCTCAGCCAATTGAGGCTTAAAGAAATGATTTGAATAGTCTTAATAGTAATTCCTTTGGCTGAGTATTGGGATTTGAGGAAGGTTCTGCGCGCGTGTAGCGCAGTCAGAAAATGCACCGGTTGTCACGTGCTCCCGACTCCAGGTTTCTGGTTCGGATTTCCCACCCAAGCCCTCCAGCTCTCCGACGTCGGTGAATTGGTGCGACACTTGTCTGAGAAGGATAAAGCGCTGACTTCTTCATCGGCTGGCCATCGGAAGTTAATGAATGGCTAAATACGCATTCAAATCGCCTCCACATCTCCTAGAAGTGGAAGGCTCATGCTGCATCCCGAAAGGGATTGAGTAACGCCGTCTTTTACTCTTTATCCTTATTAGAATGTAAGGAGAGTTTTTTGGCTTTCGCGCGTTCACAGTATAAAAACAACATTTGTGATCTACTATAGATGGCGTACCTTAAAACAAAGAAGATAAAGCTTGGCAGTGCAGTCTATCTGGCCGGTTTTTTTCGACATGCATGAACCACAAAACGCTGGAAAGAAGGCTAGAGAAACCATAGAGGAAGCGATATAAAACAAATGAGGATCGAATGCAGACGAATTAAGGGTGAGAACGAAAGGAACGGGAGGAAGGCAGGTATAGAGGAACGTAAATGGAAAATGCCTATAAAGGGAAAGGAGAGTCTAGAAGAAGCGCAGTAGTGGTGTGACTGTGAAAGACAAGTACTGAGACCATTCAAACGTTAAAAGTCTTCAAAATCAGGTAGAAGTCGAGACAGGGCCACGATTCAACGAACATGAAGTGCTCGATGTTTTCTTTCTATTTATTAGGGGGGGGGGGCAAAAGTAATGAGACAAATTGAAAAAAATCTCTATCTCTTTATAACTCAATTACAACTCAACGGTGCTGAGGAGCGTATTCGTCATTAAGGGCAATGACCTTGCTGCCATCGCTCAGCCAACTTCCTGATCCCATCCTTCCAGAACTGCTTGGGCCGGGTGTTGATCAACTGCTCGATATGGTTGTCAAGTACTGCTTGGATTCTTGTGTCCCTTCCGACCAGGAAGTCCTGTAGGCTCAAGAAGTAGTGGTAGTCGCATAGAGAGATGTCCGGCGAATACGGTGGATGAGGCATGTGAACGTTGCCCAGCTGGCCAAGCTTATCCGTGGTCACTTGTTCACGATGGGGTGCGGCGTTTTCGAAGAGGAGAACCTTCTTAAAGCGCTGCGAATGAATAAGAGCGAGTCGCCGGCCCATCTCTTCTATTTCGTTCAACATGGTCTTGGAGTTCATCGTAGTGCTCTTGGGAAACAGCTTCCAGTAAATCGATCCATGCTCGCAGATCCAAAAGCTCCAAAGGTGCTTCTCGCCGAGAGCCTCTCTCCGAACGAAGGTCGCTAACGGGTCACCAGACCTCACCCAGGCTCGCTGCTTCGAAGGGTTAAGGTAGAAGATGTACTTCTCATCTCGCGTGAATATTGAGCCCAGGCTGCTCGGGGATGGGAATTGGGCGAGATTTGGGCGACACAGTCGACTCGTCAGACTTGGGTTTCGGCATGAGACAGACTGGGTTTTTGGCATGCTTCTGCAATGGGCGGAAGTGGTAACTTTTCTGGTGGCCTTCAGTAAGTAGCATACAAACATACAAATACGATAGGCACGAAACCAGACTCCAGCCACGAGATATATGGACACGGCATGGGGTGTTTCATTACTTTTGCCCCCCCCCCCCCCCCCCCTAATAACATCATCACTCCACATGGTTTAATGAGTCCTGATTCAAATTGGTTCATTCCTTAACATGTACTAAACCTGGAAAAATACAGAGAAGATTAGCATGCCCACTGCGGAAGGATAGGGTGGCACGCAAATTCGTGAAGCGTTCCAAATTCTTTTAGATGCGTGTAGCGCAGTCGGAGGAGATGCCGGCTGTCGCGTGCACCCGATACCAGGTTCCTGGTTCGGTTTTCCCGTCCAGGTCATCTAAACCTTCTATCCCTCAGCGGTCGGTGAATTGGAACCAGACGTGTCTGGGAAGGATAAAGCGCTGACGTCGGTCCATCGGTTGGCCACCGCAAGTTATTGTATGGCCAGATACACATTCAAATCGCCTCCACGACACCGAGCAAAAGTAGATTGCGTGGCGCATCCCAAAATAAATCGACTAGCGCCGCCCTTTGTCATTTGATTTAAACTCAACCAAAATTAAAAGTCCGGCACACCTTGTACCATTATCATTTATTTTGCCTATTTTTCTTTTTCACACTCCATCATTCTTGATGTCTTTAACTAAGTTTAACTTCACTTGTTTCATTGTTTGATTTTTTCTTGTTGTCCGCTGCTAAATTTTGTCTTATATATTCTCTGTGTTTATATTTTCTTTTTTTAAATTAACACTTACTTTTTAATAGGGCGCGTGTAGCGCAGTGGAGGAGGCGCCGACTGTACGTGCACCCGATACCAGGTTCCTGGTTCGGATTTCCCGCCCAGGCCAACCAAGCCTTCCATCCCTCCGGGGTCGGTTAATTGGTACCAGACTTGTCTGGGAAGGATAGAGCGCTGACTTGTTCATCGGCTGGCCACCGCAAGTCATTGTATGGCCAAATACGCATTCAAATCGCCTCCACGATATCACGTAGAAGTAGAATGCGTGGCGCATCCCAAATGGGATTGAATAACGTCGTCCTTTATCCTTTATCCTACTTTTTAAAGTTTTGTTATTTCTATTTGTTATTATATTATTGAGCTATATTTACTTTTTTGTTATTCTATTTTTATAGCGCAATTCTGTTTTTATTAGAGCTATTGTTATGCTGATTTTTGTTTTTGTATTATGTATTTGTTGAAATGGATTTTCTAAAATTCTGTCTTCAATAGAGCCTTGCTTATTTTCCGTGCTACCCTAATGTACGGAAAGCGGAACAAGAAACTTACCCCATTCTTCAATTCAAATGTTTTTTTTCACGTGAGAAATTTCACACGGCAAAAGGAAGTTTTGAGTTGATTGATCGAATGTTTGCCAGACTGTGAACTACAGTAGGGATCCTTGTTTTCGCTAATTAAACAGGAAAAAGAAGAAGAAGAAAAGAAAAGAAACCTCCGCAGAACCATTGATGTTAAAGCTACTTATCTCGGAAAACGTTTTTTTTAGATAGCTTTTTCGAGATTTCTCTTTTCACGGGCCGATTTTTGCCAATCGGACTACAAAACTAAATGCCAACGTTTGCAATGTTATGCATCCTTAAAAAAGAGAAGAAGTTTGGTGTTGTAGTGGAAAGCGTTCCCTGACTAGGTGTGTTTTTAAATGAAACTGAACGAACAGCTCCTTTAGCAGATATGGTTTGAATAGATTCTGGATAAATGCAAGTCTACATATTTATTGATCGCTTGAAATCGATTGCCATATTGCAGGCACAACACGGAAAAGATGGTGTATTTTCTTCTGTTGGACCGTAAACGACGACGACCGGCTCAAGAAGACGAGACCGAGATCGTGCTTCGAGGATCGGCTCAGCATAACGATCCGCCGAAGAAACGCACCGATTCTGCTCGAGCCAATCGATACGCTGTAGGCAGTATAGCCGACGGAAGTCCCATCAATCCGAGAAAAACGTACGGGTAGGTTTGAGTGTATAAAGAAATTTCGGTCCATGCCGTTAGTGTGGACAGCATGGGTAGGCGGGAGTGCTGCAGCCAATCAGGTCGCATCAAGTGGGATTGCAACTCACTGATTGGCTGCGATGAACGGGTGCGGCGCTCCCGCCTCCTCATGCTGCTCACATTATCGACTAAGACCGAAATTTCTTTGTAGATAGTTGTAGATGTACCATTATGTTGATAAGAAACAGATAAGATATAGACATTCCACAACCCAATACAGCACCACACATTTATAAACTACTGGTGGTCTGAGGGTTCGACCAGAAAGAAGTAACAATCGATTGATATTGATAGTTCAATAGTTGGTGGTCTGAGGGTTCGACTGGTGGTCTGAGGGTTCGACCAGAAAGAAGTAACAATCGATTGATATTGATAGTTCAATAGTTCTTGTTTAAGTGTTGTGAAGTCCGTCCGGCATGTTCCCTCCTTCCGAGTAAGCTGTAGGCAAAAACCCGATCAGTCGATATGTAATGATCGCTCGATATAATTTATTCACCCTCCTGTAACCGATAGGGCATTACCTTATCTCACCTATGATTGAAAATCAATAAGACCCACTGTATCGATTGACTGGATCAGTATAATTCGATGTACACTAAATGGAAACATGAAACTACGTATATTTAGTGGTGTTTATAGATGCTGGTCATTTTAAGTTGGTACTACTGTAACTTACCTAAAGAGAGGGAATACCAAGCCAATGATAAGGCTTAGAGTTTTTTGTGTGTGACATTTCGAGCCATAGATCTTCGAATTTTCGAATTTTCTTCGAATTTCCTTGGCAAATTGTCATTGATGCAGTCAGGAGCGTTTCACAAACAGCATCCTTCGACCTTTCTGTCCGCGCAAAATTAATGACCGATGGGAGAGCTCCGTGTTGGTACTATTAATATTTGATCACGGTTAACGTATAGTTGTGCTTTCGACTATTCGAATGATTATTCGATAAATTATTCGAATAATTCCTGGTTTTCGAATACTCGAAACTTCCTGATTTTCGAATATCCGTTCGAAATTGAATGTTCTAAAACCATGAGGTTTCGAATTCGAATAATATAATGAAATAAATTATTCGAATAACTATTCGAATAGTCGAATAAGCGCAACTACATATACTGACCTTTACATCGAATGGCCAATTGATATTGACCTTTATTATAATTTTCCCTAGGAACTGTCATTTGAGGCAGAATTCGAGCAAGTATAATGCTCGGTGAGCAGGCTTTACAGTAGGTCGACAGGATCGATCGAACAATCAATATGGATCGATTTCATCATTTTTGCCTGGAATCGACTATCCGTGATCACATGAACTTATTCGTTTGCTATCGAATTCTGGACGAAGTTTCAGCCACGAATAATGTCGCGTATGTCCAGGATGACCCTTGTAGATTATCCTCACTTATTATAAGGCGTTTGTATTCTATATGGTAGGCTGGGCGCGTGCAGCGCAGTCGGGGGAGGCGCCGGCTATCGCCTGTACCCGATACCAGGTTCCTGGTTCGGATTTTCCGCCCAGGCCAACCAAGCCTTCCATCCCTCCGCGGTCGGTGAATTGGTACCAGACTTGTCTGGGAAGGATAAAGCACTGACTTGTACATTGGCTGGCTACCGCAAGTCATTTTATGGCCAAATACGCATTCAACACGCCTCCACGACATCCTAGAATGCGTGGCACATCCCAAAGAGGATTGAATAGCGCCGTCCTTTTTCCTTTATGAGAGGCTACGGTTTCATTCCTTGAAAGTTGTGGTTGAACATTATCTTTGGATGACATCTTGGCCATATTTTCCAAAAGTAGGTGATAGATCTGTGGTGCTGTGGATTCTCTAGCGGCCCCTGTGCTAAAAGTCAAATTTTGCTGTATGCTGAGGTTTCCCTTCTTCCCAAATTATTCCCGAAAGAATTCGGCAAACTCAAGGACTATATCAGACGTTATGAATGGTAAGGTGGTCCCTTGGGAGCACGCTGCCGAAGCTGACAAAGGCATGTGAATCGATCACGCTGGAAGTGCGACAACGAGGAATTTCTGGTCTTCGCAGGGGTTCTTCATAGAAATAGGATTCTAAGGGGGCCTAAATCTGCAGGACAATTCAGCGGATGTTTCTCAATTATGTACCTCACACGTGATGGGCGTGTAATAGCGCAGACGGAGGAGGCGTTGGCGTCGCATGCACTTCGATTCAAGGTTCTTGGTTCGAATTTCCCGTCCAAGCCATTCAAACCTTCCATCCCTCCACAGTCGGCGAATTGATATATGGAAAGGGGGTCTATCCTAGACGGGGGGAGCACCGCTGTAAAGGCGAAAAGGACAAAAATACTGTAACCTTTCTTGGCTTAGAAATTACGAAAAAGGTCCAGACCTCTGCTATTTCATTTTGAATTTTTCGGTGTTGTCAGAGTGATAGAGGGAAGTGTCCGCTCCCCATTAGGATAGATCCTGGAAAGGATTCAACATTGGCTTGCCCAGCGGCTGGTCATAGCAGTCACTGTATGAGCCAAATACGCATTCAAACACCCTGCTCGACATCTCTTAGAAGTAGAATGCGTGGCGCATCGCGCAAAGGATTTAGCTAACGCCGACATTCGTCCTTTATCTTTATACCCCTACCGTAGGTAGTGGAATTGAGTTCAGTAGCGCATTTTAAGGAAGTAGTTATCAGTGGCGTGTTCGTAATAGATGGTGCACTTCTGATACGGCTTTCAGGAGACATCGTTCTGGTCGTCACTGTAGCCTCGGGGGGTCTCCGACAGAATCTCCACGTTCCTCAACTCGTGATCTCTATTCCGTTTCCAACAGTGGTGTGTATTCAGCTCGAAGTCAGGAGGACAGAGGACGATCGTCTTCTAGGTAAGTGCCAATGTAACGTTGATTTTGTTGCCGAAGATGTCTTTGTGTGTTCTGCTCTAATTGTGAGTTAGTTAGGTAATTTGTGGCGGTTCTTGATGATTGATTGCTAGCGTAGGCGTCAGTAACGTACCCAGTCACCCGTGTCGCGTGCCAAATTAGCTCAGTGAGGCTTCCACTCTACACTTGTTGAGGACAAATCCTGGCGCTCACGTAGGATGATGGAGCACAGCTGTAACGAGGATGAATCTGAAACACAAGTCGTTTAACTGCGGGTGAATGAGGATGGCGATTAAAGATTTCGGCGTAAGGTGCATTGCAAAGTGAGGAAAGTATTTTTTTCATAATACAACATTTACCTGTGAAGACAAGTTCTTTTCCCTTCTCGATAGCTATTTCTATAAAAATTTCAATTATGGCATTCTTTTCAGATGCGGATCTATAGACGAGATTCAAAAAAAAATGTACTAAAGCTGTACCTATGACGCGGCATAAATGGGAAGCAACAGAGATACCATTATAAAGGCTACACGGATAAAGGACAAAGGACGACGTTACTCAGTCCTTTTATGATGCGTCACGCATTCTACTTCCACAGGATGTCATGGAGCCGATTTGAATGCGTATTTGGCCATACAATGATTTGCGGTGACCACCCGATGAACGAATCAGCTATCTGTTCTTCCCAGAAAAGTCTGGTACCAATTCACCGACCCCGAAGGGATGGAGGGTTCGGTTGTCCTGAGTGGGAGATCTGAACCAGGAACCTGGTATCAGGTGCACGCGACAGCCGGCACATCCTCCGACTGCGCTACACGCGCCCGAGGTACCACTGCATAGGTAAAAAAAATTCAGAAATTTCGCAATTTTTGAGCCATGTCTCATCAGTTCGATCACTTGTATGTATTGTATACTGTACGGGGCGCGTGGAGCGCAGTCCGAGGAGGCGCCGGCTGTCGCCTGCACCCGATGCCAGGTTCCTGGTTCGGATTTCCTGCCCAGGCCAACCAAGCCTTCCAACCCTCCTGGGTCGGAAGGCTGGTACCAGACTTGTCTGGGTAGGATAAAACGCTGACTTGTTCATCGGTTGGCCACCGCAAGTCATTGCATGGCCAAATACGCATTCAACTCGCCTCTACGACATCCCGTGGAAGTAGAATGCGTAGCGCACCTCAAAAGGGTTTGAATAACGCCGCCTTTAACCTTTTTTATCCTTTGTTGTATACTGTAGCAATACGACATGACTCACTTCACTATGCCAAAACCGATACATAAAAATCAGAGGTGAACTACCAAAAACTGAGCTTTTGTGGTGACTGGGCCAAGGTCCCGCGAAGAACTCCTGTATTTCGAAAGAAAAAACTGACAAAACTCTTGTGAGGATCACGACGCAAAAAAAAACGACGCAAAAAGGATATTGGTGCTAGCTATGTTTTCTTATGAATGATAGCATTATCTATTTTATGCTACATTTTGGCCCGTCTTTATGGCGTACAAATAAATGAATTCATAAATAAGCAGTCGAGTAAAGCACTGTTGAACTATCGGAAGAAATCCGGTCACCAGTGAGCGAAATTCTCATTACTTGTCGATGATTTTCATATGTCGAGTAGTTGACATTCCAGATCTATCCTAATCGGGAGGGGGTACCTTAATATGTCAACTGCGTATATCATCCTATGCTATTCAACCACATCCCCTTCATTTAAATAAAACCCTCTATCATGGAACAATTCCTGAAGGTCTCGTCGAAACTCAAGGAAGTGATTAGAGACGCGAATTACTGGGAAAATCGTGGTCATCCTCGCAACACCATGTTCCATCGTCCTACATAAGCGTCCAGATTCCTTTAGATGTGTTCTTGAGCTTTCATCTGTCCAGAAAGAATACGGAAAAAATTCAACGGGGATAGGATTTCTCTAGCAACGTAGCCGAGCTAGGACAACGTCTGAATACTAGGAGGACCTCTAACACCAGCACTTCCGCTGTCTACATTACTCCTTCTCGTACAAAAAAGATAGATGTTTGTTTAACGGCTAAAGCCAAAAATGCACTCGGCTGACCCTAAGAGGAAAGGGAGCAGTAAGGTAGGTGCTCACACCTTCTGACCGATCTCCAAACATCGAGTGTTCAGAAACTCTACTAACTATCACTACTACACCCAACCGGTCGATCCGCAGACGTTGGCTGAAGCAGCGAAACACGTGAGAGCCGTTCGACAAGAACAAGAACGACGGGAAAGCCGAAATGTGCCCGAAACTCGCGAAGACCGAGAAGCAGCCGCCAGCCGACGAGACGCAGCGGCTGTTCGGGATTCGAAGCGCAACGACGGCCTGTTTGAGGTGAGAATCGCACATTTTCGATCTGTGTACATGGCTGTGATCGGAACTTCCTCTAATTATGTTGACGTTATCCAGGCACCGAAAGCCGCTTCACCTCCGAAGATTAGTGGACCGGTGATCAGCGCTGGACTTGGGTCGACCACTTCTTCGACAAATAGTTTGATAACAGGTGGGTTCTGCACAGTGTCGACTCCATTTTCAGTGTACAGGGGTACTTGTCGTTAATGTGGCCTGCACGAAGGGAGGTGGGAACGCGCCAGCTAGTCACAACCAATCAGAGCAGCCAGTCAAGCCTTCGACAGTTCACTTGCCTTCGGGATGGTACACTTATCCGGAGTGCCCTGATTGGTATGGTGTACCCCGCCTCCCTACTCGTAAAGATTTCTGTGTATTTCTTTTGCAGAGATATTTCATCCAATCACAGACAGAGGAAATATTGTCACTAAAAACCGAGCAGGTCATTAATATGGCCTACGTTAGGGATGCGAACGTGCCAGCCAATTACAACCAATCAAAGCACCGGCCAACACCGTCAGTCAATCGGAACACCGTTCACAAACACGCGTCAGCCAATCAGAACACCGACCAAACTCGCCTTTTCCGGGTGAAACGCACATTGAATGCGGCCTGATTGGTGCGGCGCATCCATCCATTCCATGTAGGCCATGTTAACGACTAGTACTGCGTAATCATCTCATTGGTGTTATTCCATATTGGTTTGCGTATGTTTTGATTTTTAGTAAACACTGCCGTTATATAAGAAGGAAGGTGTGGCCTAACGCGGTGAGGGAGGAGCGATGAGCCAAGCCCCAGCCAATCAAAGCACCGACTATACACAATTCCTAGCTGGCGTCTTCCACCGTTACATTTGGGTTATGTGCTCTTGTTTGGGACCCATTTTGACTTTTTGTGCCAAAATGACTCACATCCGGGAAATCCTTTCATTAGCCAGCCCTGTGCTCTCCATAGCGATAGAAACCGCCACATTGTGGCGTGTATAGTCGGTGGTTTGATTGGTTACCATTTTGTCTTGTATTTTTCATACACTTCCTAAAAACTTAACTTCAGATCCTTCTTATCGACTACTATTTTCCATACTTGAATTGGCCTGAAAGCACTGAACGATCATAAAATTTGGGGCTGGTTTCTAATGTGGCCTACATGGGAGGGAGCCGGACCAATCAGGCTGCATCGAATGATCGTGCTGCCGAAAGGGAGGGTTACGGTCGGTGGCTTCACTGACTGACGTGTGTTCAGACGGTGCTTCGATTTGCTCTGAATAGCTGGCACGTTCCCGCCCTCCCGTATAGGCCACATTAACGACTAGTGCCTAAATTTTCAACTAGTTAGCTACAGAGCAGAGCATGTAAAATTTAAATATTCTTCATTTATTTTCGATTTAAAGCGTGTGTGAAAGCATCACGTTTTGACCGGTCAACACTAAGATCGCGCCATGTATACGTAAAAATGCACCAACATGTAATAGCACGTGACGAATTACTGTTCCACGGGAACGAAGTTGACGCCATTGGTTTCAGGAAGCAGTCAAACCAGCCTCAACACGTCATCGGGTCCGTGGAAGTCAAAGCTGACCAACATCAAGAACTCCTTCCTTGGTACGCCACGTTTCCATCGAAGGAAAATGTCCAACGGTACTTCGGATGGCGAGGGCGATGAGTGTCAGATGATTGATACCACGGAGTGAGTCTTCTGTTGTTCGCTGATTTAGACCCACTTTGTTCTCTACTTTTCATCGCAGGCATCTCCGCCATAGTTTAGAAATTGAGTCAGGCAGTTCAGAATCGCTTAATTTGATTGCTTCTTGAAGGAGCATTTATCAAGACGAGCGCGTAGGGGAAGCGAACCATTTGGATTCAATTTTGGAGCTTCTCCTTTAATCAACGAGAACTGTAATGTTTGATATTCTACATAATTCCAACGGATATTTTGTGATGTGATCTTCATGGGCGCGTGGCAGCGCAGTCGGATAAAGCGACGACTGTCACGCAACCTCTAAGCAGGGGTTCTTGGCTCGGGTCCTTCCCAAACCAATCAAAGCCTTCGATTCCTCCGGGGTCGGTGAATTGGGAGAGTTTCAGAATCACCCTCGTCACAGCTGTGCCCCATCACCCTACGTGAGCGCCAGAAGCTTCTTGAGGACAGCTTCTGGCGCTCACGTAGGGTGATGGGGCACAGCTGTGACGAGGGTGATTCTGAAACTCACAGCGTTTAACTGCGGGTGAATGAGGATGGCGATTAAAGATTTCGGCGTAAGGTGCATTGCAAAGTGAGGAAAGTATTTTTTCATAATACAACATTAATCCTGTGAAGACAAGTTCTCTTCCCTCTTTCGATAGCTATTTCTGTAAAAATTTCAATTGTGGCATTCTTTCTCAGATGCGGATTCATAGACGAGATTCAAAAAAAAAAATGTACTAAAACTGTACCTTTAATAAATGGGAAGCAACAGAGATACCATTATAAAGGCTACAAGGATAAAGGACAAAGGACGACGTTACTCAGTCCTTTTATGAAGCGTCACGCATTCTACTTCCACAGGATGTCATGGAGCCGATTTGAATGCGTATTTGGCCATGCAATGACTTGCGGTGACCACCCGATGAACGAATCAGCGATCTGTCCTTCCCAGAAAAGTCTGGTACCAATTCACCGACCCCGGGGGGATGGAAAGCTTGGTTGGCCTGGGTGGGAAATCCGAACTAGGAACCTGGTATCGGGTGCACTCGACAGCCGGCACATCCTCCGACTGCGCTACACGCGCCCGAGGTACCACTACATAGGTAAAAAATTCAGGAATTTCACAATTTTTGAGCCGTATCTCACCAGGTCGATTACATGTATGTATTGTATACTGTACGGGGCGCGTGTAGCGCAGTCGGAGGAGGCGCCGGCTGTCGCCTGCACCCGATGCCAGGTTCCTGGTTCGGATTTCCTGCCCAGGCCAACCAAGCCTTCCAACCCTCCGGGGTCGGAAGGCTGGTATCAGACTTGTCTGCAAAGGAAAAAGCAGTGATCTGCTCATCGGTTGGCCACTGTAAGTCATTGTATAGGCCGAGTACGCATTCAAATCGCCTCCACGACATATCGTAGAGGTAGGCATCCCAGGAGGGACTGATTGACGTCGTTCGTCATCCTTCTATTCTTTGTTACTAGACAGTCATTTCGTGCTGATGAGGTCGTTTAAATTGCCTTCTTCCACTTAACGCTGAGTAACGCGGTTCCCGCTCGATTTATCACCGCCGAAAGTGCACTTATCGTTGCTGGAAATCCTGCATGCTGCCTGCTCATCTGAGATGCATTGCGTTTCGCAATCATCGTCGTCACGAAGGTGCTGCTTAGTGCTATGCCATTATAGTAAGTGCACGCACGCACGCACGCAGAGCAGACGCGTCGCGTGCCGTGCTTTTTATACGCGGCTGCCGTTTACGCTTCACTGCGCGCGAGTACGGTGCCGCTTCGCGGTCACATCGATTCTCCCAGATATAGTTCGGATAGAAAAGCTGTGTTTCAGTCTTGTGAAGAAGTCGTGGTTCGGATCGTTGACGTCGAGCATAAGCGTTGAACGAGACGACACTCACTGTGTGCCGGTACAAGGTCGAACGCTGAACGCAATCAAAGCAGAACTCATCCGGTCATTCCTAACGGTAGGCACAGCAGATCATAGCGCCTACGCATAGTCCAACGAGAGCGATAGAATCGCTCGTAGAAAGCATACAGATCGATTAATGCCGAGCGATCGCTTGGTAAAAATCGATATGTATTCTTTGTCCGGGCGACCAATCGCTCTTGTCGTTCCCCTCGCGGAGTATGGACAGGCCCTTGAAGACCTTCGCTACGAAAATGCAGTTTTTCTGTTGCTTTTTTGAATTCTGCTGCTTATGCAATGAGATTCCAGATTCATGAGCTCAGTCACTGTGTGGTTGGTCAAAACTGTTTTCGGGTGGAATATAAGCGAGGACCGACTGTCGGCGGTGGAGTATTCAGCCGTGGTGTGAAGATGAATGTAAGTTCAATTCTTATTTAGAACAGATAAATGCATCATTTAGGAGCATAGTTCTACTATACGTAAGAAGATAACCCGTCTGTGTGTCCGTGCAAAATTAATGGCCACCTCTCAGCATTGCTAATTTAATGGCAAAAAAAGTAAGCGTCACCGGATGACCTTGCAAGTAAATGAAATCCAGCATTTGTTATCTGTCGAGGTTATTGGTATTTGAATGTAGCACATAGGTGGAGTGACGTAAAATAGTGAAGAAAAATATTTAGTCGCATTGCCAAAATCAGAATAAGTTCTAAATTCGAACTCTTTGCGAACGATTCTCCTTCTACGCTTAAAAAAGGATAATTTGTCCATGCGTCTGAGCTGATTAGTGGTCATATAACTCATCGATATCGGCAATTCGATGACGAGAATGAGAACGTGATGACACCCGAAACGAGAACCGTATGGTTGATATCATTCATTTTATTGATTTTTCCTGTAGCTAAGAGATTGAAATTTATGACATGATGGAAATGCTTATGTAGTTTCCTAAAAAGAAAACCCAATAGTAGTCAGCCAGCCCAGCGTCGCTTTGGTAGCATTTCGGCTGGGTCTTCATCCAAGACGTCTTTGGTAAACGCTCGATATTGATAGTCCGATCGATATTTTTTGCTTACTGTGATGTTTGTCCGCTGCTCACTTGACTACCTCCTTGAAATTGTGACGTTTGATCAAAAATCTATAATATTGATCGGCACTGTTTACTTGTTGAGAAATCTGTCCACTGTTGAGAAATCATCATGTTCACAAGAACCCATCATAGGATGGTGAAATCGGACAAGAAGTCATAGTATCCATCGAATTGATTGGTCGATGATTGCCTTGTCTTCTTAACCAGACCGTACAGTGCTGATTCATATTCGCATCAATGGAAATCGGTCGGCTGTTGAGCTTCTGTTGACATGCTTTGACTGCTATTAATTTTGCGCGGCGGACATGTATTCATACAGACGGATCAATTCTTCTACGTTTAATAGGGTACTTCGAATAAATAAATGAAGGAATAACGACAAGGGAAGAAAGCGTGTAGGGAACTCATTCCTGGTTCGTTGCTCCATGTGTTTTGTGACGCTGCTCTGATTGGTTGATGCGTGTTTGGTCGGCGCTTTAACCGGTCGTGATTAGCTGGCGCGTTCCCGTCACCCAATGTAGGCCGCATTCATGACCCGACTATGTTATCTTAATGAATTTGCCATAATTTAAGGTCAATGATGCGTCAGCTGCTGGTATAGCTTTCAGTGACTAATATTACTTGATTTTACCACAATTCTCTGTTGTTACAGGTTGACATCGTTATGTCTCCACAACAAGTGATCGGCACTGCCGGTGAAGCGCCAACCTACGTTGTTCAGTTCGTGTTGCTAGCAGGTGAGTGTGGCGGAAGTACTGCGGCATCATCCTAGTGAACTTCTCGATATCCTTCTGTTTCTAGGACCAGTACGTCGATTTAAGCGGCTCGTGGAACACCTGTCTTCCATTCTGCAGAGCTCCACACAACAACGGTAAGGTTGTATTCTTATTTTGTAGAACATATATGTGGTCTAAATCGGGTTTATCCTTCATCAAGAATGTTCCGTTAGCGAGTGAACAGCTCTGACATTGCTATTGTACATGTAATTTTGATCTCGTAATGTTAACATTTTTGGGTACTTTCCGGGAAGAAAGCACAACCCGGCGCACGCCGAATATAACTCACACCCCTCAGCCAATCACGGAGTTGCGGTGGAGTCGCAGACATTGAGCCGCATACCGGCAGGACAGCACCGCACCGGAGGAATCGGGATCGATACAGCGTCGCCCCGCTCTTCCGTTTCTAATTGCGCACTTCCTGCTCTAGATAGTTTCCCTCCGTTGATAGATCACCATGCGTTATGCGTTGACCCAAGCTATTATAACTAACGAACGTTCAGGGCGTTCGCAATGGGAGGGCGTCAGCCAATCAGAGGAATCAGGTACAAGTTTCACCGCGCCGCCGCATTGTGCATTTTTCCCGGAAAGTACCCACCTTTGTTCTCCCAATAAAGGCTATATTCTTAGCCTGTCTTTTAAGACGAAAATACCTGACAATGATGATCCTCCTACTAGAACGGCGAAACACTTTTCACTGTTCCTAGGTCACTTTCGTGTTTTTCACACTCTGTCTTTATATCGGCTTCGGCTCTCATCAAAATAACTGCAGTTGTTGTTCGACAAGCCAGTTGTCCAAGTAAGAATTAATGTTGTTTTCAGAGCCGAACGTGCTCAGCAAGCCGCATTGATGGTAAGACCTCGTCGACTCTCCGATTCGAGTGTGAGCAGTGCGTGTTCTGATACGGAAAGCAATGCCAGCATGAATATCATTGGACGATCGGGAGTGAGTTATCCTTGTCGAAATTCATTTTCGGTCCTTGTCGTGAATGTGGGCACCAAGGGCGGGGGTGGAAATGTGCCAGCCAATCAGGCCGCGCGTCGAGCGAACGTGAACAGTCAGGCCCTGATTGACTGGCTCGTGTTCAGTCGATGCCCTGATTGGTACTTATGTATTGAAGGGCCCCTCTCACACCCGCCCTAAGGCTGCCCGCATTCACGTCATGGACCCATTTCATATAGAGGAACTATAGAATTAATTTGCCGCATACAAATTAACTCGAACTATAGAAATGACCCAAAAATAGTGGCCGATTATGTTCTTTTTCGCTGAGCCACTTTTAGGATGGGAACATATAAAATTGAAAAGTTCATTTAAGTTTATTTTAGACGGAAGTTAAATAACAAGAAATTTCCTTAATTTTGATATCCTTTTTTTCTTACGGAGTGTATGCAGATTTTCGGTTTTTGTTACATTACGAAATTTATAAAAATTTTCATCTACTGCTTTGTCAATCAATAGTTTTATGTCTTGGGACCGAATTTTGATGTTTCTGTTTTTGAGTTTCTGGCGGTGTTTTGCTCCCCTGCTCCACTACTTAATTTGCATCAATTTTCATTTTCAATCCAGCATTTTTTCGTCGTCACTGCGTTTTAAACGACCTAGGGACCAGGCCAGCACGGAGATTAATTTAAA
Organism: Heligmosomoides polygyrus polygyrus; assembly: GCA_947396885.1. Taxonomy (NCBI): domain Eukaryota; kingdom Metazoa; phylum Nematoda; class Chromadorea; order Rhabditida; family Heligmosomidae; genus Heligmosomoides; species Heligmosomoides polygyrus. Next base: position 89,472,321 of record OX377206.1, read on the forward strand.
TGAGAAGCTTAGTTTCTCAAAGGTTTTTGTACATTAATGAAATCAGCGTGTGTTGACGGATGATTCTCGCCATTTGCTCTTTTCTATAGGACAAAGATTCTGGCCTATCCGTTGATCCCTATTCTCAATCTCCGTCGATGCGATCCGTCGGCAGTAGCACCTCAAATAACGGTGAGTTCAGTTTCCTCCGATACTTGATCATTTCTCAACTCGAGAACTGTTTCTGAACCGTTCGATTCTAATCATGCTTTTAGGTTAACCTCAAATCTGCTACAGGTATTTGCTGCTTGCTTGTTCGATTTTTTTTTCCAGCGTTATGAAGTCGTATTTGAGATGGAGACTTCTCCCATACGTGTTCGAAGCTTGATCAGAAATCTATCTGATGATGTTGTAGCCATCTCAGTTTGACTAATGCTTGTGCGTTTTTGAGTAGCTTTTAGTGGTTCATGTTGCGAATGTGGACAGCACTAGGGAGCGGCACGCATCAGCTAATCATAACCATTCAGACAACGACTGAGTACAGCCCAGCCGATCCGTCGGGATACCGACTGTACACGTTCTCTCTAACTGGCACTTCCATTCGATGCGGCCTGATTGGCTGGGACGTTTCCACCTCCAAATGCTGCCCACATTCGCGACTAAGGCCTTGTTGTGCATTAAATGTCTTACGTGTGAAACTGCTGCGCCTATATTTACTATATATAACACTTACTTTCATATATCAACGCTTTCTCTAACTCTTCGGATAGTCGTCTAAGCTCTTTTGCTTGCCAATTTTGTTGCGAGTAATACAGGGTGGCGCGAGTGCTGTTTGCATGGATGCTTATCCTTTATAAAACGTCTGGCATTAATTCTCGGTTGTCGAGGGTGTCAAAATGCCAGAAGCCATACTAGTTTCTGAGAAATCTATGAATTCCAGTAGAATCTGATAGAAGATGACAGAGACTCACTAACAGATCAGTATGGATATATAAGCAGTTGAACTTGCAATCAGAATGTTTCCACCTTTTCCGCACACAGGTACTAAGAGAGACGAGCTAGATTACTCTGAAAAACACGAAATTTCTTCAAGTTTCCTGAAAATATGTGAACGAGATCGAAGCAGTACATTGTTCCAAACATTTTTGGAAAGAAAAATGAATCAAATCTACTTGGTATCAGTTGGTGACAATGATACCCTCCCCCCCCCCTCATATGCTCCGCAGTGAGTTGGATTTTTACGATGGAGCGCACTTGCGCACGGCAGACTGGAGCCCTAAAATCGATCTGTAGTGTCACATGTCACATATGACCAGGCCTGTTGCCGGCTTCGCGTTATCCGCTCCTAAACGGAGCTATCTACACCACAATGTTTCGTTATGGAACTACGCTTACTTATCGAGTCTCTGCCCCGATCTAGGAGAAGAGGCGTTGCAACGAAGGCGTTAGCCAATCAAAGAACAGGATGCACCAGCACTCTTCAGATGCCACCGGCTCTCTTGCATTAGGCCCGTTTATACTCCTTTTGTCGCGTGGCGAGTCGTAGTTCGAGTTGTGCTCGAATGACTTATTCCAATAGAGATTCGAACGATTTTCATTCGAATTTGATTATTAGAGTCCGAGTATACAAAAAAAATCGCATTTTCGAATGTACTCGAGTTCGAATATTCAGAAAAACCGCTTTCGTCCAATATATTCGAATTCGAAATTTTTAGGCATTCGAAACCACTCTAGTTTTCGAAAAAAATCGAGAGCGCAACTATAGCTGGAGTGAGAATTATTGGTATTGATCAAACCGCGCGGCCTAATCAATATTGATGGTGTTCATTATGCTGCGCCGCGTGGCGAAAGGAGCATGGACGAGACCTTGAACTACACCTCCGTTTTGGCTTCTTGCAGAAATGTATTCAATCCAATCAGGTGAATACCCAAAAAGTATCGATTTTTTAGCTGCTGAGCTGACAACACTGTATTGTCGCCTCTATAAACTCCCTGCTCATTTTCCTCTCCACTATCGATTCAGAATTGATTATTATAATATTATCTGTATCTGTATGATCTTTTTGTACATTTTAAGGGGCTGTATCGGCAAAATATAAATTACACACACACGAACGCCACCCTGTGTGTACAAAAACCATGCATGCTGAACAAGCAACGACAAGTTTTCACTGAAATGTGCTCAGTGCTTGCTTACTAGGCCATGCTTATGCTGAACCTTTTCGCGTCTTCAAGAAATCTTTCGCCATCTTTCCTTTTCAACTGTTTACTAACTTCTAAGAGCCAGCCTCCTGGTTTTCGTGTGTTCATAGCTGGAGTCGAGTTTTTCATTTTACCAACCTCAGGATTCAATCGCTTTCGTTTCCAGGTTTCAAGTCTCCAAATGTGCAGAGGAGGAACACGACTGCCCTTGTAGAGCCGAGTAGCCGCAATCTTTTCTCTGTACAATCTACTTGTAAAAACAACGACTCGAAAATCAGCGCTAGACCCGAACAGAATTCGTCAAAAAGGTACCGTTTTTTCATTTGTTTTATTTTGTACAGGCTTTCGAAAATCAGTAACCTTAGTTCGTGGTATACCTAGGTTTCGATTCTACTACGTCATTTGCACACTCTGTGAACAGTTTTTTGTCATATTTTGAAATGATTTTATTTCTGTAGAATGATTCAAAATATGGCAAGAAGCGTCCAGGTGAAGATGTATCTTGAGAAACTTTCTGCCGCAGAATTCTTGGCATTCGTGTAGGACTCTGGAGCACAGCTGCTGCGAATGTGTACATAGTCGAAGCTTCTAGCGGTCACCTGCGGGTGAATGCGAAAGATCTCAGGCAACCACAATGGTCAGCTGTAAGAGCAACTATATTAGGATGGGCCAAAAGTAGTGATACAAATTCAACAAATTTCTTCATCTTTTTATAACTCAATTAAAACTCAACGGTGCTGAGGAGTGTATTCGCCATTAAGGTCAATGACCTTGCTGCCATCGATCAGCCAACTTCCTAATCCCATCCTTCCAGAACTGCGTAGGCCTGGTGCTGGTCCACTGCTCGTCATGGTTGTCGAGGTCTGCTTGGGTTCTTGTGTCCCTTCCGACCATGAAGTCCTATAGGCTCAAGAAATAATGGTAGTCGCATGGAGAGATGTCCGGCGAATACGATGGGTGAAGCATGTGAACGTAGCCCAGCTGGGCAAGCTTGTCCGTGGTCGCTTTTGCCCGATAGGGTGCGGCGTTGTCGAAGAGGACGACCTTCTTGAAGCGCTGAGAGAGAATAAGTGCGAGTCGCCGGTCCATCCTTTCTTCTATTTCGTTCACCATGGCCTTGGAGTCCATCGTCGTGTTCTTGGGAAACAGCCTCCGGTAAACCGATCCATGGGCGCAGACCCAAAAGCTCTGAAGGTGCTTCTCGCCGTGAACATCTCGCCGAACGAAGGTCGGTAACGGGTTACCAGGCCTCGCTGCTTGGCAGGGTTAAGGTAGAAGACGTACTTCTCATCTTGCGTGAATATTGAGCCCAGGCTGCTCGGGGTTGGGAATTGGGCGAGATTTGCGCGACACAGGTCGACTCGTCAGACCGGGGTTTCGGCATGAGACAGACTGGGGTTTTGGCATGCTTCTGGAAAGGGCGGAATTGGTAACTTCTCAGATGGGCTTCAGTAAGCATCAAACAAACATACAAATACGATAAGCACGAAATCAGACTGCAGTCACGAGATACATGGACACGGCATGGAGAGTCTCATTACTTTTGCCCCCCCCCCCAATAGTTCACCGGTGAAATCTCACCGGTAGATGAACGGGATTTCAACAGCAGTGGAAATGACCACTTTGCGCGGAGCTAAAATGAGTTAAAGTTTGCTAATGAAACACGTTTCAAACACGTTTTTCATAGGAATTTCGTGAATTTTCGGCCGCAATACTGTCCATCTGCCGGTCAGTTGCTCCTGTGGACTACAACAGTTGCCATTCCAGTTCACCGCTGGGAGATCATTAATGACGGCGGCGTAAGGTGACGAGTAATGCATGCAACTGCGTTGAAAGTGTCATACTGTATCCGCTGAACCTGTGGCCTATACATTTGACTTTCTAACAGCTTTCCGTCCATAAGCGCCATGCAACCGTTGAAGTGAACGAAAAAACAGAAGTGGGGGATATGCAGGGGAACCGTAATCAGTGGTTAACTTCAAGTTGCCCTTAACGGACACCTTTGCATTACACGGAACAACTGAATGAACCGTGACGAGTATAAGACCTTTTGAACATCTGAAGAAAAGCCGGTCACTGGTGGGCGAAACTCCTGTCACATGTCAACCTCACCAGCCGATGACCGCTGGAATCTTCAGAAAGGTCCTTGCCACAGCTGTGCTCCATCATGTGCCGAAATTTTTTGCAGAATTTATTGAAATTAAGTCATAAATCCGATGAATATCTAGGTGCATTGGTAATTCTATTACAGACTAAACCCTTCCGAACTCTTGTTTAAACGCAAACCGTACAGTCCCTTTTCGTGTTTCCATTATCTTCAAAAGCGATTGTTCAAAAATAACTACTCCGAACAAATGAGTGCCTAATTCTAGAACTGTCTTCAAATTTAAAGTGAATACTATAGTTGTGCTTGAATGAATATATTCGAATATTTATTCAAACAATTGTTCAAATTGTCGAATATTTGATGTTTTTAGATTTTTGAATATTCGTTCAAATTGGAACGTCGGCGGTTTTAAAAAGTCGAATACTCGTTCGAATTCGAACATCGAAAGGGAGCCATATTCGAATATTATTCAAAAATAAAATATTTCAACTTTATTCGAATATCGAACCATTTTATTCGTATCGAATAAATTTCAAATCTTCAAGCCTGGAACCTGATTCGAGCAAATGATTCGACTCTTCGATTATTCGAATAAACGAAAAATGGGGCATATTCGATTTTCGATCATTCGAAAACTGATGTGCGGATAAATTCGTTCAGTAATCCGTTCGAACATTTTCCACATCGAGTTTATTCATTGAGTCATTCGTTTGGTAAAATTTCTGAAAAGCACAAGAACCTGATTCGAAAAATTGCTACACTAAATAAACGAAAAATTGGGCTTACTCGAATTTTCGGACGTTCGAAAAAAAAGGTGATGAGCGATAATTCGTTCGTTCATTCACTCGATATTTTTCGACATCGAATAAATTCGTTCGTTCATTCGTTCAAAATTTTTCGGCGTCGAATTTATTCGTTCATTCGATCGTTCGATAGATTTTGTCAAAAACACTAGTGGATACTCACCTCTGGATGGCATTAGTCAGCAAATTCGCGCTGCGAGTCCGAGTTCATTACGGTTAGTCCTTATTTTTCGCAATATTTCAGCACCTGTTCATATCAGCAGTCGAAGCTCATAGAATATCCTCCTTGCAGTGAGAATTCCGCAAGAAAACTTTCATTATCCATTATAGGTAAGTCAGATAAGATATGATGACACGCTATTGTTCAATTGAATATTACTGGTGATGGTATTCCCAGTCTCGTTAGCGCAGCTATTCCCTTCCAAATTCCTTCACTTTGCGATCTCTTATATTGTGTGCATGTTGTATTCTTTTAAGCTCTCTTACTGCATTATATTGCGAATGAGAATGATAAGTGACTATGTAGAGATGTTATGAGAATGATGATGATGATGATGATGATGTACCGTGGATGATGACATGGTTGTCAAACGTAGGCACGAAAATTAGTTTCCGTCGTTTTTTTTCGTCGTCGTCTTCTTCTTCCTTGTGACCGGTCGGTTCCTCTTGAAACGTTTGAGAGTTGTTTGTTCCGCTTTTGCTCTGTATGTCATTTTGTGAGATTCGTCGTCGGGTTCCAGCACTTCATTGTTGCGTTTGACGCTTACACGAAATTTTCTAGAGATCTCTTTCATTCTTCATCTCACCCTATGCATGGACATTTTTAAATCGACTTTTTACCTAACACTAAGCTTGAATTTCACAGTGTTTTCCTTGCCATCTGTCTGAGACATAAACGTTAGCATATGCTTCTGTGCGACGCGTCAATGCATTCTCGTTCCTCTTCCGAAGCGACATCAACCACAAGAATATGAGGTTTGTTAAGCCAATAGTATGTACACAGCATTTGAAAAGTGAAACAGTTTATGGTCGATGCCATATTCATGGTGCGGAGCTTGAATCCAGATAAGTTTAGATTCAAATTTCCCGTCATAGTAGGTTGATCGAAAAGTCTTGCAACACTTTACGCTACTGCCTGTTAAATTTGTTAAAGCTGTTACAGTATTGATCTTATGTGGTGACGTCACAGTACATTCTCGAAGCTTCCTCAAGCTATGTAAGGCCTCGTCGAGTAGGAATACTGCAACAACGTCAACGATAAGCAGCAGCATTCTTCGACCTATCGTCTACTACGAATTTCTGCAAGGCCATTCCGCAAGGACTGCAGCCTCCAACATCTGCGCTGCATTCAAGGAGGAAGTCATCCACTATTCCACAGTGGCTTGTTGGTATCAGCGATTCAAGGCTGGAGATATCTCTCTCGAAGATCGACCTCGTTCCGGACGCCCCTCTGTTATGGAAGAAGACAGCCTGCGCGAAGCCTTCAAGGTGAAGCCAAATTCAACCACTTGCGAATTGGCGGCGACACTTGGATGTACGCAAAGCACCGTTGTGGGGCAGCTGGAGATCCTTGGGTACCGCAAAGTTTTGTCGCCTTGGGTACCACATGAGCTGCGGGACTCTGACAAGGCATGCCGAATCAGTGCTGCTGAGTCGCTGCTTCTTCGCCCGCACAGAAAGGACTTTCTAAAGGACACTGTTAGCGCATGAAATCTGGGTTCTTTGTGTTAATCACACTCGCAAGAGCCAATTGCTCCCTCGCGGAGAACCGGCTCCAAGACAACCGAGACGTGGAGACCACGAAAAGAAGGTTCTTCTGTGTTGGTGTTGGAGCTCAGAAGGCATGCTTTACTTGGAGTTGCTGGATAGTGAGACCACAGTCCAGCAGCTGTCTACGCTACCCAGCTCCAGAGCTTGACCGACGCCATGCGCCGAAGATATCCAGAACGGGAAAATGTCTATCTACTGCGGGACAACGAGCCTCCTCATGTCGCAAAGTGAGTCGCGAGAAAATCCAGGAGTTAGGCTGAGAAGTTCGCCCCATCCACCGCACTCTCCAGACCTCGCTCCTTCTGACTACTACCTGTTCAGAGCTCTGAAACGGCATCTTCGAAGTGGAGGTTCCTGAATTCATTTCCTGACAGCCCTCGGAATTCTGGCGGAAACAAATTGAAAGGCTGTTTGAAAGATGGGGCAGGATCTTAGACTTGGGTGGGAATATATCCTGGGCTGAGTTTTTGTATATTGTATTATATTGTATTGTATTGTAATATTGTTCTGCTAGTGTTCCTAGACTTTTCGATCAACCCAATACCATCGTTCCGCTAGAGGTCGTGCTTTGCGTCCTTAAAAGCCAGAATCTTCTAGTAAACAGTTTTCTAGTAAATGATTCGATTCCTAGGACACAGAGATAAGATCAACCGCTAACGATGTTGTGGCCAGGCACAATGCTTCTCAGGAGCATGAGGAAGGTTCCGCAAAAGGGTAGAAGGAAAACCCATTCTCGGGCACGCGTGGCAAGAACAGTGGCAGCACATTTGTTTGAGAAAGGACAAATCCTCACCGAAGAACCTTATCGGCGAATTTCGCAGACTGTGATGAAACCGCGGAGGAAGACTGTAGCTTCAGAGAAGCCGTATGTATTATTCCAGCAGGACGGCGCATCGGCTCTCACGAGGTCCAAAACTGGCTGTCCGGTAACCTGGACTTGTTTTCGTCTAAGGAGTTCTGGACCCGAATAGCCCGGATATTGTGTTTGGAGCGTAGTCGAGAGGGTTGCTAAGAAGAGGAGCGTCCATAATGTCACATCCCTTCGCATCGAATTGAAGCAACATTCACAAATATGGACAGCACTCTTTCAAGAAAGCGTCCGAGCACTTCATATCAAGGACGGAGGCGATCATTGCTGCTGATTGAGAAAGTGATTTTCTATTTCATTTGTATTTTGCGATAAATTTGTTCGAAAAGAGAAAGTTTAGTTTGCCCGGATTTAATCGCCGCATCGGTTACAACAGGAGCGCGTGTAGCGCAGTCGGAGGAGGCGCCGGCTGTCGCGTGCACCCGATTCCAGGTTCTTGGATCGCATTTCCTGCTCAGGCCAACCAAGCCTTCCATCTCTCCGCGATACAGGAATTGATTCCAAACTTGTCTGGGAAGGGTAAAGCGCTGACTTGTTCATCGACTGGCCACCGAAAGTCATTGCATGGCCAAATAAATAGGCATTCATATCGCCTCCACGACATCCTGTAGAAGTAGAATGCGTGGCGCATCCAAAAACTGGTTGAGTAACGCAACCCTTTATCCTTTATCCTTATCGTTTACAAACCGGGCACGTGGTGGTACGTGGTTGCAAATTCATTCGCGTGGAAGCTTTTAAAACATGCGGTTATTCCGACAAAATCCGGTATGGTGTTCCGAAAATGAGGGTGAGAGCCAGCTTCTGTTGTAGAGTAAGGTCATGTCGTTTTCTCTCGGCCTCGGAATAGCAGAATTTCTGTTGTTAAGTGCATTGGCAGCAGGCAAGTACTATGATCTTAACGGCTCCAATTTAGCCATGTAGTTTTGCGTAGTTTATTTATTTATTTATTTTGATGCACACAAAGGTGAGCCTCACAAAAAAAGGATTGAAAAAAAAAACTCGGAATCAAAGTGCAGTTGAAAAAATTCTGAAGTATGATTACGGCAAACGAGTTCATGGCAAAGGAGTTTGATTTCTTATCGTAGTCGTATGTTACTATCGTGGTGTTGCTGATAACTATGTATGTCATCTGACGGTTGCCTCGTGATTAGATAAATGATAATTAAAATATTATTATATAAATAAAGGCTTGCTCAAAAATTATCAATTCAAAGAGTGTTTGAATTCGTCAACTTCAGAACTGATGGTGAGAATCATCCGTTTGTCACATTAAAGGGTAAAGGAGGGTGTTAGTCAGTCCCCATTTGGGATGCGCCATGTATTCTACATCTATGGAATATCGTAGGGGTAGCTTAGAATGCCATCGCGGTTTCAGGCCGATGGGCAATTTAGAGTTTTATCCTTCCCAGGCCTCATTCGTTGACTCCAGATGGATGCAATGTGACCCCGGTTGACCAAGGCTGAAATCCCGATCCAAGAACTTGGAATCGGGTGCACGCGACAGCCGATGCATCCTCTGACTGCGCTACGTCGTGGCCTATGTGGTATTATTCCTCTATGATCTCAATCATGCTGCCTGCCGGACTGCCGACTTTCAGAAATTCTAGTTCTTCAGCATTTTCTGCCATGCAACATGGGTTTTACCTTCGCTTTTTTATTCGAATTCCATCGAAACATTGATGGGCTGCTTTGTAACAACAATTCGAAAATTTCCCCACATAGTTAACAATTTTATAGTAACGTGATAGAGAATAACAAACTAACAATAATCACTAAAAGACAGGCAAATTGTGAGAGAGTTTCCGATGAATTGCAGTAGTCGTTAAAGCAAACGCATTTTATGACTCGAATGCCGAGGATCGACGTCTGTTCGCACATATCAGCACCTAAACTGAAGTGATGTAGATTGATGGAGACTGAACAAAGAAGCAAAGCAGAACTCGAAATAGATGACGTACCTCCTAATGGTAGTATGGCACATCCTCGAACCATGTACGCAATGCGTCGATCTTGGTCGTACCACATTCCCACTAAATGTCATCCTTTAAAGAACGCCAGTTATATTTATTCGTTTATACCATTTTTGCGTCGATTTGGACTTTTTTCAAATCAAACTGGTCACTTTCAAAACCAATTGGACACTTTTCAAATCAGTATGGACACTCTTCTAAGCTAGTCTAAGGCCTCGTGCATACTTCCCGTTGCCGCGATTCCATCGCGGCGATGAGTTTTGCAGAGCGACACGAAAGAATTTGAACTTCTCAGTGCTCGTCGCATCGCTCATCGCTTTGCAAGGGGGCGCGACGGCGATCCGTCCAGGACCAACGCTAAAAACCGCGCGCCGCGCGAAAAAGTATGCCATGCCATGCCGTCCGCCACTCTTGTGGCAGCTGCGCCGAAGTTTCCTTTGACTATTCGAACGGGTGCGGCGGAATGGCCATGAACTGAGTGCAGCGATGGAAGTATGCGCCCGGCCTAAGACTTTTGAAGTCAAAACGAATTCTTCCAAATCGAAATAAGCATCTTCTATATTAAACTAGAAAACTTCCAAAAAGGTTAGAATAATTTTTTGTTTAAGGAAAATATTAGCATTGCTTTCTTTGAAGTTTTAATTCACCTATCTAACAAGTCAACACATTGTTTTAAATTTTATAATCTTTTATTGTTTGAGGAAAAATAGTGGTTTAAAGCTCGTCTTAAAGAGCACTAAAGCGGCTATTTTTAATGCGAAAAGTTTACGCCATGCTATTCTTACTCTGTCGTTTCATGTATGTAGCATTTACTAAACTATCAATCAAATAAAAGTCACGATGAGCTTTTCGAGTGCATGGCGCGATCTGATCTTTTACTGCCCTGTGTTACCTCTCTGCTGTGCTTTAAGGCAAATTCTAATTTATTATTCTTCTTTAAATAAAACTCTTACACTTATTGGGGCAGGTAAACTAAACAATTTCAAAGAAAATTATACCAAACCTTCCCTGAAGGAAAAATTATTCTATATAGACTTCCATTCAATCAGCAGCTGTAAAGAGGATTTTATCAGATTACTAGACGGAAAAGATCAAGTAGAATAGAAAGGAAAAATGCAACCAAGCAAACAATATGATCACGTTATTACATCTGCTTTTTGAACTCGCATGAGCTCTGGTATTTCAGAAGCAACACAATACATGGCAACGACGTTTATATATTAGGTTGTCCCATAAGTCTTCGCCGTTTTTTTTTCAATGATTCACTGCAGATTTCGCCGGCGGTCTCTTGCATAGCGCTATACAGTTTTCGAAAGTAAATGATTTGCTCTATCAGAATTTGTATTGAATTTCTTTTTTATCATGAATTTTGTCAAATTTTAGGTCGTTGAAGTGAAAAGTGAAAAGTGAAAAAGTAGCCATTTGCGCATTTGTTCTCTCCGCTTAGGTTTGTAATTTTTTGCGCAGTTTTTTAAGCATTTGGAAGACAATATTCTGCACTACAAGAATATGTGTTAGCGATATTTGCTTATTTGTCCTTTATTGATTTTTAGGTCATCCGACGTCCGAAGGAGGATGGTTATTTTTGCCGACAGCTCCTGCTCTGTGGTTGGACTTTTTGAGTTGGTGTTATATGTCGTTTGAAAGAAAACGTCTTGCTCTATAAGAATTTGTGTTGCGTTTATTGATTTCTATTGAATATCGACAAAATGCCAAAAAGAGAAAAATCGTCTCCACCAACAACTCCTTCTCCTCCTTCAGTTGTTGATATTCGACGGGAGCCAATAAACGCGATACAAATTCTTACTGAGCAAGACATCGTCTTCGAAACGGCATATAACACCAAGCAAAAAAGTCCAATCACAGAACCGGAGTTTTGGTAATAATTCGGACGGAACAGTCGGAATTCCCAATTTGATGGACTAAAAATCAATAAAGGGCAAGTGAGAAAATAGGACCAACACATATTCCTGTAGTACAGAACATTGTCTCCCAAATGCTCGAAAAAACTGCGCAAAAAATTACAAACCTAAGCGGAGAGAACAAGTGTTAATGGCTACTTTTTCACTTTGTCACTTTTCACTTCAACGCCCCAAAATTGACAAAATTCATGGTGAAAAAAGAAACGCAATAAATGCTCTGATAGAGCAAATCATTCTCTTTCGAAAGGTCTGCAGTGCTATGCAAAAGACCGCCGGCGAAATCTGCAGTGAATCGTTGAAAAAAACGGCGGGGACATATGGGACAACCTAATATATGTATGAACCGTTTTCAAAACAATCTGGACAATTTTTATAGCAAGCTGGCCCCAACGCCCTCCCAACAAAACGAGTTTCTTCCAGACTGAAGCGTACACCGTCTAGGAATGTCAAAATGTCTGTCTTATGAACATTTACCATTGCTTTCTTAGAAATTCTATAGCTCATTTGCCTCAAAAAGGTGAGCACAGTTCCTGAAACCGTGTAGAATTTTTACTCTAAGGAAAATAATGAGTTAATGATAACCTTAGAAAGCAGGAAAGCAGCAAATTTTGTGTTTATTAGAAGAACAGCCGTGCTCTCCCCCACCACGTCGCAATGTTCCTTTGATTGACAGTGTATGTGCTGTTTACTCAAAACGGGGAAATAAGGATATGGTTGTTTCCTACATTTGCTTCTATTGGACCGTACACTAATGTGTAACTTCATCCAAATAGAATTTTTATTGCTTATCAAAGGAAAATACCGAAGTCCTGGATGAGAGCGTTGTGCATTCTACGTTTTTTTCAGAATATTTATTTATTTAGTCAATATATGTACAACTATGTAACATGTGCCGAGAGAATACATGAAAGCAGATTAATAGGCTTGAAGTAAACACTACAAAAGTAGAAAAAACAGAAAATGAATGAGAAAAGGGAAGAAGTGAAGACAGGGAAAGGAGCGACAGAAAGTGTGCTCGACTAGGAAAACATCTATGGATGTTTAGTATAAAGGAAAAAAGGATAAAGGACGGCGTTACTCAATCCCCTTTGGGATGCACTACGCATTCTGCTTCTACGGGGTGTCCTGGAGGCGATTTGAATGCGTATTTGGCCATACAACTTGCGGTGGCCAGCCGATAAACAAGTCAGCGCTATATCCTTCCCAGACAAGTCTGGTTTCAATTTACCAATCCCGGAGGGACGAAAGGCTTGGTTGGCCTAGGCGGGACATCCGAACCAGGAACCTGGTATCGGGTGCAGGCGACGGTCGGCTCCTCCTTCGACTGCGCTACACGTGCCCATATTTAGTATACAGGTTAATAATAATTTAATACACATAAAAATTGCTGCTTTCTTGCGTTTTGAAATGTGATCTAACTTTTTTGAAAATTTTGTGAAATTTCACCAATTCAGACTCAATCACTCACAAGCAGAAAATCAATAAACAGTACTCAGTTGTGATTCTCAAACTACACATATGTTCACTAAAGTGATGCTCATAAATCACAGATATTCCCATCAGAAGCCACCATGGCCAAGTTTTTTTTTTCATGGCCAAGTAATCAATAATATAATCGCTTGTCGAGAGTGGAAACATCCAGTATACTAGAGGTTGATCGCTTTCTTCATCTTAGAATCAAGTTTGAAAATTTTAAGAAACAGCAGCTGACGATGTTATAAGGATGATGAAACAAACTCATAAATGTTCATTTTGCAGAACCTTTAAATTGTATCAAGCATTTTATCTTCTTTATGTAATAGGAGGTAAGGGCGTGTGTAGCGAAGTCGGAGGAGGCGCGACTGTCGCGTGCACCCGATACCAGGTTCCTGGTTCGGATTTCCCGCCCAGGCCAACCAAGCCTTCCATCTCTCCGGGATCGGTGAATTGGTACCAGACTTGTCTGGGAAGGATAGAGCGCTGACTTGTTCATCGGCTGGCCACCGCAAGTCATTGTATGGCCAAATACGCATTCATGTCGCCTCCACGACATCCCGTAGAAGTAGAATGCGCTGGCGCATCCCAGAAGGGATTGAGTAACGCCTTCCTTTATCCTTTTATGTATTAGGAGGAAGAGATTTACAACCAACCAAAACGCGATACATTTCTACGTTGAGAAACACTTTCCATTAGTGAATCTGTACGCAGTAGGAAGTAGAATAGATTTCCGAGATTGTCAAATTCGATTATTTTGCTTCATAGCTATAAAATACCCGAAAACGTTTGAAATAGTCAAAGATGCAACAATGGATAAACATCGCACGAGCAGTTCAACACAGAAAGAACAAAAAAGACGTAAAGCGTAATAGCATTGATAGCCACGGGCAATTAGATACGGATAGAATAGATAGAAAACGGCGTTAACATGTTATGCTTCACTTTTGGGGTGCGCCACGCATTCTACTTCAAGGGGTATCATGGAGGTAATTTGAATGCTTGACTGGTCTATCTAAGGGAGCGTGCACCCGATAGTAGGGGCCGGATTCATCAACGACTAACCCGCGGGTATAGGGGGGGGGGGAGAGACACCCACGATGAAGTCTGCGTCTCTGACTCTTGCCTTATCTCCATGTGATTCTTACCTTATCTCTATCTCTTATACCCCGCATACCCACGGGTTTAATTGTTGATGAATCCGGCCCCAGGTTCTTTGGTCGAACTTCCCGCTCAGGCCAACCGTGCCTTCCATCCCTCTGGGGTCCGAGAACTGGTACCAGGCATCTCTGGAAACGATAAAGCGCTGACATGTATGGCCTCCACGACATCCCGTAAAAGTAGAATGCGTGGCGCATGTCAGAAGAGATAGAGTACTGCCGTCCTTTATCGTTTATACTTTTTATTAGGTCTATCCACAAGCTGCGTTGACTAGCCGATGTGCAACTCAGTGTTTTATCATTCCCAGACAAGTCTGGTAACATTTAACCTACCGCGGAGAAATGGATGGCTTTACTGGCCTGGGTGAGACCGGAACCAAGAATCCTCAACATTGGGGTCACTGGAAAACCCACGCCTCCTCTGAATGAGCTTCCAGTGTAACTAGATGACTGCGAAAATATTCTATAGAACATGCGATGTAAAGCAGCTACATATGTACCTATCCCTCTCGCCTCCCGCTGTGCATCTATAGCTCTAGGCCCTAGGTGCGGAAATTTCTAGGCGGCATCAATGTTATTGACCACATGCGTAGCTGAGGAGAAGATGAATGGAAGTTTTGCTTACTTTTGTCGACTCCTCCAGAATAGGCGGCGATCTTCACGCAGCCGAAGAAACCGTACTGACACGAAGTGGCGGTGTACTTGCATTCCTGACCTTGTGATGAATTACATTCATAGCATGTGATGCACCAAACATGGGCTAATTGGAGCGATAGCAGAAGAGAGCATCGAATTGCCCTCATCATCATCATCATCATCATCTGTAATGAAGACGACGTTGGAAGGAATCAGCGGCGTCTCATCACCTCGTCAGAAGGTTGGAGAGGAGGTGAGGCGAAGTTGGCTGGAAATCGTCGGCAGGCTTGACCGGCGCTGAAGATTCTAAAGACGAGACACATGGGTCGCATTGAAGCCAAATGTTTGTTAACCAATACGCGAATGGTCATGGGTACGACGACCAGTGTGACTCATTCGCTTTCCAAGCAGGCAGTCGTGTTTGACGTGTATACGATTTCTTCGAGTGCAATACCTATGACGTGAATGTAAGAAATGGATTCTTCTTCGACCAGCGTCTTGCCCATGTGGTACAATTCTTAGACTGAGAGTGAGTATCAAAGATGCAGGGTCACAGCAGACGCTTACAGGTTACTAGTACAGGGTACGTGAAAAGTATTGACGCACCTACTTTTTGTTTCAGCTCCAGCTTTCTCTTTCTACCCCTCTAGGTTTTTGAGTGCTATTTTTGTTGTCTGTATTGTGCTCAAAAAACACTCACGAAAAAACTCAAGAAACATGACCGTCATCGTTACGGTGGCCTTTTCTGTCTGTTACCCAAAGAGCTGAATATTTCCCTAGCAAGAAAATTAGGCGCTGTTCGAATGGTTGTTGAGGTAAGAGGTCAGCAACCCAAACGTCATAACAGATGATGATTACAATATGTTCAAGCATGATAACGTTCAAATCCAAAATTATCAATCTCTGTCCGATAACGGCAATCAGAAAACGCGCGCAGGTGTGGACAGCTTCTCAGACGAGCACAGCTTAAACGAGAATCCGCTGGATTACTCTTTTTAGGCGATTTTGGAGAATGAGGTCTGGGCTAATTTCAACAGAAGTGACCAGTCGCAGAAGGCTACCCTGTTCAAAGCACGGGACGAAGTCCAAGCGAGTACATGCGGCCCGTGCTCATGAATTTTTCCGTCGTTTTCGCTCCTGTATTCACAGTAAAGGAGCCAATGTCAATTACGAGTTACTCTATCGTGTTTGCAAGATCATTTTCCATATTTCTTAAGTGAATATTTTAAAACTTACGGCGCATTACTACTTCCATAACCTCCATTTACTGCGTCAGTACTTTTTACGCACCCTGTACACCGCCTAAGATCATCATGTAACTACTCCAAAATTTCACAAAATCCTTCTTAAAACTGGTTTTTCCGAAATGCTTCTGTACTCCCCCTAGGTTCTTATAGGGCGCGTTGTGGCGCAGTCGGAGGAGATGGCGACTGCCTCGGAAACTCCGATTCAAGATTCTTGGTTCGGATTTCCCGCCACAGCCAACCAAGTGTTCCATTCCCCTGTGGCGATGAATTGGTACTGAAGTTGTTTGGGAAGGATAAAACACTGTTTTGTATCGGCCACCGCAAATAATTGTGTAGGCCAAACATGCATTCGAGTTGCCTCCACGACATCCCGAAGAAGTATTAGGTTGTCCCATAAGTCCCCGCCGTTTTTTTTTTCAACGATTCACTGCAGATTTCGCCGGTGGTCTCCTGCATAGCTTTCGAAAGAGAATAATTTGCTCTATCAGAAATTATATTGCATTTCTTTTTCATCGCTTGCTTCACTTTGAACTACCATAACTGTTTCGAAACTCATCGGATTCAGTCGATATAAGCACCGCTCGATTCAGCACACTTTTTTCAACAGGCCAAGTGTCGACCTATTCCATCAGCGAAACGACTAGATGGTCGAGATTCGAGAAAATCCACGAAAGCAGTTTTGGCTTGGTCATGAGTGGTGAAGGTTTTACCAGCGAGAAGTTCTGAAAGAGTTTGAAAAGGTGGTAGTCGGTTGGTGAGATGTCTGGAGAATATGGCGCGTGACGCGAACTTCAGCCCTTAATTCGTTAAATTTTCGAATAGTGATTTTTGGAACGTGTGGACGGGCATTATCGTGGAGAAGAATCGGTCCTCTTCTTCTGACCCGTGCTGGCAGCGTGACGCAGTTTTCGGTACATTTCGTCGATTTCCTTACAGTAGGACTCTGTTGTGATCGTTTGGCCTGGTGCCAAAAAGTTGTAATAGATCACACCAGCCGCCGACCACCACACAGTGACCATTACATTTTTTGGTGGAGGTTCGCCTTTGGAAAATGCCTATGGGGTTCGTGGGCGTCCAACCACTGTCCGTAACGTTTCCTGTTATCAAACAGAACCCACTTTTCATCACAAGTGGTGATTCGACCCAAAACGGGTCGGTTTTATTGCGTAAAATTAGAAAAGAGCAGATCTCTAAGCGTGACAATTTTCACTTAATTCGGGGGCACCTACTTTTCGAGCTTTTCACCTTCCCAAGGCGTTTCAAAAAAAACCGCAACAGCAGCTTTGCTGACGTCTAGCTCTTTCGCGATCCCGTGAACTGTTTGGAATGGTTCAGCTCCCACCAGTTCTTTCAACTCGTCGTCCAGGATCGCTCTAGGTCGACGGCTACGGGCTCATCTTCAAAGCTGAAATCTCTGGTCCGAAGTTTGCTGAACCACTGGAGCTGTCGCTACAGCGACTTTCATTATTGTTGTAGTCGGCTTTATTGTATAAGAACTTATTCAATCGACCATTGGAAATGTTTCTCACAGTTATCAGGAGAGCTGATCTCTTCGTCGGCGCCGGCAAATACCACTCTTTCTCTAACACACATATAAGCAGTGGTGCAGGAGGCGGGACCAGCTCTTCAATTATGCAGGCCTGGGCGTCAGAAGCCCATTTCTTTATTTTCAGCATTTTTTCTCAAGTTATTTCACTCAATCTCAAGTTCACTTATCACACCTATCGTTTCTGCACTGTTGATCTATCATTATGTTGGTTTAATTACCCAAGTTTGAGGTAGTAAACGTCTGTTGCGTTCGACTTGTGACGACAGTCCGCGTGGAATGGTCAAATTACCACAACGGCGAGCAGTCTAAGTGAAATTCTCAAGTGATAGACGGTTCTACTAACTCAGCACAGGAGCACAGTGCTTTCTCCAACACTAGTAGGCCCCACACTTGGCTGATTTGGCGGGCTGTCTCAGCTTTTGATTGTCCCAATTTGAAGTTAAAATGAAATATCCTTCGGAATTGCTCCTTCTACCTACTTTAATAAGCCATTTAAGAACAGAAATATAAAACAACGTTGATACATAAATCATTTAGTCAGATTAATCGAAAAATTCTGTACAGAAAGTATTAGGTTGTCCCATAAGTCCCCGCCGTTTTTTCAACGATTCACTGCAGATTTCGCCGGCGGTCTCTTGCATAGCGCTGCATAGCTTTCGAAAGAGAATGATTTGCTCTATCAGAACATTTATTGCATTTCTTTTTTCATCATGAATTTTGTCAATTTTCAGGTCGTTGAAGTGAAAAGTGAAGAAGTGAAAAAGTAGCAATTTGCGCACTTGTTCTCTCCGCTTAGGTTTGTAATTTTTTGCGCAGTCTTTTATAGCACCTGGAAGACAATGTTCTGTACTACAACAATATGTGTTGCTCCTATTTTTTCACTTGCTCTTTATTGATTTTTGTCCATCAAATCGGGAATTCCGACTTTTCCGTCCGAACTTTTACCAAAACTCCGGTTCTGTGGTTGGACTTTTTTGCTTGGTGTCATATGTCGTTTGGAAGAGGATGTCTTGCTCAGTAAGAATTCGTGTCGCGTTTATTGGCTCACGCTGATTTCTGTCGAATATCAACAACTGAAAAGGAGAAAGAGTTGTTGGTGAAGAAGATTTTTCTCTTTTTGGCATTTTGTCGATATTCAAGAGAAACCAATAAACGCAACACATATTCTTATAGAGCAAGACATTTTCTTTCGAATGACATATAACACCAACCCAAAAAGTCCAACCACAGAGCAGGAGCTTTCGGCAAAAATAACCATCCTCCTTCGGACGTCCCAATTTGATGACCTAAAAATCAATAAAGGACAAATGAGCAAATAGTACTAACACATTTTCTTGTAGTACAGAACATTTTCTTCCAAATGCTATAAAAAACTGCGCAGAAAATTACAAAACCTAGGCGGAGAGAACAAGTGCGCAAATGACTACTTCTTCATTTTTTCACTTTTCACTTCAACGGCCTAAAAATTGACAAGATTCATGATAAAAAAAGAAATGCAGTGCATGTTCTGATAGAGCAAATCATTCTCTTTCGAAGGCTATGCAGCGCTATGCAAGAGACCGCTTGAGAAATCTGCAGTGAATCGTTGAAAAAAACGGCGAAGACTTATGGCACAACCTAATATTAGACTGCGTGGCGTATCCTAAAATTGATTAACGACGTCCTTTATCCTTCGTTCTTATCTATGTATGAAGGGCTGCAACCGATGAAGCTATTAAATAAATTCAGCTTGGGCTTAAGCATGAGAGTGCAGTAATGAAAGATTTAGTGGCGTAGAAATTGAAAGGTTTACACCATACATCTATCTAGAAATCAAATTTTAAACTTGATTGAATGAATGTATAAGCTCTAAAAGCTTGTTACAGTTGTGCCGTAAACTGACCATATCACTGGATTCGGCTACTTTCAAAAAAAAATTAAAAATCATAAATAAAGAGGAAAATCCCACTTCTGTTTCGTTTCTGTTCTTATTTGGATGTAAAAAAAATCAAAGAACGTAAGAGCTTTCTTAGAACTCCTCATTAAAGAGAGAAGCTCTAATGTGTATGCAGAAGATAAACATACCTGAGTATGCAGCCAAACCACATCCGCTCCTGGCGTGCGACAGTCGCGATCCTCAAACGTAGGTAATTAAACCTTTAGAATTTCGAAGTTTTTTAGAACTAAATAAGAGCACAATATCAACTGCCTCCTTGTGGGCCACTGTTTTTCAGCATACTGCTGTCCTTCGACGTCGGAAAGGTTAATTAAGTGTTTCACCCCCTGTGTTAGTGAACAACCAGTTGCTTCATGATGCGGCGAACACGGCTCATCTGGTTGTATAGTTCTCCGTAGAGGTTATGTTAACTGCTCTAAATCCATGCTCCCTCACTATGTCTTCTTCCACAAAAGGCTGATAACCTGGGTCAATCTTTTCTCCATCATTGAAAGCATTCGTCATGAACGGCATCTTCTTCAGACCTGTTCTCAATTATAACGTCCAAATTCTGCAGATGTGACACAGGTATCGTTCAAGGCAATTTAAATTCAGACGACGTGCTACGGACGACGACCTGTACAGGTGTCTAGCAGCAAGTATCCACATTCAGAAGACGTCGTGCAACGAGCGCCCGAATTCAGAAGAACTGGTATAGACGTTGTGTACCGAGCATCGCGATTCAGAAGACATGCTACAGACGTCATCGGCTATCCTGCATAGCAAGAGGGAGCGGGTTTGCATGTCATAGGGCGTGAGGGGGGAGGAATTACTATTGCATTACAGGAATGGCTTTGCCACCGTACAGTAGGTGATATCGAATGCTTAGAAGAATGTCGAAGTTGACGTGAAAATGGCATATCTCTATGAATTTCTCTTTTTGCTCTACTTTCCTAATTTCTATTTTTTATATTTGGTCGAGAATTGCATAAATTTTGAGAATTCGCTGACTCGCTCCTACGCACTTTTCAGGTTCTTCGCTCAGCACGACTTCTCCAAGCTGTGATTCACATACATATGCTTTATTCGACAAGGAAGTCGGATAATATTTTCAGACCTTCACTCTCTCCATGATGCCGCTTTTGTAGCCGCATTCGTAGAGATGTTCTTTTTTCAGCCGTTCACCGACCTCATATCGCGTCAGAAAGGAAGAGCGATTAGAGGGTTGTTGGAATTAGTGAGTGACTGAGTTGTTGTGGCGCCAACGTGTATTAGGGAGAAGTGTATAGCCAGCTTTCAATGGAGGGAAACAGCAGTTTCCAAGCGTGAGGAAGAATATCATGACGTTGTGATGACGTCATTCCCCTGAAGTAGCTCATCGTTCATTGTCTGAGTTCCATTGGCTTATAGAGGGTATGTAAGCAGACCATCAAAAGCTAAGCAAGGCTATCGCAGGGTTTTCTCTTCAGGTCAACATCGCCCCTCGGCTGAAACGTATATGTTTGTGTCTGCAGAGAAGCGGCTCAAGCAACAGATCAGACTAGAATAAAGCATAGAAGCTGCCGATTCGCGTAGCACCTTTCTGAAATCAAATCGTCAACTGGAACCAGCTTCCCTCCAGTTGCAAACCCTGTGTGTGTGGTTTCTTCAAGGCCCATTAGCTTCCACTGATGAGCAATGCTATTGCCTCTTGTTTCGGAGTCAGGACTTTGCTACTACAATACCGGCCGCGTCTTCTAGCCTTTTGGCGGAAAAGTGCAAAAAGAATTTGCTGCCGCTTTTTGTGGAAAGGAAGTTTTAGGTTGTCCGGAAGGTTCTCAGCGTTTTGTGTTATCATTCTTCATTGGTCTATTATCAAGTAAAAATTCAACTTGTATTGCACATTAATGCTACTTTCTGTACAGAATTTTTCGATTAATCTGACCAAATGATTTATGTATCAACGTTGTTTTATATTTCTGTTCTTAAATGGCTTATTAAAGTAAGTAGAAGGAGCAATTCCGAAGGATATTTTATTTTAACTTCAAATTGGGACAATCAAAAGCTGAGACAGCCCGCCAAATCAGCCAAGTGTGGGGCCTATTAGTGTTGGAGAAAGCACTGTGCTCCTGTGCTGAGTTAGTTAAACCGTCTGTTACTTGAGAATTTCACATAGGCTGCTCGCCGTTATGGTGATTTGACCATGCCACGCGGATTGTCGTCACAAGTCGAACGCAACAGACGTTTACTACCTCAAATTTGGGTAATTAAACCAAAGTAATGATAGATCAACAGTGTAGAAACGATAGGTATGATAAGTGAACTTGAGATTGAGTGAAGTAACTTGAGAAAAATGCTGAAAATAAAGAAATGGGCTTCTGACGCCCAGGCCTGCATAATTGAATAGCTGGTCCAGCCTCCTGCACCGCTGCTTATATGTGTGTTAGAGAAAGAGTGGTATTTGCCGGCGCCGACGAAGAGATCAGCTCTCCTGATAGCCGTGGGAAACATTTCCAATGGTCGATTGAATAAATTCTTGTACAATAAAGCCTACTACAAATATAATGAAAGTCGCTGTAGCGACAGCTCCAGTGGTTCAACAAACTTCGGACCGGAGATTTCAGCCTTGAAGATGACCCCGTAGCCGTCGACCTAGAGCGATCCTGGACGACGAGTTGAAAGAACTGGTGGGAGCTGAACCATTCCAAACAGTTCACGGGATCGCGAAAGAGCTAGACGTCAGTAAATCTGCTGTTGCAGATGATTTGACACCCATGGGAAGGTGAAGAGCTCGAAAAGTAGGTGCCCCACGAATTGAGTGAAAACTGTCACGTTTAGAGATCTGTTCTTCTCTGCTTTTACGCAATAAAACCGACCCGTTTTGTGTCGAATCATCACTTGTGATGAAAAGTGGATTCTGTTTGATAACAGTACACGTCCTGGACAGTGGTTGGACGCCGACGAACCCCAGACATTTTCCAAGGCGAACCTACACCAAAAAAGGTAATGGTCACTGTGTGGTGGTCGGCTACTGCTGTGACCCATCACAACCTTTTGGCACCATGCCAGGCCATCACGGCAGAGTCCTACTGTAAGGAAATCGACGAAATGCACCGAAAACTGCGTCAATTTCAGCCAGCATGGGTCAGCAGAAGAGGACCGATTCTTTTGCACGATAACGCCCGTCCACACGTTCCACAAATCACTATTCGAAAATTGAACGAATTAAGGGCTGAAGTTCCGCGTCACGCGCCATATTCTCCAGACATCTCACCAACCGACTACCACCTTTTCAAACACTTTCAGGACTTTCTCGCTGGTAAAACCATCACCACTCAAAAGGTAAAACCATCACCATCTCAAGCCAAAACTGCTTTCGTGGATTTTCTCGAATTTCGACCATCTAATTGTCTCGCTGAAGGAATAGGTCGACAGGTGGCCTGTTGACAAAAGCGTGCTAAATCGAGTAGTGCTTATTTCGACTAAATCCGATGAGTTTTGAGACAGTTATGGTAGTTCAAAGTGAAGCACTCAAAACGCTGAGAACATTCTGGACAACCTAGTACATAGGGGAGATTTAGCGGATTGTATACTGCCATAGGGCACGTGGAGCGCAGTTGGAAGAGGCGCCGGTTATTGCCTGTACCCGATACCAGGTTACTGGTTCGGATTTAGCGTCCAAGCCAACCAAGCCTTCCATCCCTCCGGCGTCGGTGAATTGGTACCAGACTTGTCTGGGAAGGGTAAAGCGCTGACTTGTTCATCGGCTGGTCACCGCAAGTCATTGTAGGCATTCAACTCGCCACCACGACATCCTGTAAAAGTAGTATGCGTGGCGCATCCCAGAAGGGATTGAATAACTCCATCCTTTATCCTTTTATCCTTTATACCGCCATAGCTAGATCGCGAACGACGCTAGCATGCGCTAATATAATTGCACAAACACTTCATTCTATACATTACAGAAGCGAACAATCAAGAAGTTGAAAAGAAGTCGACTCCTTTAATTATAATAAGAACACCGATTGAAATCTGCTACGTATTCAAACCAGTTGGGGGACCATGCATAGTTCTGCCAGTGCCCCTGTTTGCCGTTCGCACGACTCAGACCAATTGTCTACGAACCACAACGCTAGGTGTAGCCGAGAAGAGGCCTCTTCAAAGGTGTGCGTAGCGAGCGGTCAGGTCCCGGCTCCATTGTACGGCCCCCGCCCCGCTATTCATCGAGATCTCCATTATTTTTGCGAGGAGGTTGTAGGCGGGTGGCATCGCACCTTCTTGCTCGAATTAGCAACATCTCTGAAGGCCACCACCACGAGGTCATCCAGCATGGCTAGCCTAGCCGAACACGCACTGCATACGTCCCCCATAATCATCGGACATCTACAGTATCGCCGGATAGCGCCGACAGCCGCAGTCTCTATAGGATGGCCAGTGGCTAGATGTGATTTTTGCTCTGGTTCATTCCTTGAAGAATAAAGAAGTGGAGATGTTCACCCAGGAATTCTTTACAAGCCAAGCAACACGAAGCTCGTCTCAATTTAGATGGGTTCACATATTGTTCTTATATGTTTGTTCATTTATTTATTATTTATACCCGTGTACCGCAGTCAGAGGAGGTGCCGCCTGTCGCGTGCGATATCAAGTCCTTGGTCCGACTTTCCTGGCCAGGCTAACCAAGCCTTCCGTCCCTCAGGGGTCAGTGAATCAATTGGTAGCAGACTTCCGGTTCCGGCTGTCGCGTGCACCCGATAACAGGTTCCTCGTTCGGATGTCCCGCCCAGGCCAACTAAGCCTCCGCGGTCGGTGTCAGACCTGTCTGGGAAGGATAAAGCTCTAACTCTTTCATCGGCAGGCCCCGGCAAGGAAGTCATTGGGTGGCCAAATACGCATTCAAATCGCCTTGACGACATACCGTAGAAGTAGAATGCGTGACGCATCCCAAAAAAGATTGAGTAACGCCGTCTTTTATCCTTTTATTTATTTGCATAATAGTACCCACAAAATAAGCACAATATGGACAAGGCGACGTGTGTCCTCTTTGTATAATAGTCCACATTCCAACTCAATCAAAGACGTATGTAGCATCGCTGTCTGGAAAACAGAAGCTGCCGGTTCAAGTCCCGCCTGGCAGAGGAGTTTTCACCGCAACTAAACATCCATCTAACAGCTTCCACTCCCCCTATAACAACCGCCCTGTGCTTAAGGAAAAATGTGAAGCAACTCTCCACTAATTTGACGCCACTGTCAGACCAACAGAGTGTAGTGCACCCTTCGACTAGGATAAGGATAAAGGTTAAAGAACGGCGTTACTTAATCTCTTTTGGGATGCGCCACGCATTCTACTTCTACAGGATGTCATGAAGGCGATTTGAATGCGTATTTGGTAATGGAATCACTTGCGATGCCCGGACGATGAACAAGTCAGCGCTCTGTCCTCCCCAGACAAGTCTGGAGCCAAATCACCTACTCCGGAGGGATGGAGAGTTTAGTTACCTTGGGAGGGAAATCCGAACCAAAAACCTGGTACCGGGTGCACGCGACAGCCAGCACCTAGTCCGACTGCGCTACACGCGCCCCGACTAGGATAGATCCTATTAATCTTGCAGTTTCACCTAGTAGTTGGCGTGAGTTTCGTCCAAAGTCATTCCGTGCCATGATGCATTCGTTAATACTGCTCAGCGTCCCTATCCTATGCCGCGATTAAGTGACGCGATGGTGCATCAGTCTTCCCGCACAGTTCCTAAATATCTATCTCGGAAACACTTCCGTCGGCCAATTCCATGCAATTCACCTCGCCGTTCCAGAAGAACGTCTCGTCTCTGGCCTCTGATGCCCCAAAGTAGCGTTCATTCTTCCTCCAGCAGAAGATCCCGTCGTTGTTGCGACAACCGCCGGTCGAGGTCGGCTCCTAGGTACCGACACAGCGTCGTGGTCCCGTCCAACGAGCGTAACCATGTCAGTGGGGTCGTTGGCCGGCTGAGGAGCAACGGCTGGCGCTGAACTTCCCGCGGCGACTTCGGCGGCGGCAGTGGCATAGGTGCAGCAGAGCGGTGCCGAATTTTGCTCGCGGGGGTGGCGGCATAGCGAAACAGCCAGCCAGCCGATGCGTATTGGCAACCCTTTTTGAGAGGCCGGTTTTCGGGTGCTGGAGGTGGTGGCGGTGGGGCGATGGTGGTAGCTGCCGGCTGAATCGACGGCGGGGCAAGAGTACGAGCACATGACGTAGTCGACTTCCATCGAGGGCACACAGGCACAGGCGCACCCCATCGCCCACAAAACACGGTGTTGAGCCATGGCGGGACCGACAGGGGACTGACTGACTGACTGACTTGGCTGACTGGCAGCAGGCAGGTGATGGTGGTGTTGGTGGTGTGTGGGTAGAAGGAGGGCAGACAGGCAACAGCAGCAGCATCAGCATCAGCATCAGCAGCAGCGGCGGCGGCGGCAGGCAGGCAGCCAGGCAGGAGGCAGTCAGGCAGGCGGCTAATGCATATAGCGAATTTCTGAAAACCGGTTCCTTTGCCGCTAACACATGCTACTGCAGTTCTCTTCACAACACCAACCACAGACAAAACTTTCAGAGGTAACGCCAGTCATTCACCTCCACTCTCCGAGCTTCTCGGCCGTCAGTCGGATTGCTTCTGATCACTTACCTCATGTGTCTTCTGCGACAAGCTTCAGCCATTGAGTGCATTACTTCCTTATTCTAAGGACCAAGGCTGCTCAATATGCACTATTGAATCGACTGCCTGCGTCTTATTGATGAGTTCCGCTTAATCTACAGCAGAGACTTTATCAACTTGCTCCAACATGGGCTTGTCCTTCACAACGTCTTCTGGGTAGAAAAGTACACCTCTCGTAGCAAAACATGTCGTTCTCGTTAGATTTTGATCACGTGCACACCTCAACCACGGACTTATTGCCCTTCTCGGGACATCATGGGAACTATACCTTAGAAATGCGTTGTATTAAGCAATAGATGACTTTATCTGCTAAACATTCGATTGTTCCTCCGATGAGTTCATTAACCTGTCGATGAATTTCATACATCAAGTAGCTGACATTCCGGGATTTATCCTAGTCGGGAGGAGCAACCTTAATGTGTCCACTGCGTACATCATTCCATGTCATACAGGCACATCCCTTGATTACATATAAAACCCTCGCACCATAGAACAGCTTCTGAAGGTTTCGTAGGACGTCAGGGAATGAATTGGAGACACGAATCACTATGTGCTCCCTCCCCCCCCCCCCCCCCCCCCGATTGGGATAGATCCAGGTTGTAATCCTTCAGCATTCGTTCAATATTTTGTACTTTTTAGAAAGCAGAAGGCTTGCTGTTTTCAATTATTTGTGTTCCCAAGGAATAGTTTTCTAGAGCAAATTTTTCTGTATCATTTGCATTGCGATTATCCCACATCTAGCTTTATCGGTAGCTTAAATCGAACAAGCTGGGCTTGCTGCTGGCTGAACGTTAAGCTGATCTTATGAAGAAGTGGGGTCTATAACGGTTTTTGGGTTGGATGAAAAGACAATTTTTGATTTTTCTGAATTTCTGAATTTCTAGCAAATTCTGAGCTGAATTATGTTTTTTTTAAAGCAAATCTTTCCTTACAACATATGATTCGCCGTTTTCTCGTGTGCTTTTCCTACTTTATTTCTGCCAACTTTGCAAGTGATTAGTGCCATGAATTCAGCGTTTTCAAACGGCTTCTTCATACCGGCTCAATAAACATATATGTATACGGTCATTAAAACTGGATTGATCCTATAGAATACTAGCAATGTATCAAAGCTTTAATTGAAGGCGTTTTCAAGCCCTAAATGTTGACTTAGCAAACTCAGTCGTTTCCGAGGTAATGACAGCGTGAGCTGAAGCTAATTGAAGTTATTTCTAAAATTTGAAGCAAATTCGAGGGAAGGATATTGTTTTCACAGCATTCTGATTTTCATAGCTTATGAATTAAATTGCACCAATACCTTTTACATCTGTTTCTTTGTATAATCCAGTGCGTTATTAACTTTGCTGATTTTTATATTTCTTCTATATTAATACAATAAAGGGCGCGTGGAGCGCAGTCGGAGGAGGCGCTGGCCGCCGCCCGCGTCCTATACCAGGTACCTGGTTCGGATTTCCCGCCCATGCCAACCAAGCCGTCCATCCCTCCGGGGTCGGTGAATTGGTATCAGACCTGTCTGGGAAGGATAAAGCGCTGACTTCTTCATCGGCTGGCTACCGCAAGTCATTGTATGGCCAAATACGCATTCAACTCGCCTCCACGACATCCTGTAGAAGTAGAATGTGTGGCGCATCTCAAAGAGGATTGAATAAAGCCGTCCTTTATCCGTATCCTTAATACAACGAAACCATAATCCTTAAGTTATTACAATTATAGGAATCTTAATTATTATTATGGAGTTCCAAGTTTTCCGATTGTAATGAGAGCTAGATATTTTCTCTTGAGTTAGCTTCAATTTTTAGAAAATACAAAAGCTTCCCGTCGTTCAAAGAAATATGCTGCCTTGTAGGGTTTCCCTAATCTTTTGACATTTGC
Source organism: Heligmosomoides polygyrus polygyrus (assembly GCA_947396885.1). Lineage (NCBI taxonomy): Eukaryota > Metazoa > Nematoda > Chromadorea > Rhabditida > Heligmosomidae > Heligmosomoides > Heligmosomoides polygyrus. Next base: position 89,500,459 of record OX377206.1, read on the forward strand.
CCAATTATTGAGTTGATCGATAATGAATGTCGTTTGCTCTCATATATGGCGTGAAATGTATATTTCTACGCAGTAGTGATTGTGTTACTTCGTCTGAATCACCTTCCGCCCCGTTGATCATTGACTTGCTCGAGCGGGCGCCAGCAGCGTCTCAGTTCCTCCCTGTCGAATGCCAGAGTGCTCCAATGGATCCTCTTCTCTCGAGGGACACGATGAGCGTCATATCGTTCGTTCAGGGCATTCACGCAAACGTCCGATCAGCGCGGTTGACATCCCGCGGAATCCAGTCGGTAACGGCTCTCGTCCAGCGGGTATTTGCAACGCACATTACGTGGCCGGCCCACCTAATTTTCGACGACTTGGTCCATGCGACAGCGTCTCTGCTCTTCGATTGTTGAACGATATATACAAAACCAAATTTTCTGTTCAAAAACTTCATTACAAGAAAAAGAAAACTAGAAACTGATGCCACATCCATCTAGCCCTGACTTCGTTGGCACCATCAGACTATGTACCACTTGTTTCGCTCCCTTCAAAACCATTTGAATGGTAAAACTATTGATTCCCATCAAGCTGCTAAAAGAAAGTTGCACCAACTCCTCGCTTTTTAAATCCAAGGCTTCTTGAAACGTGGAATTTCTCAACTTATGGGAAGATATCAAGAGGTCCTCCAAAAAATGACCAATATATGTACAATTGGTTGATTTTTGGAGTTAATATAAATAAATTCACTTGGAAAATATGAAGAAATTCGACGATAATTATCGAACAACCCAATTACTTTGCAGTAAGCTCCTGGTTTGCTTTTCCCGCTATCCAAATCTTTCAGACTTTACACTTGTTTTGTTAGGATCTAGAATACGGCTATAAAACTCGCCGCTTAAGAGGTCGGCTGGTTACGCAAGGAGCGATTCGATGCCTTCCGACGAAAAACCTCTGGTCGTCTCCGTTACCGTATCTCTCAGTCAGCAGCGTGTTCGTTCGCTTTCACCTTGTCTTTGACGACACTTTCTCTCTCTCTCTGATTGGAAACCTTTAAACACGACTTCCTCTAGGCAGTTCTGAAAACCACCGTGGAATCTTTGATTACTCTGTGTTACCGAGATTATAGGGATAATAGCCATATTGTAAAATATTGTAAAAGTAACAGCACTGAAAAACCGAAACTTCTGCCGTAATGTCATTAGAAATGAAGGGCAGTTGAGAACAAATTTTGTCTTCACGAAGATTTTCAACAAGGACAAGAACAAGGCGCTCAAGTCCTTAAAAAGAACGAATTTTTCTGCTTATCTTTTAAACATTTTAGAATTATTTTTATGTATTGTTTGAAAGTGCCAGATTCAGGCTCTATTCTGCGTTCTGGAGTAATGAAATAGACGTACTTCCATGTGATTAGGGTGGTCGATATTTTTTCGGTAAATATTGCCAATCGCCGATTGGAACGCCTGATCATTCTGAAGATCATTTAAAAAAAACATATTTTTTATCACTTTGTGTTAAGCAGGGTTTGGAATTTTATAGGGTGCAATATCACTTTCTGATGTTGTTTCCTGCAGAAGAGAGAAAAATATTTTCGTGGCCGTAAGAAGCTGTTTTTCAAGTTTTTCAAAAACCTTGTTGTCGCAAGCTGTCTTCTCCAATTTGATGCTTATTATATGCTGCTTGGATTTTTTTTTTGAATTTCAGTTGCTTCCTTTGTCCTGTTAAGGTTCAGCTATTAGTTGTTTCGGATGTATCCTAGTCGGGCGGGGCACCGCTTAGGTGACAGTTCCGTCCAGTATCACACGACACGAAACCACATTCTTTGAGTTCACATAAGTGTCGTCCAATCATTGGGCAGTAGCTGGAGCTCTGGGAAAAGTTCAAGGGAGGGAGTATAGAGGGAAAGCACCGTATACCCAACTCCGACTAGGATAGGGCTATTTTTCACACGATTTTTGTAAGTGCTATTTTTGGTCTTACGCATCCGTTATTCTTGACAATTTCGATTTCCACGTGTGTATATCGCAATCAATCAATAAATAAAGTACAAGCATCAATTATTTATTCCTTCTGGGATACGCCACGCATTCGACTTCTTCGAAGTGTCATGGATGCGATGAGTATTTGGCTATACGATGCGGTAGCCAGTCGATGGGAAATTCAGTACTTTATCTTTCCCCACAAGTCTGGTACCAATTCACCAATTCCTGAGGGATGAAAGGCTTGGTTGGCCTGGACGGGAAATTCGAACCAGGATCCTGGCATCGGGTACAGGCGATAGCCGGAGCCTCTTCCGACTGCGCTCCACGCGTAATAAATAAATAAATAAATAAAAATTAAAAACGGAATGATTAGTGCAATTTTGTGCTTTGAAAAGATATTTGAAAATTGTGAAAGGTTAGAGGTATCAAAATAGAGTATCCTCTCTCTATTTTGAAGATACCGCAAGGATGACCACGTAATCTCCTCCTACGGACCCCATTGTGGGAGAAGAACGAATATCTCTACCTTCCCTTCGAGCAAGGTACTGTAGATTATAGAAAGTCATCTATCCGACTAAAACATTTTCTCCTGCAACTGCTCTGAAACGCCTTGTAAAATCTGACATCCTTCACAATATTTCTTGAATTGCAGTTCTATTATTGAACGAATACCAATGTAGTAAGCAAGGGCAAGACAAGCCTTTGCTATATCTCACTTTTACAGTTTTTTAATACTTTTTTTAAAGCACGAAAACTGTGCTTATGACTATCGATTTTAATTTTTGCCCAACGGCGTGTCACCCCACTAGCGCGCATCGCAATACCACGCAGCCTCTTTAACCTTTGAGAAGCATTTTGGTTTTTAAATCTTAAAATCCTCACCCAACTAACAAGGGAAGGGTCTGAAGCGTATGTCTGATCGGCGAGAGCGAGTCGGATAGGAAGAATCCTCATCCCTCAATTAGTATAAAAATGTGTTTATTTTTTGCCAATTCGTTAAACCCAAGGAGTAGAGGGTCCTTGAAGTCACAATGGAATACGGCGCATCACGAGTTTGGGGGTCTTGTACGCCCGCGACGCTTCCACCGGCAAGCGGCTTGGAGCACAGTGGATAGTGACGTTGCTTCATGTGAGGAATATCGGGGGTTCGATTCTTCTGCGTTGTTGCATTTTTGCATTTTGACTGACTGGTTGAGATTTGGGGCATTCTGACGTCTGTACCATTTTCAGATGTTTTCTGCGCATTTTCCAGCTGTACGCTGTGAAGAGTACCTTTCTTGCAACCTCCTTAGATTTAACGACAAATAATAAACACATTTTTATACTGACTGAGGGGTGAGGATTCTTCCTATATGGGTCGCTCCCCCGTTCATACATAGGCTTCAGACCCTTCCATCGCAACTTCGTTCAGCTGCGTGTCTTCACGATAGGAAGCCGTTGACCCCTTCTGTATTTAAATCATAAGCATTCTGTCCGGACGGTCAAGCCCAGCACTCACTCAGGCTGTTCTGTAACTGTTCTCACGCCCAACAGCACACGTTGCTCGACGTCGGTGGAACGTATTCTGAATCCGGACGCAATCACACCCCTTTCACTGTGTGCCGCCAGTACATTGATCCCCATCTAGCTCTGAAAGTTGTCCGTGGTCAAGCCCCAATTCACAGCCGGCTGGCATACGATGCAGCTCTTAAAAAAAGACCTAATCGTTAACTCAATTATATGGATGATTGTAAAAATAAATGAAATAGGAAATAATGCAGTCCAGGCAAATTAGATGGCCTCTGAGATGGTTGCTTTCGGCACAAAATTTTCCTCTGCTTCCGCTGCTTTTTCGACTCTTGAATTCAGTTTGTAATGGCGTAGAGCATTCCCACCCGGTCAGCAGGAGATGCCGGTTCGGATCCCGCCTGGCGCTAGAAGTTTTGATCGCAACAAAACATCGTTATGACAGCTCACAACCTCGATACCAGCCCTTGAGGCTCAACGAAACTGATTTGAATCGGTTTGCATTAATTTATATATCGATTCTGTTATTGATTTATTGTTTACAATGCCCTTCCTTTTTGTATTTTTCTCTTCTTCTCTCTATACTCTGGAGCAGGACTTGAACTTCATAATTAAAAAAGGTTCCTTGTTCTTAACATAACCAAAGGAACCATGCTCGAACTTTGGCATCCTCATCTGAAAAGATATTGGGTAATACAGTGCCGATAAGGTGAGCCTCTTCTCTTCCATAAAAGATGATAATCAAATTAAAACAAGATACATACTACCAATCGAAATACCGACGAAAAGATAGTGGTGCAGAAGTAAGTAGAAAAAGAATAACAAAGAACAAACAAGAAGCAAACCGGAAGAAATTGGCAAGGAGATTTTAAAACAAACAACAACATTAAATAAATAACTTACTGATCTTCAAATAGAAGGTATTTATCAGGAGCCTAGTTGAACCTTGACACGTTTTCCGAAGGTTGCGAATTGAGAATGAGATTCCTTTCGTGGGCAGGTGGTGGTATGTTTTCGTAGTTGAAGCCTACTGATCTGACATGGTCACGTCGCTGTTGCCAGGGTTCTTCAGGCACTTATAAGTCGTCATATCATGGGGCAAACATAGTGCAATTAACATTGTAGTAGCAACTAACACAGGCAACTAAGTATAAATACTGAAAACTGTCAGCGAAAACAGCGCGAACAGCGATTTTCCGAACAGGCCAACCAAGCCTTCCATCACTTCAGAATCGATGAATTACTGCATTAAGTTAACTCACGGCGATGCTTCCATAGGAACTGAAGAGGACCAACCGCACTTGGAGTAATACAGCGTGCACCAAAATAATGTGGACAAGATTTTTTCCTCATAATTATAAAACAACTAACAATTCCAGAAAACGACGACTAAATTGCAACAATACAAACATTAGGGCACATCATGTTCAAGTGGTTTCGAAGTGGCCTCCCTTGGAGCGGATGCAGGGGGCCAAACGCTTCGCGAATTTTTCGGCGATGGGCCGCAGGTCATTAGGAGACAACCGTTCCCACTCCTGGCTCAAGGATTCCTTCACGGACTCGAGACTGCGGTGACGTTTGACGCCGACCTTAGCCTCTAAAATGCCCACACACTGTAGTCGGATTCAAATCCGGAGAATATGGCGGCAATTCCGAAGGCGTGATGAAGTCTGGGAAATTGGCCTTGCACCACGCCTGCGCACTCTTCGCCCTATGTTCGGGTGCAGGGTCCTGTTTGAACGTCCAATGGGCATCACCGAAGTGCCACTGGACCCAAGGAAGAACTACGGACTCGAGAATGTCTCACTGGTGCACATCTTTTTCGATTTTCACTCCTTTATCCACGAAAACCAGGGGTCTTGCCGCTGGCGCAGATTCCGCCCCAAATCGTGACAGATCGTGGGTTTTGGACGATAGCAGAGGTGCTTGGAGCCTCTGTAGACCACATCCTACCACTTTGTGCGCCTGTTTCACGGTGAACAGTTTCTCATCCGTGAACAGAATCTGTTCCCAGGTACAACCTGCAGCCCATCGTCGAAAAATTCGCGAAACATTTGGCCCTCTGCATCCGCTCCAAGGAAGGCCACTACGAAACCACTTGAACATGTTGTACCCTAATGTCTGTGTTGTTGTAATTTAGTTGACGTTTTCTCGTATTGTTGGTTGCTTTACAATTATGACGAAAAAATCTTGTCCACGTTATTTTGGTTCACCCTGTATATCTAGAAAAGAAGATAGACACATCTATCTATCTAAATCATCATGTATTTATCTAAATCATTCGGCTAATCGAGGAGAAAGAACATTTTAAGAAAGTCGAGAATTTTGAGAACACCGGAACGCGGAGCCGTTTCTGATCTACCTCTGAAGTTCAGCTACTACACATTTGGGATTGAGCTGCTTAGCGTTCGTGACTACGTTTCGAATCGCGTACCGATCGGTCCTCTGGCTGCTGCTGATATGTGTGTGCCCACGTGTGCGAGGTTAGTGTGGCTCACTAATGGAGACCGACTGGCTGTTTTTGTGTCTGTCCATGCCTCGATGTTTGTGTTCTCGCGAAAGCGGAAGAACGTTACTGGGCTGCGGCGGTGGTGGGGTAGGGGGTTATGAGAGCGGCTATTGTACTGATTGGGCCAAGGCCGGTCGACGAGTGAGCCATTTGCCCTCATTTGCGTACCTATAGTGTCTGCCGAGCGCTACCACCGTCTTCCTCGTCGTCTTCTTATCTGGCTGGGGTACCGTATTATCCGTCGGCGAGGCGAGACAGTGCACGTAGCGCGGGGTGGAGTAGCCGCGGCGGTGGCGGTGGCGGCTGTGGCGGCGGAAGAGCGCTCGCTTACCCTGCCCTGCCCTGCCCCGCTACCCCGCTGCCCTGCTCTTCTGCCTCATCTCCGCCGTCTCCGTCGCCGTCGTTCGCTCCGCTCCCGTTGTCTTCTTCCTTGTTCGCGCTGAGCTGCCGTCGAGCGAACGTCTGGCTGGACAGGGCACGCAGTGACGTGGCAGGCAGGCAGCCCCCGGCAGGCAGCGGTGGCACAGAGCAAAAATTGGGTAACTCGTCGTCGAGTTAGTATGATAATCGCCATCATCACGCAAGTTTCTGAAAACTGGTATTGCCGAAACCTGGCACCGGTTCGCTGCTGCTATTGATCCCCACGACATCTTCTGATTGAATGTGCTGACCTCTGATTACCTCCGACGTTCCAACCAGCTGCTCCTCCACTGCTCCTCTTCATTCACCTATCATTTGAAACGTCACCGGCGTTGAGCGCGAGCATCCGCGGGTCGCCGGTGCCTGACGTTGCCGGCCTTCGCCGCCTGGTCTGTGGCCCATCTTTGGACACGTCGCACTCGATGTCGTCTTCTTCAGCGAATACAGTCTCTCTGAGACTATTCAGTGACGGTCTATGTATGTACAGACTAACCCAGTTAGGGGGGGGGCACCTGCAAGTAAGTTCCAAACAGCCCTACACTCTTAAATTAGGCAACTTTCATAGCTTAGCGTGTAGCACAATCGGAAGAAGTACCGGCTATTGCGTGCAGCTGATACCAGGCTCCTGGTTCGGATTTTCCTCCCAGGCCAACTATGACTTCCATCTCTTAGGGGTCGGTGAATTGGTGCCAGACTTGTGGGGAAAGATAAAGTGCTGAATTGCCCATCGACTGGTCACCGCATCGTGTAGCCAAATACTCATCGCATCCAGGACATCTCGTAGAAGTCGAATGCGTGGCGTATCCCAGAAAGGTACCAAATAACGACGTCCGTCTTTTGCCTTTTTTATACCTTGCCTACTACGTATACAAGTGCTGCGGTACACTTATCTGGTTCAAGGGATTCATTCACTCATTCATTTATTACTTGGAAAGCTGATGTTGAAATTTAAGAACATACAAAGAGCAGAACAAAACACGTACAACAGCATATTTCGTAAAGGACAAAAGCATAAAGGACGACGTTGCTCAATCCCTTTTTGGAATGCGCCACGCATTCTACTTCTACGGGATGTCGTGGAGGCGGTATGAATGCGCATTTGGCCATACAATGACTTACGGTGGCCAGCCGATGAAGAAGTCATCTCCATCCTTTCCAGATAGGTCTGGTGCCAAATAAGCATCGGGTCCGACGCCGATTCGGATAATTTGAATTTGTCATTTTTTTCAAACTCGTTTGAAATGATAATGCGAATAACAGCATCTTAAAAAGCCCCGCATCTTGAGATGATTCAAGTGAGAGTAGCTTTACCTAGGAGGATTCTCCTACGATTCAAGTGACTGCTGATTTATCTTTGGGTCTTACAACGGATATCCGACTCGGATAGGGCAGATCAGATTTCATTTCATTTTTATCCGACTCGGATAGGGCAGATCAGATTTCTGATCAAAATTAGTTATCTGAATTATCCGAAAATAGGATCTGGTAAAAATCACCCCTATTTGAGTCGCCCTAAGATCTGGGCTTTTCAAAAATCCCTTTTTAAGCACTAATTGTTTAAGCAGTGTTTGAAAAACTTGAAAGATCCGAATTATCTGAATCGGCGTAGGATCCTGTGTGCTCAGCATAGTTGAAAATACACTTCTGAAAGTTCTTTCCATCAGTTTCAACTTTTCCGACTAAATATTTCCAATAATCTGTTGTCAAGGATGTTGTCTTCACTGGTTGAAGTAGATCGCATCCGGTTTCGCTGCTAATAAGGCTGTCCTGTCTATAAATTTATTTCAACCCTTTTTACGTGCAATATATGTTCTTCTGTAATTTCCATGTATTTTGATTTCTGATCTTTCTAATATTTGTTCCCGCACACTCTAGTGCCTTGCTGTTATTTTTCTATTTATGTCTATTATGCCGCACATGGGCATGTGTAGCGCAGTTGGAGGAGGTGCCGACTGTCGCGTGCACCCGATACCAGGTTCCTGGTTCGGATTTCCCGCCAGGGCAAACCAAACCTTCCATCCTTCCGGGGTCGGTGAATTGGTACCAGACTTGTCTGGGAAGGATAGAGCGCTGACTTGTTCATCGGCTGGCCACCGCAAGTCATTGTATGGCCAAATACGCATTCAAATCGCCTTCACGACACCCCGTAGAAGTAGAATGCGTGGCACATCCCAAAAGGGATTGAATAACGCCGTCCTTTATCCTTTACACTTATTTCGCACATGTATGCTTAGGCCCATAGCGGCTGATACAGAAGTTATGTTTAGATGTCATCAAAACTTGCGCGTTTTTCGAACCCAAACCCTTGGCTTTCCGGGCAGGTCGCTACATAGGGCATATGTTATACTTCGGCCACGCTGTTGTCGGCGACGTCGGCGACAGTGTTATGCGGGCTGCACAGCGTCGCCGACACGTCGCCGAAGTATAACATAGGCCTAGCAAGGGGTGCGGGTTCGAGCCCCACCTGGCGCAAGGGTTTTGGTCGCAGCTAAACACCGTTATGCGAGCTTACAACCTCGGTACCGGTCAAATGAGGCTTAAAGAAAATGAATTGAATAAAAGAAGGAGCTACTCTACTCGAAATCGACTTGTTTATGCATGATAAATCACTTCGTTCATTTAGTCCCTTGACCTTTTGCTGCACTTTTTTTTACGAGATCGGGAGATAAATTGTTGAAATGTAGTGAACAAAAACGCCATAGCCAAAGCTATAAAACTGTTGCTCAAGTGAAGGAGGAACTTCTACATAAATGCCCAATGAAGGAACCGCTGCTTCGAAATTTCAAAAAAGGAGGAGGAACGTAATCAACCATTACAACTGAAAGCATTGACCATTTTTCAGAGGCCAGAAAGTCCTGAACTTTTTCGCGGAAGATAAAGGAAAAAGGATAAAGGACGGCGTTATTCAATCCCTTTTGGGATGCACCACGCATTCTACTTCTACGGGATATCGTGGAGGCGATTTGAAAGCGTATTTGGCCATACAGTGACTTGTGGTGGGCAGCCGATGAACAAGTCAGCGCTCTATCCTTCCCAGACAAGTCTGGTACCAATTCACCGACCCCGGAAGGATGGAAGGCTTGGATGGCCTGTGTGGGAAATCAGGAAGCTGGTATCGGGTGCACGCGACAGTCCACGCCTCCTCCGACTGCGCTACACGCGTCCCGTCGCGGAAGATTGCACCCAAATTTGGCCATAATTCAATTCAAATTTGTATTCTCAGAATATAAAGCAGCTAGCCTTTTAGATTAAGCCTTGTCGAATGGTAGCTGTAAATACTGATGAACGTACACCTTCTGGTGCTTAACACAAATGTTGTACGCGAGCAACTGCATATGTTTATCAGATTTGCTGCACTTGAACAACTTTTTGTGACGAAATGCTCTGCGATGACATTCAGGCCTTGAAGAACGTATTCAACTTCAGAACGATTTTTTTTTCATTCTTCTTCGTTTGCATGGTTATTCTCACAGGTTAGCCATTTATTTTCTCTGCGAACTGTCGGCATAGCCCACCGTGGAATACTTGTTGTCTTCCCATTTCCGTATAACAATTTCAACGGTTCTTTAGTTGTGAATATACACGACGTGTCATAAATTTTACCTAATTTTTTTTCATAAGACTGCAGTTTTTTAGCGGTTGCTTCTTTACTATTTCATTAATGAAACCGTATCAACTTTGACTATCTGAGATGTTTTCGGGGTGTTGCGCACTCGGAGAAGAGACCGGCTGTTGTGCGTACCTTGAATCGATATCGCTGGTTCGGGTTCCATTAGCCCTAGTTTATACTTGCGCCGCCACGCGGCGCGGTACCACGACATCGATTTTTTTCATAGACATCGACACATTTTTTTCATAGATATCGATTTTTCGCGCCGCCCGGTCGATATCTATCTCGACCATCGTGACGCGCCGCGCAGCGTCGCAAGTATAAACTAGGGCTTAACGCCAACCAAGCCCCCCCCCCACTCATCTGGGATGGGCAAATCACAACCACAATTGTACAGGAAAGGATTAATTTGTCTTGATGGGTTACTGATAACGATAGAAACGGATAAAAATTGGCGCTAGTTAATCTTTTGCGGGATGCGCCACGCATTCTATTCTATTGGATGCTGTGGAAGCGACTTGCATATTTGGACTACATAATCACTGAACAGCCGGTGGAAAAGTCAGTGTTTTATCCTGTCCAGACAAGTCGGCTCCCAATTCACCGACCCCGGAGGAATGGAACGCTTGACGCGGCTGGGAGGGATCCGAACCAAGAACCCTCCATTAGGGGTGCACGTGATAGTCCTGACATGGACGCCAGAGGGATGGAGTGCTTAACCTAGGCTGAAAATTTGCACCAGAAACCTGTAGAGGGGTGCATGACGTCCGACTGCACTACCGCGCATCCGCTATCTGAGCAATAAGGCCTGCGAAAGCTTATCAGAATGAGTGAAGATAAAAGTGGCAACTTTTCCCTCAAGGCGGGATTTATACTTTGGTTGATGAGAGGCGCGACCTTATGAAAACTACTGATATCGATCGTCCGCTCTGTCCAATCGATTTGGGTAGCCTTCATAACGCCGCGTATCGCATCGTATCTTGGCGCTTGAAGAAAAAATAATTAAATAAAAAAATTAAAATATATGTCGCCTAGTTGAAGAATTGACTCCTACCTCAGTTATTAGTCTTCCGAAGTCATTTTATTAGCCACTCTTCCGTCAGGATAGAAGACACATTCGCTCTGCTGTTTAAAAACGATCTCTATTTTGCGATACTGTAACTCGTAAGTGGCAGTCCGTATTTATCACATTCCTAACATCTGCTTCGTGGTTATCCGTAAAGCTGACTTCAGCTCTGACAATTACATCTAGAAAGCTTACAAGATTCTAGGAGCGACAAGTTAGCTTATATCTGGAAAGCAGACTGCTGAAGCTAGACCTAAAAGGAAGCTTCACCGGATTCCCAAACACCGATAAGTGGATTTGGAGATGCGTAGAGATGGATTCATGTAGAGCGGAGATCAACTCCTCCTAAGTTTGCAGCCTGTAGCCATGCATCAGCGAAGGATAAGTGATAGAGGATATAGGCTGGCGTTAATCGACCCTTGCCCCAGGTAATCTGCACCTTGGCTCCATGGTCCCGTCTTTGCGGGATGCGCCATGCATTCTGCTTTTGCGGATTATTACATATTTGTGCGTACTGTGACTCGAGGTGGCCATCTGATGGACATGTCAACGTTCCGTCCTTTCCATGCAAATCTTGCACCAATTTGTGGAGTGCTCAGAAAAGAAAAGTGCTTCGTGCAGTGCTCTTCTGCAGTGCTCGGAAAGGCTCAGGAATGAGACCAAACGTAGTGGTGCAGAATACTGCCTTGACTATTTTTTTTGAGAATTATTGTTCAATTCTAGTAATGTAAACTTAGCATTCAAGCTCAACTTTGACAAATGCTGCTGAATGCCTCACCCTGGCGGAAGTAGAAGAGTATCTGAAGAAATTCTAACCGCTCTAAGCTTCAGATCTCGTTTCCCCGTGTGTTGCGCATCATATCTGTCCGTTCTTCTTGTCAAGAAGACTTTAAGCTGAAAAACAAATCAAGGTTGGCCAAAGAAGCGAAAGAACCATTTTCAAAATAATTAAAGATTTAGAACGGAACTCAAAGTAGCCTCGACATGTAGTTTGGTAACCTAGACAGGCTATAAGAAAGTAGTACTGTCTGGTGTGCTGACTGCATTCCTGGAAGAGTAGTGCATTCACTGCCTGCTCTAGCCGTGGAAACCTACTTCTCACAACGGGCGTATGTGAACATACCGCAACGATTCTCAACAAGACTTATATGGTTTTGTGGGACGTCTAGAAAGGAACGACATTCACTTTTACTGGTCCAAAATGGCAAAAAGTTGTCGCCCATCAACTCAACGAATGGGAGGTCGGGAGCAGGAATTCTTCCTCATGCAACTAGTGCTGGTCATTTTACCGCGCTCACTTTGAACCGAGTTCGTGAAAGCTTTTCCATTTTACCCCAAATGGGCCAGAATTTCTCTAGCCCACGTGTTAACTCGGCGGGGTATATGTATGTCGCGAAGACGGGCAGCGTTGTGAGATGGTAACGCTCCAACCAATCAGACCGCATTGAATGGGCATGCTATTCAGAGAGGGCGTGTACAATCGGTACCCTGAACGGCTGGCATGTGTTCGGTCTAGGCTCTGCTTAGTTATTATTGGCTGGCGCGCTCCTATCTACCAACGCTGCTCATCATCGCGACATGAACCCTCGGCGCTTTCCATTTCCCTCAAGCCGCTGTAGGTCGTAACGGCTTCACTAGGCAAATTTTTGCCATTTTAGGACGACCGGATGGCCCGCAGCAGAAAAAAACTTTACCCCTGTACTCCTTGTTGGATGCACTACAAGACCATATAAGTCTTCTTGAGAATCGTTGGGGTAACTGCAGGAAATCCCTCTTAAGTTCTTGCTGCTCCACAACGTGAAGGAGACAGAAACTGAGATACTGTACTATCTTGTTGTAGGAATGGATTGATTGTAAATTATTGGTTCACAATGTTTTAGAGTCTGTTCATAATCCGCCATGGCAGCCCACACAAAGAATACGAATCGATTAATGTCGCTAGGAAAAATGCGAAGAGCCGTGAGCAAAGGCTTTGCTCGGTAGCCTCCATTCCTCTCAAGCTGCTCAATGTCGATACGGGTTCACTAGGCGAGAAATTTTTGGCATAGCCCGCAGCAAAAACGAACTTCACCATTGTGCTCCTTCTCAGATGCGCTACAAGGCGGTATAGGTCTTGTAGGGACGGGACGTGGACGGTTGAATGAGCTTCCTCTAACGCTAGCGGAACCGCTTCTGAAAGCGTCCTAACCACAGAAGCACCACGAACCTACTACCTAGCGTAGTGGCAGCCGCCGGCGACGACGATGCCCTCCCTACTCGTCCCCTGACAGAGCTGTTGTTCGGCGCTGCCGGGGTACCTCGACTCGACCGTTTCCCACGAACCTCAGTGATCTAGCCGGGCGCTGGCTGTCGAACGCGCTGAATTTGCGTGATTACCGTCGTGTTATGTTGTTGTTGTAGCTCATTGTCGTGATCGATCATAAGCCGCTGACAAGTTGTTTTCACCCGTCGGCTCCATGCCCCCGGCCGACGACAACCCCGACCGAGTGCCTGGCCCGAACGGAACAGTCTGTAGAGCTGCTGTAAGACCGCAGAGTTCAGCAGCTGACTGACTGAGTGACTGACTGACTGGTGGGCTGCTGAGAGTTGCACTGAATCTCCGGACAGGATTCGTGATGCTCACGCGAGCGACGGAAAAAAAGGAAAAACAGGTTCTCATCAATGTCTAAAGCACAAGTCACCGACGGCGCCGCTCTCGCACAGAGCGGCAGCGGCAGCGTTGTTGCACTCCGTACAGTAAGCATTAGTGCATTCATATGACGACGACGTGGACCGAGAAGAGCACGACGGCGACAACGACGACGACGACGACGCTTAAGTGCTGACACGATGTAGCAGCGCGGTAGTTGTCGTCGTAGTCGTCGCAGCCGCCGTCCCGTCCCCCAACGAGACAGTACCAGTAGCGTCGTCGTCGGCTCTCCGGGGTAAGCTGACTTTTCGCCGACGACGGTGTTTGCCACTGTTGAGAGGCGTGAGCGAATAATAGGTAATGGTATTGAGGTGGTGCTCAGCCAGCACTCTCGAGCTACCGTAATCGTCGTGGCCCAGCTTATTGACAGTAAACGGACGACAACGGGCTGGCTGGTGGTGTGAGGCTGAGCGACGAGCGCGAGCAGGGGAGAGCGCTCCGACGTCGTCGGCTGTGTTTGCAGTGCTTTGCTGCCTTCTCATTGGCTATTATTCGCACGTCTGTCTGTCACACCACCACCGCACTTCATCCTTCTCGTCCTCCTCGTCCTCCTCGTGCTCCTCCTCCTCCACCTCGTGCTCCATCTCGCGCCCGCCCAGCCGCGGCTTCATTATTCGTGGGCTCGTTCTCGTTCGTTCGTTCGTTCGCACCGTATCCGTATCATCGCCCATAGCTCACAGCTCCTCAGAGCTCTCTCTCTTTCCAGGTGGAATGCCCTATCGAGCGGAGCTCAAACGACCCGATTTAAAAGGTAAGTGGTCTGCCCAGCCAGCAGTCGCTTGCTTTTTGCTTTTTGCATTTCCGATAGGTTCGAACGATTCACTTTCGCTCGTTCTCTGGAGCCTCGAACTTTTATTGATCACTGAAAATTTCACTGAAATGTCTCGACGTCACTTTTTTCGAGACCTGGAGCGAATTACGAGACAGTGGCTCCTTGGCTGATGGGATGCTTCGAGTTGAGAGTCTGCAGGTTAATCTGTTGCGAAATTAATTGCCGCGATCACATGACTCGGCTCATCATTGTCCGAGTCAGAATCATGATTCAGAACGTTCTTTCTAGCGTTTCATTTAGGCTGTTTCTCTTCTGCAGAATGATATGAGGTAGCATCAACTCTCAGGAGGTTTGAAGACGATGTGGCCAAATAGTACGAGCCAGACCCTGCATCTCTCCTTGAAAAAAAAAATGAAAGAGGATGAGAACAGAGCTCCATAAGAGATTATGAGGCACATCAGGTTATTCAGCTAAAGAACCTTCATCAGGCTTAGGATACTTTCCAAAGTAAGAAGCGCCTTGTCAGCGCCTTGAAGACATATGAAGAATGGTGGTGCTGTTCGACAGCGAAAACACCGAATCAAACCAGGAAGCTGATGGTGTCACAGGGTCTTTATCCCATATGAGTTCAAAAGGTATGATAGTCACAAGGGAGCCGATCTAGAGAATGAAGCAGGGTTTTTAATGGCTAACTGCATTGATTCCTAACGGGTCAGCCCTGTAGCACATCTGAGGCCGAGCGATATTCCGAAGTTGAAGCTTCGCCACCGTCGCTGACTCGTTTGTAACTTTCGCCATCACTTCTGAAGCACACAACAGCGAGACTCCTGAGTGATAGTCTGACCACGTTGCAAGAGGCTGGTGTGAACCAGGCCCCTCCGTCACCACAAAACAGCGCAGCCTGAATCTATCCTTGTCGGGAGGGGCCAGCGCTAAGGTTATAGCTGCGCCCAGAATCCCACGACACGTTACCACATTCTCTGAATTTGAATGATTGCCATCAATCTGTTTGGCAGTAGCTGAAGCTCTGAGACTAATTCAAGCGAAGTTTTGGAGAGTAAAACATCACATGCCCCTTTCGAATAGGATAGAGCCTTCTTGGTTTAAGATCTTTCTCACGGAGAGCTGACGGTGGTGAATTTTTGCCTACACCAGCGCAGCTTCAATACGTACTGTCGTTCATCTACCACTTTTCACCTACATGTGTACAGCTATAAAGTGGTCTACAAATGGCTCGTTTTGAGGCGAAGAAGAGGGCTAGAAACGGGAGCAACTCTGACCGTGTTGAATATCCATTTCTGCTCATTCTGAGGCCAGATGACTTGATATCATTCCCATAACAGAGCGAACACCTCATGCTATCCGATGCCATCGCGCGGATGGCTATATTCATTTTCGACCACCGTTCCCACCACTTCAGCAAGGAGGCATCATGTGAAATCAGGATCTTCAGAAGAGTATCTTGGCTTAGAGAAGTCAATAGTTTGCTTTTCCCAAAGATCGTTGAATCTTTGAGCTTCCTGTCTATATCTTCAATTTCTGGGTAAAAGTTAAGAAAACAAAAAACTATGTGATGCGGAAGGATAAACCACTAACCTTTCTATCGGAAGGCCATCGCAAGTCATTGTGTGGCCAAATACGCATTTAAATCTCCTCCACGACATCCCGTAGAAGTAGAATGCGTGGCGCATCCTAAAAGGGATTAAGTAACGCCGTTGTTTATCCTTTATAAACATCGTGGCTTGTTGAGACCTGACGGAAGGCTTAAGGCCAAGAACGTCAACAAGGTTTGCCTGCTTGCTTCTTTACTAGTGTGTTGTTCGCCACGCGGCTTCCTCTAACTCGGGTAATTGAACCTGATTTCAGTTTATTCAGTTTAGTAGTTACCGAGTGAAATGAGCATGGGAGCGCATGAGATAGATTAAATACGGCGAATATTAGGGAACTAGATTTGTTTGTTTTTTACAACATATTATAGAGTTATTTTGTCATTTTCATGCAGCATTCTAGAGATCGGGTGCATAAACTAAACCACTTATGAGAACCCTAGCAGTATAAATCAATACTTCTACCACAGATATTCTCCGAGATAGCGACGAAATGTGCTGAAAGAGTTTCAAATAGAGATGTTTTATTTGTAACTGTGAAATACAAACTCAATTCATCCGCGATGTCAGTGAGCTTCGTTTCGGAGCAATGTGATCTAGTGAGAATCTCCTATATTGATCCATGGAGCGGCCTAATCGATATGATGGCTTGTCATTACATCGCGTCGCATCGTGGCGAAGCTGCAGCTGAATAGCCTCTACGAGTTGCGTGCACTGCAGAAGGCTCGAATTCAGATTAGGCTCATGGAGCAGAATTGTTCCATCTTTTTTCAGTACCTGATGACCAAGGAAGCTGGGCGGGAAGACTGAGGCACTGTTTTTTGTAGAGGAAAATGCCTACAAAGCGGATGTAGTGGTCTATTTGTGCGTTCTTGGTCACCGCAGTTTTATTTTGTACCAACATATATTTGAAAAAAAAGTTTTACGAAGCTCTATTTCGCATTTCGAAAGTTCATTGATAGGAATTTCAAAAGATAATTCAAGATCTGTCCTAAACGGAGGGGGCCCCGTGAGTAGAGTAAAGGAACCCAAACAGGGTGGCCCATCGTCGGTGGGAAACTACATAGAAAGGTCCTCTCGTAGGCTAGCTGAGCGTGTAGTCTTTGGGCAATAATGTAATACGTTCAATTTTTTTCCATTTCAAATCGTTTCAAGTTTCAAATCGTTGTCAAAATGCTAAGCGAAGTGCCACCCCGTGGTGCATACCTCGTTTTGCCATTTTTCCCACGTGCAATAAATAAATAAATAAATAAATATTTCTGTATTTTTAGTAGGCAGTGACTGCGTGAGAACGACGCAGCTCGCAAGACGGCATACAGTTATGTGTGTGCTTGAATTTTGTGGTTTTTTGCGCAATTACCGCCATCGTTGCGGAACTTCACTTATACCATGTCCGCTAGATCTTTAGAATGTAGATCATTAATGAGTCAAATCTTGTGCAGAAATGTATACATCTGAAGGCAATAATGCTACGTTGATTGATTCCGATTGCGGAAGCTAATTTTCCCCAGGAGGAACTGAAGGACTCAAGGTCAAAGAATGTCACCTAAGGTTAAGAGTATGTTAAAAGCATCGTTGTAGCGATCGCGATACAACACGCAGGGGTTTTGCACTTTCGTCGCGTCAAGAACGCTATCAATATTGATCGAAACCGCCGAATCGATACAGGTTGGGTATATGTCGCGAAGATGAGCAGCATTGGGAGTTGGGAGCGCGCCAGCCAATCACAACCAATCAGAGCACCGACCAAACACATGCCAAGCAATCAGGATACGGATCGTACACACCCTCTCTCAATGGGACGTTTATTCAATGTGGCTTGGCGTATTCCTACCTGCTAATGCTGCTCAAATCCGCGACATGTACCACGGGTTGATATAATGACCCCGCCGCGCTACTCGGTGTCTGAGGTATAAATCCCGCCTTAGGGAATTCGGGACGAGCATCAGGAAATGAAACGAAATCAAGGAGATATTTCGATGCAGGTCCAGAGTCGAGCTGTTCAGCCTTCATCCCTTTCACAATTGGTAAATTTACATGGCCGCAGTAACTTATATGTCTTCCTACAGTCACATGTATGTGTATCTGCATTCGTTGTTTTGATTTTGAATTTTTTACGGATCTCGACATGCAATCGAGTAGAGCGAGGGGGATCTACTCTCCAAAGAAGGTCCGCAAATGGGTATAATTCGTGGAAGATGGATTTACGCGCAAATTCTACGTGGTTTTTAAAAAGGCGGGTACATAGAATCACCTTGTATAAGCGAACCGCGTAGACAACGAAACGTGATAGGTGAACAAAGCCTGTGTTCTTATGCGATGCCGAAGCGTCATGCCTATACTACCAAAATGAAAAATGCGAAATAAAATCGCCAAAAAATTAAGGAACTCTATGTAAATTATTGGCTGTTAGGAGAATGTATCCGTCAGACGGGATTCAAACCCGCATCCTCCCGATATCATGGGTGATTGCTTATAAGCCATTGCTACAGGAATATCGTGGATACAATTCAAATCAGTTTCTTTAAGCCTCAATTGGCTGGCATCGAGATTGTAAGCTGTCACAACGATGTCTTGTTGCGATCAAAACTTCTAGCACCAGGCGGGACTCGAACCCGCACCTCCCTCTGACCGGGCGGGAATGCTCTACGCCATTGCACCACCGGCGCCGTTTGATCGAACGCAACATCCACACCTCGTGGGACCGATCAACACCCACCCGTATCCGGGATGAGCTGGCCGCTGATATCAGCATGGAACCAGTGAAGCTGATGGCCTTGATAGAAACAATTCAAATCAGTTTCTTTAAGCCTCAATTGGCTGGTATCGAGGTTGTGAGCTGTCACAACAATGTCTTGTTGCGAAGTTTTGATCGCAATATCGTGGATGTTGCGTTCGATCAAACGATGCTCGCGGTGTAATTGGCTAGCATCCTGCCCGGAAAGCACAAGGGGAGGGTTCAATTCCAGTCTGGCGCAGGAGCTTTGATCGCCACTAAATATTCTTGTAATACATTGCTTATAGGCTCATAACAGGCGCTGTAGGCTTAAGGAAGCATGTAATCTATTGGCGTTTGATGAAGAAATCTTTTTTCATAATTTAAATTTGCAAATTTTTAAGAGCACTGCATTTTTTCTAGACTTCTTCTTCTCGTCGGGGTAACAGCAAGGGATCACCGAGGCGATCAATGGAAATTGTCTTTGGAAGTCTGGGAACCGTGAAACTGGGAGCATTTGGAGCCTTTCTTTGGAAATTGCAATGGCCGCGAATTCAGTCGTGTTTTGAAAGCAGCTGATTAGGCATCAATTAGGCAATTTGAGGCCCTAAAGTTCAGTGCGGTGCGCATTCCACAGTTAGCCGTCATCCACCGGCTCCCTGTGATCTGAAACCGTAAATATCTTGAATTGAAGACGAGAAGACCTGCTGTCAACGACTCTGCAGTCAAGGACTCTTGAAATAGGGTTTTTCTTTTCAGAAACTAGAAAGGCAACGAGTCACCGTTTCATGAAATATATTAGCCTTTAACGGGCCACCTAATGTGGCAACTTTTTTCATCGCCTTTAGAGGCTTAAATTTCAAATTTTTACAACAAAAGGTCGTCTAAAAATTTCGCTTTAACGCTCTACGTTAACATGCTATGTCGAGGTTTCAAACAAAGAGAATTTGGCGATAAAATTTTGGCCGGGTCTGGTCAGGGAAAATTGATATATATATATATATATATATATATATATATATATATATATATATATAGAAATAA